>CM054058.1:77888788-78232922 GCA_028641055.1 Alopecurus myosuroides
CAACCCAACGAATACTTGCTCCCGCTCTTAAGTGTGCGACCCTGCAGGCTCATGGCGACCTGGACACGATTGGAGTCCAACTCCCAATCGATCAATCGGTAGCGGCTCCTAGAAGAACGTGCCAACTCCCAAGTACCATTGAGTCATGACGACATACCTTTCAATGTGATATTCATCTTAGTCCTTTTTGCCTCACGATATACCTTGTCGAGCTATAGGCGATTTATCGTCATCCCTTAAATAGCTCAACTCTCTTCTCGATCCGTGATATGAGATTCACCTGACTGACTCTGAGTCAACAGACACAGTTAACACTTAACTGAGTTGCGCATGGCCATGCTTCCTGAATCATATCACTCGAGAGGGCCCAGAGAATATCTCTCCATTCGGAGGGGCAAAATCCCATCTTGATTATCCACATCACGCAGCTTGCTTCTCATTCGACCCAAACTCTGCCTTTATAGTTGCCTTGTCACAGAACAACTTTTGACAGAACCTAAGTCGGTGATCCACAACTCGGATTGTGCGACAACCTCAGGTCTAAGGATTACATTGATTGAGACATGCAAATGACGACTTTATCGTTGCATCTCAATGTGGGTCAGTCCGACTTGCTAAACTCTTTAGCCAAGTCCGTGAACGTTGGAATGGCATCACCATGCCCATGACAAGTGGAACCGTGTCATCAGCCAACACTCACATTAGTCTAGGGTGTGTGTCCAGCACAACCTTAACGACCAAGGACAATTAGTATGACAACATGAATACATAGTTCCACAATCGAATCACATATTCAATGACATATATCAGATGTTCAAACCAAAGGACAACTTAATAACTTTATGAATGCATTGGGAATTACATCATCTGTGATTGCCTCTAGGGCATATTCCCAACACTCGGCACCCATCTGACGGCCGGTTCCACCAACTTGGCGCCGTACGTCATCCGCCTCCCAGTCGTCCGCATCTCCTCATATCGTTGCCGCCTCACCATGGTTATGAACCACGATGATGACCTCGTCGACAACACCGAGATCTACACCCCCTCTTCCGATGAGGTAATCCATTAAATTTGAATCTTTGTATGAGTTTTCTAGAATAAATATGTTGAAAATCCATTTGGAAATCAACATGTGAATACGGTAATCAGGATGGATGCACCCACTTTCAACATTGGCTTGAAGGCACACTACTTATTTTAGAAGAATTAAACATTACAAAGGAATAGAAGAGGAAATCTGATGAAGAGAGAAACAAAGCCGAAGAGAAGTTAAGGTTAGCTGAGAAGATTAGGAAGATGGAGGAAATGATGCCGACAGTTGTAGATCAAAAAATAGAACTAGAGTTGAAATTGGACGATATTCTCGATGAACAACACATCAAGGCGCAATCATCTAGGATAAAGATGAAGAAGTTAGAAAAATACGCTCTCCAACAAGAAGCTAATCTAAAATATGCCTTCGGTGCTATTGTTATCTTAGTCGCGATTATAATATCTATGTTAGGATTTCTTAGATGCGCCAATTAATTTATAATTAGGTAATAAATTGTTCATAAGTAATATTGACATTAGGTTTAGTGATTGAAAGCTTACCTCGATTTGGTTAATGTGACGAGATTTGGTGAATGGAAGCATACCTCCGATCGCTCACAGCGGTGGCCAATTAGCCGATCTACTTTAACAAGTATATACATTGCTACATCACTTCAGACGGTCAAATACAAGGCACTCTTTAATTTTGCTGGTCAAAGTTGTCCAACTTTGACCATGATTTGTCCTTATAATATATATATATATATATGAAAGGAGCAAATTTTATAAGATGAATCCAACGATACCATTTATATATTCTCGGTTCATAGAATTTATTTTATATTACTGGTCAAAGTTGGACATAAAACACCAGCACAAAAATAGCGCGCGTTGAATTTTGGGGTGGATGGATTACTTTTAACCGTTTCCAAATATTTGTATGAGAGGCGGCCATTAATAAACGCCGAGTCTAAATAGTTGGCTAGAGATGGCTAAGATATTGATTTTTAGAGATGGTTCGTTTTACTAACGGCTATATTTTAGATACTTTTAAAAACTGGCACATCTACGGGGCCGTCGGAGTGAATATCCTAGCCGCTATTGAAATTTCCTTGGTGGTCTGCGGAGTATCTCTACATGGTTTTTAATTTTTTTCCAAGGATAACCGCCTCTAGCTACGGTCTTGGATGCCAGGTGTTGTACTAGTCATAAGGCTTTTCAGCCAATCATGTAATCTCTAGTAAATACAATACTATGCATCTTGACTACTAAATCTGCAAACACCCGAGTTGCTAACATACAAAAATGGTGACCCTTTGAACATGCACACGGTTGCCGCCCAACCGACATGCCGACAAGGTGAAAAATCATAATATGTTATGCTAACGAAAGGGCAAAGCATACAGTGTTTCAAAACAATACAGCCCAACACGACCAACAAGTTACGCTCTACGAGTCTTTTTTACATAAGTTGTGAACTACAAACCCCCTCTAGGTTCATATCTCTATGAAAACAAACCGTACAATTGCTAATTCTAGACACTACTAGGAAAATGGCTATAGGAGTGATGATACCCGTGACGCACTTCCAATTCGGCACGTCACGCCTATTACCCGCGGCGCACCATGCTTATGCGCGTCGCGCCTAAAGGCATACACTGGTAGAAAAAAGGCCTACAGTCCCGGTTCGCCAGACCCATTAATCCCGTCCAGGCAACCGGGACTAGCTACGCGCGACTAAAGGCCCCACCCTATAGTCCCGCCACTTACGGACCGGGACTAAAAGCCCGTCCACGTGGGCGGGTGGCGGAGCCGGGGGGCGGAGGACATTTAGTCCCGGTTGGCCACATGAACCGATACTAGATTTATTTCGTAATTTTTTTAATTCATTTGGTTTCTAATTATTTTTCTCACCTTTTTTCACTCCCTTTTTTTCACTCCTTTTTTTCACTCCTTTTTTTTTCACAATTTGTATTATTTGCTTAGTGTCTAACTAAGATTATCTCTAGTCAAATTACTTACTCATGTCAAACTTCCCGCTCGGTCACCCATCCTCCCACTACTCTAGCACTAGCACGCTTAACTTCCGAGTTCCATCCCGTCCCGAATCCAAGTGTTTCTCACGCATGTATGTGATAGTAGTATCATATCAATCTTATTAACATGTTGGTCGAAGCCACATTTCTTTATTGTTTGAATTTTAAATAAATCTTTTAATAAACAAAAGTAATGATGTAATTAATAATTTTGAATAAATAAATAAACATTAACTTTTAATTTGTATTATTTCTAAAAATACAAATAATATATCCAAAAATTGAGAAAAATAGAACTAATTCATTTTAAAATCTTAAAAATACAAATAATATATCAAAAATGAAGAACAATATACTAATTCATTTTAAAATCTTAAAATACAAATAATATATCAAAAATTAAGAACAATAATACTAATTCATTTTAAAATCTTAAAAATACAAATAATATATCAAAAAATGAAGAAAAATAATACTAATTCATTTTAAAATCTTAAAATGAAAAAATATATCAAAAATAAAGAACAATAATACAAACAATATTCATTACATGCATAGAGTCGATCACACATAACACACAAACATAGAGTCGATCACACATAACACACAAACATAGAGTCGATCACACATAACACAACATAGAGTCGATCAAATTTCATAACATATATATATAGAGTCGATCACAAAAGATATCCATTACATATATATACAACTAATTAGATACCCATTACATGCATGCACATAGATATCGAACGCATACATCATCTATGGCCCCGCCGAGTAGATGCGGAACAACTCGTACGCGACATATGCATCTATGGCCGCATACTTGAGGTTCGTCATGCGCAATGAGGTCTCCTCCCAATAGAAGTGATTCTCCCGGCGGAAATCAGTCTTCATCCTTTGATAGCCCTGGTGGATGAAGGTGCTTGCCATGACAGCCATCCCGGTCTTTGGCCCGGTCAACTGGATAAGATTCTGAAGATCAACGTAGTGATCTTCAGGTATCATAATACCGATGCGCATCAACTTCACACGGTCTTGCGTGATGTCAACGCTGCAAAAGTCAAACCCCGAGTTGACAAGAAAATCAACAAGGTCCGGGCAATGCTTTGAACTACTGTAACAACAAAAATAGGATATGTGTTAGATATGTTGCAACACACGTATTCTTCACATGCAACAAAAAAACTCGAAGATGCATGCAAGATTGTACGTGTGCTATAGCTTCTACCTTGACCATTGGAAGACCAACACCGACTGCTTGAACGCAATCTGGATGACGGCAACATCCTTCTGATTCGCCGTGTACTCCAGATCGAGCCCAAAGAACCGATGTTCTTCGGGAGCTGCAAAATAGAGATCAACCAAATGACCCAGAGCTTCATGCAGCCTCGCGGAACTGTTGGTGAAGAGCACGTCCAAATCCTTGCCGCATGGTGTGGGACCTTCGTATTGCGTCCAAACTTCAGCCATTTGCGTGCGTGTGCTTGGATCGAAAAGAACAGAGAGCGAGAGAGGAAGAACAGAGAGCGAGCAGTTGGAATGGCGCCCTTCTGCCTCGCTCGCGAAATAAAAACCGCCGCGGGGGAGGCGAGAAGCTTGATGTTTAGTCCCGGTTGGCCACGGGCACGGGGAATAAAGGGCCATTGGTCCCGGTTGGCCACGGGAACGGGGAATAAAGGACCAATAGTCCCGGGCGGCCAGGTCAACCGGAATTAATTCCCTCCACGCGCCGCAACGCGCTTCCCAACCCGCGACGTCTGACCTTCTGTCGCGGGTCTCCTCCCGACCCGGGACTAAAGACTCATTAGTCACGGTGCGCGACGCTTGGGGACTGATGCTGGCATACCGAAGGCCTTTTTTCTACCAGTGATAGCCGCGGCGCACCAAATGAAAGGCACGTCGCGCTTATGTGTGGGGCCGGGATGGCGAGCCTCCGAGGCATACCCACGACGCACCCTTCCCGCGGTGCGTCACGGCTATGTTGGGTACCCGCGGCGCACCTTCCAGTGGTGCGTCACGGCTATCTTTTCCACGGGTGACGCACGGCGACCAAGGTGCGTCACGGGTATACCTGGGACGAATTTAAGTGGTTGGGACCACCCCCCACCTCCCATCCCCCCATATCTCCACCCCATTTTAGATCTGGTCGCCCCCCACCTCCTCACCACCCCATTTCCCCCATTTTCCCACCATTTAAAACTTATTTAACCTATTTTATTTGATATATATGTGTGGGGAATCTAGTAAACATTTGTCTCCACCCCCATCTCTCACTTTATTACCACTTTCCCTTCCATCTTTTCACTTCCTATAGCCACATACAAACGTACTCTCTCGGTCTCGTGTCGGCAAGATCTATAGTTGGTGAGTTGTTGGAGGGATATGTATATGTGTTGTATGTATGTGTGTTGATCTCGCTAGATCTCTCATAGATCGATCTCACTCGGTATCGGCGCCGTGCGTCGTCACAAAAGATTCATATGGTTGCATATATACATTTGCGAAATTGTGTTGCGTATTTTTGATGAAATTTGTGGATGTCTTAAAAATGAGTTGACATGTGTTGCCAAAATGTTGATTCATTTCCATTTCGGCGACCACGCACTCCGAGAATGTCCTATTTTTAGCATAGGTCATGCGGAATTTTTCCGTCGACGACCATGCATGCATCATCCATATATTACGTAATTTGATTCTAATTAATTTTTCATTTGATCTTTTTTTACTATGTAGGCAACCATGCATATAAGCACAGGCACCGTGGCTAGATTTATGAAACATGCGACGGACGAAATGTTTCGAAATAGCATGACGGAGATAAGATGTCCTTGTCGAAGATGCAAACTGAAACACTTGATCAGATACGATTCTGGTGACTTGGAGTCGCACCTTATCCGTCGTGGTTTTATGGATGGCTACACTCTTTACCCGACAAGTGATGAAGATGAAGAGTCGCCCCGACATGATCAAGGACATAATGATCAAGATGAAGGACATGATCATAATCAAGACGAAGGACATCGTGATGAAGATGTCGGACATGATCATAATCAAGACGAAGGACATCATGATGAAGATGTCGTGACATCGTGGTCGGACTGGGTGCGGGACCCTCATGTCCAAGCTCTGCTTCTCAAGGAGACTAGCAACACCAGAGCTGCTGCTAGAGAGAAATCGAAGTTGTCGCAACTGGAGATAGACGCCGTTACTCCATTGTATGAAGGATGCGTGAGCGAGGATACCCGTCTGAACGTAACGTTAAGGACCCTCGAGATGAAGACAAAACACCGATGGACCGTTGCGAGCTACGATGAGAACATGGCATTCTGGCACGGCCGTCTTCCCACGGGGAACAAGTGTCCAACGAGCATCGAGGAGGCGAAAAAAGTCGTGTGCCCTCTGGATTTACCTCACGTGAAATACCATGCTTGCATTAATGACTGCATCATCTATCGGGGCGCGGACGCGGAGAGAACCATATGCCCGGTGTGCGACGCAACTCGATACAAGACAGGGAAGAAGGCCTATCCTCGAAAAGTGGTGTGGTACTTTCCGATAACTTCCCGTCTGCAGCGGTATTTCGCAGACCCCACACAGGCGAAGCTCATGCGATGGCACGCGGAAAGGAAGAAGCCAGAAGAGCATGATGGAACCGATCCGGAGAATGATGACACGATGCTGACACACCCCTCAGATGCTAGCCAGTGGAAGGCGCTAGACATCGAATACCCCGAATTCGGCGACGATCCAAGGAACATCAGGTTGTGCATGAGTACGGATGGATTAAATCCTTTTGGCAACCAGAGCAGCACCCATAGCACCTGGCCCGTGTTTGTATGTATATACAACCTACCCCCTGGTTGTGCTTGAAGAGGAAGTACATACAGATGAGTATGCTTATTCAAGGGCCGAAACAACCAGGTAACGACATCAATCTGTATGGCCAGTTGTTGGAAGAGGAGCTAGCCACGTTATGGGACGAGCCAGCCAATACGTGGGACGCCTATGGAGAAACGTTTTTCCCAATGAGAGTCGCGCTCATCACGACAGTGCATGACTACCTCGGTTACGGATATGTCGCGGGGCAGGTGACGCACGGATTCTGTGCATGCGTTAGGTGCATGGATGACACTACGTATCACCAGCTAGAGAGAAACCCCGGGTCTTCGAAAACCGTGTTCTTGGGGCATCGAAGGTGGCTTCGCAAGGATGACCCGTGGAGAAAACGCAAAGATCTGTTCAACAATGAAGTTGAGATGCGAAGAGCCCCACGTCAAAGGAGCGGCGAGGAAATCGATGAGCTGTTGAAGAACTGGAAAGAGTGCCCTGCGCCGGGAAAGAAGCGAAAGGCGCCGGCGCCGTTGGAGGGTTTATGGAAAACAAGGTCTGTTCTCTGGGACCTGAGGTACTGGAAGATTCTCCGCACACCCCACTGCCTTGACCTCATGCATATCACGAAAAACGTGTGCGAGAGTCTGCTTGGCACCCTGCTCAACATGGCACTAGTAGAAAAAGGCCTTTCTGTGGCGCACCAAAATGGGATTCTGTGGCGCACCTAGGGGCCAGAGGGGTGCGCCACAGAATACACGCCACTAAATTTTTTTCTGTGGCGCACCTCAGCCGTGCGCCACAGAAATGTCAATTCTGTGGCGCACCTCAGCCGTGCGCCACAGAAATTTGCAATTCTGTGGCGCACCAAGGGGGGGTGCGCCACAGAATTTTTTTTTGAATTTCAAAAAAAAAGCGGCCAGATCTGGCCGCGGGAAATTTTCGAAATTTCAAAATTTCGCCGGATTTCGTCGGATGCTCGCCGGAGTTGGTGGGTGGAGGATGGGGGTCACCGGAGTTGGTGGGGAGGAGAAGGAGAAGCTAGCCGGAGGTGGTGGTGGTGGAGGAGGAGGAGGAGGAGAGGTGGTGGTGATAGAGGAGGAGGAGGAGGAGGAGAGGTGGTGGTGGAGGAGGAGGAGAAAGAGGAGGAGGAGAGGTGGTGGTGGAGGAGGAGGAGGAGGAGCTCACCGGAGGAGGTGGTGGTGGTGGTGGTGGTGGTGGAGGAGGAGGAGGAGGAGGAGGAGGATGGTGGTGGTGGTGATGGTGGTGGTGGTGGAGGAGGAGGAGGAGAAGGAGGAGAGGTGGTGGTGGTGATGGTGGTGGTGGTGGTCGAGGAGGAGGAGGAGGATGGTGGTGGTGGTGATGGTGGTGGTGGTGGAGGAGGAGGAGGAGAAGGAGGAGAGGTGGTGGTGGTGATGGTGGTGGTGGTGGTGGAGGAGGAGGAGAGGTGGAGGAGAGGAGAGGTAGAAGATGAGAAGTGGAGGAGAAGTGGAGGGGAGAAGGGAAGAAAAGGAGGGGAGGAGGCAGATTTCGAATTCTGCCTCCCAATTCTGTGGCGCACCCCCCCTTGGTGCGCCACAGAATTTTATTTTTATTTTTTTATTTTCTAGTCAAAATCTTAAAACGGCCATAACTTTTGTTCCTTTTGGAATTTGGCGATTCTAAAAAAAGCTCACAGGCCGAAGGCGAGTGAGGTTGGGTTCCTTTTTCCCTCTAGTTTTTTTTAATATCTTGATCATTTTTTTTCGACATCGTATGCAAAAGTTATGCCCATTTTACTTTTTTTATAAAACTTTTGCTCAGAAAGTCGAAATACATATTTCAAAATTTGATAAAAAGTAGACATTAAACTCTCTGTGCATCTATATGGGATTTACATTTCTGTGGCGCACTAACCACCATGCGCCACAGAATAGGAGTGTGCCAATCATGGTGTGGGCCCCCAACTTATTTCTGTGGCGCGCCCCTATCCGGTGCGCCACAAAATTCCTGTTTTCTGTGGCGCACCACGGTCCCGTGCGCCACAGAATGCCTCTTTTCTGTGGCGCATGACAACCCGTGCGCCACAAAAATATATTTCTGTGGCGCACCAAAAAGCCATGCGCCACAGAATCTGTTCCATAGAAAGGCACTTCTCTACTAGTGTGCCGGACAGGACCAAAGATGGGCCGAAAGCAAGGAACGACTTGAGATTTTTGAATATCAGGGGCGAGCTCCACGGAGGAAAACCGGATGATGATGACGATGACGATGTGTTAGATGGGACGGAAGGTCGCCGCAAGGGAAAAAAGGCCAAGAAGACGGAATATTACTGTCCCCCTTCGTGCTTCACGCTATGCGAGAAGGAGATCGACCAATTCTTCAAGTGCCTCCTTGGAGTCAAATTTCCTTACGGTTATGCGGGGAAGATAAGCAGATACCTAGACTTACCAAAGCAGAAGTTCAGCGGAATGAAGTCTCACGACTGTCACGTGATGATGACGCAGATACTTCCAGTTGCAATTCGAGGGATAATGGGCGAGCACGTCCGCGAAACGCTGTTTGGACTCTGCAACTTTTTTGACGTCATCTCTCGAAAGTCGATTGGCGTGAAGAAACTCGCAAGGCTACAGGAAGAGATCGTGGTGATACTATGCGAGCTTGAGATATACTTCCCGCCAGCATTCTTCGACATTATGGTGCATCTCCTTGTCCATGTCGTGGATGATATCATCCAGCTCGGGCCACCGTTTTTACACTCCATGATGGCGTTCGAAAGGATGAATGGTTCCATCAAAGGATACGTCCGCAACAGGGCCCGTCCAGACGCAAGCATTGCCAAGGGCTTTCTGACAGAGGAGTGCATCTCTTTCTGCACGAATTTTCTAGACAAAGATGAGAACCCTGGTCTGCCCGTAAACAGGCACTTTGGCAGGCTCGGTGGATGGGGACACCGCGAGGGCCAGCGCGAAATGAATGTCGACTTTCAGGGCCGACGCAACGACTTTGACAGAGCAAACCTAGTCGCGCTACAACATCTAACAGTGGTCGATCCTTGGTTGGAAAAGCACAAATTGCTAATCGCGAAGTATTACAGTGACCGGGGACAACATAGGACCGAAGCAGAAATAATCAGAGAGGACAACATCCATTTCACACAGTGGTTCAGGGAGAAGATTATGACCGATCAACCGGAGACGCCTTATTCTGAAGAAGAAAAACTCATACTCACATTGTCACAAGGCCCCGCACATAACCTCATGACATATCAGGCATACGATATCAATGGTTACACATTCTACACGGCAAATAAGGACCGGAACTGCGAATACCAGAACTCGGGGGTAACGATGGAATCATTAACAGGTGACGTCAAGGAAATATACTATGGTAGGATCAACGAGATATGGGAACTCGACTACTGCGGAGAGAAGGTGCCAATGTTCCGTGTCACATGGGCAAAGAGCGTCAGGAAAGAAGGACAATATTTCACCACCATGGTGATA
The DNA here is from genome assembly GCA_028641055.1 of Alopecurus myosuroides. Taxonomy (NCBI): domain Eukaryota; kingdom Viridiplantae; phylum Streptophyta; class Magnoliopsida; order Poales; family Poaceae; genus Alopecurus; species Alopecurus myosuroides. The sequence goes on from CM054058.1 coordinate 77,899,179, forward strand.
CCTGAAGCCAAATCCGGCATGAATGTCACCGCAAAAAATGAGCCATGGGTATTGGCTAACAAAGTGGACCAATGCTTCTTCATTACTGACCCGACAAGGCCTAGCCGTGTTGTCGTGCGGAGAGGCAAAAGAAACATCATCGGAATGGATGGAGTAGCCAACGAGCAAGACTTTGACCAGTACGGCGACCCGAAAATGGAAGATGACAATGACGATGGAACGAAATACACAACAAGAAGAAGCAGGACAACGCTACCTACAGGTCGCCCATTCCACCAAAGAAGTCACGGTGTTCCGGGACTGAATTACTCAACCGCGACAAAGAAGGGAAAGAAAATTGTAAAACGCTAGCTCGGAGAACAACGATATATGTGTCGTGTGTTTGCATGCATTCGAGGAAGTGATGGCGATGTAATATATATACACTTATGTTTAAATTGATCTGTGTCGTGTGTTTGCATGCATTCGAGGAAGTGACGGCGATGTAATATATATACACTTATGTTTAAATTGATCTTTCTGGATTTTAGATTGATTTATTTGAATTTATTTTGAGCTTATATTGATTTATTTCCCAAGGAAAAAATCATTTTAAAAAAAATGGGGGGTGGGACTCGAACTTGGGGCAATGGAGCAGGGGCAAAGGTGTAAGCCACTGGACTAAGCAGCTGGTTCTGCTATAGACCAGCGCACATGCTTTTTGAATAGAAAACAGAAATAGGCGCGACGCACCTCTCATCCGTGCGTCACGGCTAAGTAATGCGCGACGCGCCTCCACTACGCGCGTCACGCGTACACGATGCGCGACGGACGTCTGTTTGGTGCGTCACAGGTAAGCAATGTGTGGCGCATCTTCCTGATGTGCGTCACGGCTATCCCTCCGCCTATTAGGACTGGCCCGTTCCCCTCTCTTCTTCCTCTTCCACATATCGCGATCTCGATCTGAAACCACCGTCGCCTCCGGCCTGCTTCCTTAGCCTCTCATCGCGATCTCGACCAACACCTCCCTCTCGCCGCCGCCCACCACCACCCCAAGCCCTAGACCTAGCCTCTGCTCTCCCTCCGCCGCCCACCACCATCGAGACCTCGCCTCTGCATCGACCTAGGAGGAGGAGGAGCAGGCGCAGGACCAGGTCCAGGAGCCGTCGACGACTGCGCCGTCGTCATCTCCATCGACCTCTGTAGCATCGACTGCGCCGTCGTCGTCGACGTCCCGTCTCCATCGACCTCGAAGCCCGACGAACAAAGGTGCGCCGCCCCCTAGTCCTCTCCCTCCCCTTCTCCTCGATTGTGTCATTGCATTCGTTGGCGACAAGACCCATCGATCTGCTGCAGCCTCCATCCACTGCGCAGTGTGTATGAGCCGTCGGGCCAATCTGAACTCGCAAATGTGCAGGACGAACGTGTTAGCACCAGGGGATGGATATACTTATATACACATTCAGTTCACTTTACCAGTGGAGTTAAACTGCTACATCATCATCAGTTCGGCAAAAGCTAGCACTGCTTGTACTTGGAAATTTGTTCATCATCATCATCAGTTCACTTTACCAGTGGAGTTAAACTGTTGCTAGGCTGCTGTTTAATTGACCCAAGGCACTGCTTGTGTTGACTCAAATTTGTTCAAGCCACTGCTTGTACTTGGAAATACACTTTAGGAATGAATGTTGCATAATCTTGCTGCAATTGTATGTTTAAAGCTCCACTGCTTTTTACCATGTAGCATCCACCAATGAGAAGTATGTTTAAAGCTTGCTGCAATTTAAAGCAATGCTTTTTACCATGTAGCATCCACCAATGAGAAGTATGTTTAAAGCTTGCTGCAATTGTGGCCTAATTGACTCAAAATCACAATTTTAGTTCTATTATGTATAGCACTTCTATTCCTATCTGAGGAAAATACCCCCAGCCTGCTCTCTGTGCATAATCTAGAAATTTCTAGCTAGATGGTGTGTAGTTAACAACCTGGGGCTTGTTGGTGATGGATGGTTTTGTGCGTGTGGTCTACTTGCTCCTCAGCCATGCTCCTCCACTTGTTCAAAAATGATGTTGCTTGTTCAAAAATGCTGCTGCTTTTGTTTGCTGCTTGTTCCTGTGAATTTGCTACTGATGTTACTTATCATATCCAATCTATATAGAAGTGTCTACTTAGAGATCATATTGGTTGTTGTTGCTGCTAAGTTGTTTCCATGTTGTTCATGAGAAATTGCTGCTGCTAGGCTATGTTTGTTTGGCAGGTACTGGTGTTGGTACTGGTAATATAGTTTTGATGGATAAAAAATGATCTTCTAGGACTGGTGCTGGTGTTGTAGGACTGGTGCTGGTACTGGTGTTGGATAAAATTTTGCAGATAATAAAAATTGTGCTGGTGTTGGCCTAAAGAATCTGTCCGGCCATCGAGCCGTTTAAAACTTTGCAGGGAATTCAAATGAGTTGCCCATTTTCGCCGAAATGTTGATTAATTTCCGTTTCGGCGAGAATCGGGCACTCTAGTGTTAGAAAATTAGCAAAGGTCATGCCGAAATTTTCCAGTGAATTTAGGACTTAGCCGTTTTCCCGTGATCGAGTAGTATGTTGATTTTTTGTTTCCTTTAGATTAACCAATAATTTCCCCCTTCAGAACATGGCACACGACGACGAGGCCGGCGGTTCTAAGCCGTTCTGGCAAATCACCGACGAAGAAGATGAGCAATACGACCCGACGGCGGATGCCTGGGCTGACGCGGACACTAGCGGTGGCGAGGAGGATGATGCCACGACTAGTGGCGCCGGTGATACCACTAGTGGCGCCGCCGGCGGAAATGACACCACTGATTCCGGCGGTCAGACAGATGGTGGTAGCAAAGCCAAGAAGAAGAGGACGGCAACGAGAAAACGGAAAAGTAACACTCTCCGCACCTACCGTGAAGAGATCATGGAAATTGATAGCTTTGGGTATCCAATCGCGCCCGAGGCGGTGGTCAAAGGATTCGGCAACCAGATTGGTTGCATTGTCCGGGACACTGTCAGGATCTTAACCGATGATCTAAGGAAAAAAGAGAATGAACATTACCAGGTTCTTCTCTTTAGAAAGCTGCACGAACGATACTTGTACCCGCATCCGCCAGACGAGCCGTTTAAGTACAATAACGACAATCTGGCGGGGAATATAGTCAACCACTGCGCCATTGGTAAGATGAACACCGCCTTGGCCAACTGGAAACACCGGGTGAAGGTTAAGGTCTTGGACCCCGAAAATAGCTTGCAGGATGTTTTAGCGAGTGAGCCGAGAATCACCGAAGCTGAACTCCGGGACTTCAAGGTACTTTGCCAGAGCGAAGTCGCCAAGGCTAACGCTGATTGGGAGCAGAGGATGCGGAAGTTGAACATTGGTTCCCACAAACTGGGATGCGGCGGTTACAGAGCGGCGATTCCCAATTGGGAGAAGGAGGACGCCAAACGTGCAGAACAGGGCATCCCCGACCCTCTCGCAAAGTACTCGCCGCGGACAAAAAACTTCATCAGGGCCCGGTTTACATATGACCCGGTAGCTAATGAGTATACTACCGATGATGAGAAGGTGAAGACGTTGTATGACAACTTGGTAAGTAAATACACCACCCTAGTTAGTTTGCTCTCGACGATCTAGTCGATTGCATTATAGTGTACTGGTGGAATTCTAAACGGTTCACGCTAATTGTGCAGAACTTAGAAATCGATAGTGGTCGAACCTCGTCATCCATGCCGAGGATGCACGGCCCGTGGGACGACACTTTAAATAGGGCGGTGAACGTGACGCAGGGGATGGAAAAGCACAAAAGGCCGTCAGGTGGCCGAGTTTGTGGCCTGGGCACGACGACGAAGCTCAGAGAGTACTTCAAGGAGCCCAGGGAGGCGAGAAGGAATAGAAAGAGGACCATCGAAGATATCCAACGTGACGAAGCCCGCGATCGCGAGATTGCAGACCTCAAGGCCAAAGTTGCCGATATTCCTAATATTGTCAAAACAGCTTTGGCAGAACAAATGGGCAGCGTTTTGCCTACCATCTACGATGTGGTTACTCGATGGAATGAAGGAGGTCGAGTGGGGCCGTGCCCGGTGCCTAGCGTGCAGGGCAGCAACTCAAGAGACTTGTCCAGAGTCTCGCCGGCCAATGCCACGATGGCGGACCCACTTGTGACTCCGCCCGCCTACACCACGGCGCCGATAGTGACTCCGCCCGCCTCTACCCGCCTGACCATCCGTTGCACGCCCACAGTGGGCGGTCCTCCGCCGAATGAAGAGCGTGCACCAACGAACAACCGCCGCCTGGCCATCGGTTGCACGCCCGCCGCCGGTTCTCCCGCGCCAGTCAACAGTAGCACGCCCGCCGTCGTCGTTGGCCCCTCGCCACTAGAGGAGCTCGACGCCCTCGCCAGCCAGGTAAATAGTTAAGCGTTGGAGCGTCGATCTTCCTTTGCCTTAGACTGGCATCTCTGACGCCCTGCATGTTTTCCGCAGAACGACGACGTTCCATGCACTCTCTTACACACAGTGGACGGAGTGTTGAAGGATGTTGCTGTGGGTATGATCGTTCAACCGTCAACCCGCAGGTTCCACAACAGGCCGATGCGCGAAGTCGTATATAGAGTTCGATTGCTTCGGGTGCTGGCGGGCTACGACGACTTGTTTCCTCCCATTCAACCCTACCAAGAAGAAGATGACCCCGATACCCTGACGCTGCTCCAGTGCATACCTTGGAACATGGAATGGCCGAAGAGCCAGATTCGCCTGGGGAAGAGGGGCGCCACCCCGCAGACATCGCCTCTAGAACTACCGGCGCGAGGCACCACCTCGAAGACAACCCCTCTAGAAGCTCCGGAGCGGAGCCATGGCAAGACCGTCGCCGCGCCGTCGCCTACCCGTGACATGGAGATGGCACAAGACCAGGAGAATGACGTTGATCTTGATGCCATGGATTTCATCGCTGATGACTTTGATGGCGGAGATTACGTTGCTCCTCCTCCAGAAGAACCCTACCATAGCACGGAGGCTCGTGGTGAGGCTCCTCCTGCGGATAAATCCAATTGCAAGCGTCTCTTCGGTTCTCAGGAAGACACGCCTCCAGATGTCGGCCCCTGCACCGAGACTCAGAAAAGTGCGAAGGGTGGAGTTATTTTCAGCCCTAGCACAATCCGTAAGGCGGCTAATGAGGAGATTGAGAACGAGATCATTCCGAAAGCGCCGAAGCCGCGGAAAACAGGACCTAGATCCAAGGCCGCAAAGTCCGCGAGCCAGCCTGCTAAGATGCCACTCCGTGTTCAGGATGGCCCACCTACATCTAAGCATACGAAGATGCATGTGATTGGTCAGCCTATGCTTAGCCAGAGCAAGCTCAAGGCCGCAAGTGGGGATATGCGGAGTTTGCATGACAGCATTCTTTTTCTTGAATCGCGCCTTCTTGAATCCAAGGATCCATCATACCCGGTTTTCATTGCCATGGTGCCAAAGGACTTGGGCTTTGTCGAGTCAACCGGCGCGGATAGGATAGTACTGCGGTTTTCGGACATCTTCGATATGTTCCATAGCAATCCGCTGCACTACTCCATGATCCGCCTATACTCGCTCAGTCTGGCGGTGCAAGTCATCAGGGATAATACACCGGGCATCGCGATAGCGGACCCCTTCTACATGCGCCACGACGTGTTGTGCGGCGTTGGGAACCAGGTAGTCGCGTCGACATATCTCCGGGACTTCATGCTGGCGAACCAGACCAAGGATTACATCCTGGTGCCTTACTTTGCCGGGTAAGTCAATATTATTAGCCGAATCGAAAGTGATTTTCTTTAGATTTTCATCGCTCATTTCCAACACTTTGTTCGGATTGTTCCGCGCAGATATACACAATGCACACTCATCTGCATTTGTATCAGTCATTCGCAGGCCACGTATCTCGACTCAGGGAGTGCGGTGAAGAAAGACTACTCCAACGTGAAGAAAGTTTTGGACAATGCTCTCACCGGCTACCACGCAAGGGGGGGCAAAATCACTAGGGAGAAGGTCGTTCAGGGCGCTCGGATGTTCACCCACACGACGACTTTCGCGTGCGTCAAGCAGCCGGCGGGCAGTAACCGAGACACCTACTATGTCCTCCATCATATGCGGGCGTATGTACGGGATCAACAGTTCCTTACCCTGCCTAGTCAAGTCCAACAATGGGCCTCCCGCTTGTCGATGGTCGGCGATGACAAGGTTAGAGAAGAGATATATGATATCCAGAAGTGCTTTGCCACAAAAATCGTTCATGAAGTGGTGAACAAGAGTGGGACATTTTACTTCCGGTTCAACATGCCGAACCGCGACATAGATACCTACCTAGCAACTGCCTGTGACGACAGGCCCTTCATCACTCAGGAAGGCTGTCCCGTTGTAATCCCTGGGAGGATGAGTCAGAAGGAGTGAGAACTATTGTAAGGATTGCTACATTTTCCGAAATTAGTCGAACTCAATCGTTAGGGTTATGAATCGTCCATCGTGTAACAGATGCTTTATTATGTCAATGCTTAATTATCTTTCTTTTCATTATTGCGGTCTTACTTGTGATGGTCGTTCGATCTTTTGAATAAGTAAATGCCGATGATTAAAAGAGTTGGTACACTCAGATGGCCTAGGCGGTGCGTTGCGCCTTGTGATTTTCACAAAGTTAGGATCTTGTGCATCCCACTTGGCGCAGCGGCACCGCCTACGGCCGCTTGTATGTGTCCACCCTAAATATGAGGCACACATCGTTACGGTTATGAATCGTCCATTCTGTAACTGATGCTCAATTATACCAATGCTTGATTATCTTGCATTTTATTATTGCGGTCCTACTTGTGATGGTCGTTCCATCTTTTGAATAAGTAAATGCCGATGATTAAAAGAGTTGATTCACACCCAGATGGCCCAGGTGGTCAGCTGCGCCTTGTGATTTTCACAAAGTTAGGATCTTGTGCATCCCACTTGGCGCAGCTGCACCACTTCGGCCGCTTGTATGTGTCCACCCTAAATATGAGGCACACATCGTTACGGTTATGAATCGTCCATTCTGTAACTGATGCTCAATTATGTCAATGCTTGATTATCTTGCATTTTATTATTGCGGTCCTACTTGTGATGTTCGTTCGATCTCTTCAATAAATGCCGATGATTAAAAGAGTTGGCTCACACTCAGATGGCCTAGGTGGTCCGTTGCGCCTTGTGATTTTCACAAAGTTAGGATCTTGTGCATCCCACTTGGCGCAGCGGCACCACCTATGGCCGCTTGTATGTGTCCACCCTAAATATGAGGCACACATCGTTACGGTTATGAATCGTACATGGCTTGATTATCTTGCTTTTTATTATTGCAGTTTTACTTTGTGATGTTCGTTTGATCTTTTGAATAAATATGCCGATGATTAAAAGATGATCATCTTGTTCCTTTGTGTTTAACTTTCATCTTATTTATGTCATATTTCTCCACTTACTACTATTGCAGACATGTTTAAAACTATTTTTTTTGTTTTTCTTTCTTGTCATTACAGATGCCGAGGTGCTACGTGGTGTTTAGAGGCAGGGTTCCAGGAGTCTACGATCACTGGGAAGACTGCTTCGAGCAGGTGAACAAGTTCAAAGGGAATGCCTACAAATCCTACAACACAAGAGTGGCGGCGGAAGCTAGGTGGTTCATCCATCTCGAGGAGGAACAAAAGAAGAAGAAGAACAACAACAAGTGGATGAAGACCATCGCAGCCGCTCTTGTCGCCGTCGCCTCGCTCGTCATGCTATGGTTCCTAGTTAGATGATTAGGTTATCGGCGACTAGATAGGTCACTTGTCCGGATGATGAAGCATCATCGATCGATGTAATCGGTCCCGATGATTAACCGTATGATGTAGGTCACTTGTATCAATTTGACTCTGATAAACACTTTGTTGTATTCATAATAACCTGTTTGATGTAGCTATTCGGAATTCTAAGCAGTATATGATATATCATTTGTTCGTCAGAGAGCTGTTTTGATACATTCTGTTTACTGATATTCTTCTGTATTTGAGCTGTGTATATACCTGTATAAATACGGTACTGCGTATTTCAAAAAAATACAGCACAGTATAGCCGTGACGCACCAAAAAGATACCTGTGACGCACCATGGAGGATAGGCGTGACGCGCGAAAGTTCATACCCGTGGCGCACCCAGTAACTTAGCCGTGGAGGCATTACTTAGCCGTGACGCACCAATATTCCTAGCCGTGGCGCACCTCCTCAGTTAGGCGTGACGTGCCTAGAGATAGCCGCGGCGCACCGCCACAGTGAGAGCCCCCTTTTCCGACACCGAGCTCTTCACGTTCGACCATCTGAATGAGGTTTTAGGCTGGAATAGCCGCGGTAACATAGTGATCTCGCATCTCTATGTCACCACCATCGAGAGCTGCGGGTGGTCATCTACTAACCGCCTTAAGATCAATAGATGGATTGCAGAATCGTACAAATGATAGAGGACCTTTCACACCCACGATCAGTTACTTTCGCACAAAGCCTTTGATCACTTGATCATTAGAAAACTATCAAAAAAGTGCTCCAAATCCTAGACGCTACCCGTTCAGCCGAAACATCGTGTTGTACATCAGTGTCACGCAAACGAACAAACATGCAAATGAGTCGAGAATTGGACAAATAGAGGGTAATCGAAAAGAGGATTTGTCGGAACATAGCAATCTTATATAGTTGGTTGCTGGTTTTGGTATAGAATGTGCTCTTAGGCTTCAGTAATACATTCTATCTTAGCACGTTATCGCGGTAGTAATATCTTCTCTAGTGCACTGTCTCATAGATACTGTGTCTTATAGAGATGTATTTAATTTGTTTAGTGATCACGTATGGATTTCAAGATTGTGGCCTAGTTGTGGCTTTAACTAATCACTAGCGATTTTTTATGACCGCTCTATACACACAAATAAATTAGTGCACACTAAGTACATGTAGTGTGCTAAAAAAAACACAAATATGAAATTTATATGATAGTCCGAATAAGTTAAATTCTAACAAGTAGACAAAAGGAACCATGTTCAGCAATGAACACGGTATGAGGAGGTAGTAAATTTCTGCATGGGTCCATGTGCTAAGACCGTTTGTCTATTAACATACAACTCCACCTCTTGATTAGACTAACATGTTAGATTTATGCCTTTGGGACAGGGATAAGAAACGATCCGACTTGGAGCATTACAGATGTCCTTAGACATGTGTGTGCGATGACTCGCGACCGGCGGGTCTATGAGCCCGGCCCAGCAATGATCTATTTCTACGGGAGAACACATATAACGGGCAGATAGCCAATTTGCAATAGAAATTAATGCAGTTGGACTGCATCTACTCAAAAGTGACAACATTACCCTTGAGGCCTTGTTTAGCTCTAATGTAGTTGGAGTTCATTTTTGTATATTGCAGAAGATTATCACGGATGCTGAAAATGTCAATACTATTTTTACTAATCCGGTTCAGGTTTTGCAAGTAATAATACCTAGAAATCCCCAAAGGACATTTCATTTCTGTCTAGATTATAAAGTGTAGGTCATCCTAGTGTATCATGGAGGAAGAGTATTTGTAGGGATTTGTGGTGATTGAGTGAAAGCAAGAATTTCACCAAATCTCCACCCATCCGAATCCACATGCGATGAAAATACAACATCAGTAAACAACGCCCGAATGATGCTAATCCAATATTTTCACCCAAGGCGATATCCACTATGTATGTGTTTGAAGGTTGCGTCATATTTAATTCATTGTACCATAACAGTGCTCCTCGTATGCATCTTAAGATGTTGTTTCAATTATATTCATATATCATTGAATCGAAGCCCATAATAGCGAGTGATATCATCATTATCCTACACCATAAGGTTAATATATTTAAAGAGAGAAAGAACCAACCCTCGATGGTCTGACCTCATTACGAGCATATAACTTCTTTCGTAGAGGCCGAAACAACTCGGTTTTGGGAGGATACCTGGTTAGGTCCAACCCCTCTTTTAGACCAATATCCCACTCTATATAATATTGTGCAACATAAAAATATTTTGGTACATTATGTGTTTCACAATGCTCCACCACTTAACATAGGCTTTAGGAGAAACCTTGTTGGGAATTTGCGGGAGAGGTGGTCTCATTTATGTTTTCGTTTAATGGATGTTTCCCTTAATGATACTGCTCATAGTTTTCTTTGGAAGTTGTCTCAAGATAGTGTTTTCTCTGTTAAATCTATGTATGATGATCTTATGAATGGTCATACTATCTTTCTTAAATCATATTTGTGGAAGTTGAAGATTCCTATGAAGATTAAAAAAATTATGTGGTTCCTGGATAAAACAATCTTGCTCACTAAAGATAATTTAGCTAAGAGAAATTGGAACGCTGATACCCATTGTTCCTTTTGTGGGAATGAGGAATCGTTTGATCACTTATTTATCTCTTGCCCTTTTGCTAAACTTGTATGGCATGTTGTTTTGTGTACTTACAATATTCCTCCACCTTCCAGTGTTACTAATATGTTTGGTAATTGTTGGATAAAAATACCAAGAATAGAATTCGTATAGGTGTCTCGGCTATTTGTTGGTCTATCTGGACTTGTAGGAATAATCTTGTGTTTAACATGATAGAACATTTTCATGTCTTACATGTTATCTTTATGGCGGTGCATTGGATCCAGCTATGAGCCTTCTCACTTCCTTCGGATCAGAGAGAGTTTATGGTGGGTGGATGCACATGGCTTCTTACGGTGCCACATGATTTTTTTCTCCCGTCATATGTGGCAGCATATTAATAGACTTTTGTAGTTCTGTTTTTGTGCACGTAGCTCGTTGGGAGGATTGTCTCTTTGAGAGGTTTTGTAGTTTTGTAAACTCTTTTATCACTTTGGAACTTAATAAGCAATAAAAGTTGTGTGCATCACTTGATGCAGAGGCTGGGTTTTCCCCCATTTCTAAAAAAAATTACGAGCATATAAAGGAAACAATTCCTTTCAGTTTTCTTTACATAGCCTCCTATCAGTACCCAGATATGGACATTGAACTAAACATGCAGAAGAGTCAAGACTTGGAAAACATAAAGGGTAATGGAACTTAGGACATGTCGGAAGTCGGAACATAGAAAGTAATGGTGGTTGGGAGTGGGAGGTATACGGGAATGAATCCCCTGCGTGACGACTGATATGGGTACAATGCTCATACGTTCGACACCTGAAAAATCAATCGGTGTCACTGAATACCAAACAGCTCACTGCTGAGCTCAATCATGTACACTAGCCATGACCAGCAAGAGTCGTTGAATCGTGACGTGCACCTGGAATCTAAGCTTGGGAACTAGCCACACCCTTGTATATGCAGTAGATGCTTAGGAAGGCACATATGTCAGAAATGTTGGTTGGTATTCCTGCTTCTTCTGTGTCCTAGGAAGGCCTCGTCCCACCCACGAAGAGTCGGGCGTATCCATTTTCACATAATAATTAGCAGGCGAGGCTAGATAGAAGAAGATTGGTCACGGTAGAATGTAAGAGAGCGTGATATTGCTGGTCTCAGGCCTATCCCAATGCAAGTCTCTTAGCACGGTTTTATAGTCATTTTGCTTATGTGGCACTATAGTTAATGATAACGTGCTAAGAGACGGTGTATTGGGACAGGCCTCATCATGATTGGATCAGTCAATAAGAGCAGTCCAACCAATTAATTAACCCAAGGCGTGGTGAATAGTATTTGTCAAGTAAATGGAAAAAAAAAGTCTCAGATAGCCGGAGGAGGCGTTTTGGAGGTTGCTTGGTTTCCAAAAGTTGAATCCACATTTTGATATGCAAATTTTCAGGTCATAATTCGTATTATCCGATCTACACAAAAATGACAAATTTGGCAACATATCAATCTAAAATCTAGTGAATTTTAATAGATCAGTAAATTTATCTTTTCTTGTACCGGCAAAATATAATTCGTCTTACAGATCAGTAAATTTATCTTTTTTGTACATGCCAACATATAAGGAAAATGCTATCTGTCCACGGGTAACCAAAATAGTACTATGGAGGAACCCGCATACTAGTACGAACCAGGACACTCACGTTTGGAATCGTCCGGAATCGAAAGAAAAAAAACGGAAGACGTACCATCTAGAGGACAATCGCGCCTGTTTTTGGCCTGGTTTGATTTTTTTTGGCCCAGGCTGGCGTCCTGGCCCGTTTCTTTGTTAGATATATCTGGTCTGAGAATTCCCGGCGACCGATGTGGAATGGGAGGCAACAAGGGGATCATGCTTGGCCTCAGCCTTTGTAAGCTTCCACTCGATAATCTCAATAGATAGATCAGATAATTTGGAATTACAAGATATTTTCAAACCTATCTTGCTAAGATACAAAGCAACTATCCGGCAGAGTCGTCCAGATCTCTATTTCTTCCTCGCCTCCGTATGTCACTCCGATCGAGTGGATCTGAAGTTTTTTTTTAAAAAAAACTTCCTACTACACTATTCAGAAACCGTAAAGGTTACAGGAATGTTGAACCCTTCAGGTGGGTTTTGAAACCAGACGTAGCGGCCCACCGGCATCGAAGTGGCAGCACGCGCTATCGTATGGGGCTCCATGTTCGACTCTCTTCTTCATGGCGGAAAGCAACCCCACCCCGTGTGATCGCTCCCGCGGACACCTCCGGATGTTGTTGAACAATCCTAGGTTCTTCTGCTGCAGAACCTCGATTACTTCCCTGCAGTCTGAGGCGATCATGATATCTCCCACATGCAGGTCTGTCGCCAGCGAGAGCCCTTCACGGCAAGCCATTGCTTCTAGATACCCTGGATGTATAATACCATCGTATACCACAGCTGATGCCCCCAGATACATCCTGTGCGCTGCACGGCAGACAGCTCCCACCGCTTCTTTGTTCGCTGTCTTCGCAACAACACCATCCACATTGACCTTGCAATGATTCACCGGTGGTGGTATGCATTTAGGCCTCGTGGCTGTCGGGCGAGCGTCTCCCAGCATAACTTTTTTCTGCCTTTGCACACACCCGAGTTCCTGGATAAAACTCTCCAGGAACACTGAAGTCGTTATCGGGCTCTGGTAAATCTCTTCATGTATTGTCTTCCTTCTCGCGTGCCAGATAGCCCATATGGTAACAAGCATCTTTGTCAAGTCGTCCTCCTGCATGGTTTCCATCATCGAGAATAACCACTGCCTTGCGGATGGTTCAGTTGACATGCTTATATGCTCCAGTATCGCTGGGTCTGAAATCGCCCAGACACACCTCGCCATCGTGCACTCAAACAAGGAGTGCCGCCATGAGTCCTCCCTGCCACAGAGAGAGCATGCACTCGACGGTGCCATCTTCCTGTGATGGCGCACATCACTTGTAGGAAGTGAGTGTTGCGCCAATTGTCAAAGAAATACACGGATTTTTTATGGGAACTTACACTTCCAAAGCCTGGACCAATGTTTGGCCTCCTCTGTCCCATTTGATAATGCTGCCCAGCCATCAAGCCAATCCTCGCGGACCCACTTTGTTGAAACCAGCAACTTGTACATAGATCTAACCGAGAAAATACCCGTTTTCTCCTAGTGCCAAGCCCAGAAATGATCCTGCACCCTTGTGCATTGGGCAATATTTCTGATAACCTCCATATCCATCGGCAGGAACCATTCAGTTAGTTTTGCATAATCCCATGCTGCTGATGTAGCATCAATATAATCACTAACCATTGGAGGAGGCCTCTCTTTCCGAGCAGCAATTGGCCTAAGACGTTCGTCCCGCGGCATCCAGTTCTGATGCCACACATCCGTGGTCCTTCCGTCCCCGATTCTCCTGATCAATCCCAACCGAAGAGCATCACGGCCATCAAGAATTTCCCTCCAGACTTGTGATGGCTGAGAGCCAAGCTCCGCATTGTGAATATCAGAGGATGGGTAGTATATTGCTTTTAATATTCTTGCACTCAAAGACAGTGGTTCTTGCAGCAAACGCCAAGCTTGACGTGCAAGAAGTGCAATGTTGAAAATCTCCATGTCTCGGAAGCCTAGTCCACCCGCATATTTTGGTTGAGTCATGGTGTCCCATGACACCCAGCAGGTACGGCTCTTCCATTCCTTACTGCCCCACCAAAACCTTCTAATCATAGAAGTAACATGTTCGCATAATCCCTTCGTTAACTTGAAACACGCAATAGAGAAAATTGGAACTGCTTGGGCAACCGATTTGATGAGTATTTCTTTGCCTCCCATCGAGAGCAATTTTTCCAACCATCCAAGGACTTTATTCCACACTTTATCTTTTAGATATTTAAACGCCCCGCTCTTGGATCTCCCAACATAAGATGGCATCCCAACAGCTTGGCCTCGGCCTTTGTAAGCTTCCACTCGATAATCTCAATAGATAGATCATATAAATTGGAATTACAAGATATTTTCAAATCTATCTTGCTAAGATACAAAGCAACTATCCGGCAGAGTCGTCCAGATCTCTATTTCTTCCTCGCCCCCGTATGTCGCTCCGATTGAGTGGATCTTAAGTATAGGAAAGTACAAGGCACACTTGGCCCAATCCTGTCTCGCAAGCCAACACGGGGCCTTTCTCATTTGCACGGGCCGGCCCAACCGGGACAGTCGCTGACAGCTTTGTGCGACACTTCTCAAGAAGCCGAAGACAATCCTGCTTCTACAATTTTACAGGCCATGGGAATTAGAGGCCAAAATCAAACAGGAAGCTAATCCATTCTAACTTGAACTCACGGTGAAATTGAAACCCAACAAGCTGTGCTCGACGATGATGAGGCGGCAACACGAGAGTAGTTAAGATAGACTCAAAGATTAGTTTAGAGAGATTCAGGGGAGACGATCAGCTCGCCCTTGGCATTTCTCCCATGCCACTGGAAGGACTCTTGTTTCTTTCTTGCTCGAAGAAATATGAATGTTTTCTTGTTGTCCATTCTGACCTGCTAGTCAGACAGAGATAATTCGATTTCTTGTTGCTTCATGTTTATTTTTCATAGGCTCCCATCAATCGTATTTACACGTGTTAGATATCTTGTATTCCGGATACCGTATGTGTTTGTATACGGATCCTATCACTTGTACCGTATATGGCCTTTGCCTCCTATATTAACACGAAACCCGTATGGACTCAAGTACGGTTCTAGTCATTATCATTGACATGGTATCAGAGCTCCTCCTCCCATGACCTAGCTGCCGCCGCCGCTCTCAAGCCGCCGCCGCCTACACCAAAAACCGACACCTGCCGCCGCCGCTGACCATCCGCCGCCGCCGCCGTGTCTGCAAGAACCAAGATCGACAAACAACAACCAAAACACCAGTCGCCGCCGCCGCCGCATCTCCAAAACCAAAACTTGTCGTCGCAGTTGATCTGAACAGCTGCAGCCACAACCAAAAACCCCAAACCAAAACCTAGATCGATCCACCACAATGAGCTCATCGTCGACAACATCTACCCTCGCCGCTGCCTTGGGCAGCCCGCCATCCCAGCTGCTGACGAGGACCAACTTCCTGCTATGGCAAGCTCTGATCCTCCCAGCTTTCCGTGGCACAAACGTCATGGGCCTCCTCGACGGGTCTGAGTGTGCACATGCTAAAACCATTGAAGGCGTAGATGCAGAGAACAAGAAGATCCAGGTGGAAAACCCCGCGTATGTCATCTGGATAGCCAGGGATCAACAGGTGTTGCATTTTCTCCGCAATTCGCTATCACCTGAGATTCTGTCGCATGTTTTGGGTATGGATACCACTGCTACTGCTTGGACTGCTATCAACGCAATGTTCAAGACTGCATCTCGAACCAAGGCACAACACCTGCGTGAGAAGATAAACCACACCAAGAAAAACACCATGACAGCGGACCAGTATTACACAAAGATGAAAGCATTCGCATCGGAGCTCTCGGCACTTGGTAAACCAGTTGGTGATGATGAACTCTTGGGGTATCTCCTTAACGGATTGGCCAAGGCAGAATACAATTCTCTCATCACCTCCGTTCATGAAAATCCTAGTACCACCGTGGATGAATTCTATGAACAACTGTGCGGATATGACATGCGCAATGGCACTGAAGAAAACGGGGTGTTTGTCTCCTCGGCAAATCTTGCCCGTCGCAGTTATCCAACCCCCCGTGGACGCACACCACCTCCTCGTGGCTATACCCGTAGTCACACGCCTCCCCGTGGCTATTCTCCTCGGCGCAGTCCTGATAGTGGCACTCCTTACCGTGGTGATCGGTACAGGGAACGCGATGATGATCGTATGTGGCGCCGTGGTGACCGCCGAGATGAAGAAACCCCATGGCGCAGAGATGATCGCCAAGAGGACAACAGGCGTAGTGACAGGCGTGATGACATGAGGGATGATCGGCGTGGTGGACGCAATGATGGACGCAATGATGGTGCTGGACGTCGTGGAGACCGTACACCCACGAAATACGTTGACACGGATTGTCAGATATGCAAAAAGCATGGCCACCCAGCTAGTGACTGCTGGTGGCGCTATGCCGATGATAAAAAGAAAAGAGAGGAAGCAGAGAAGGAAGCACATCTTGCTACTGTCCCCTATGGTGTCGATACAAACTGGTATGCTGATTCTGGTGCTAGTGATCACATAACTAGTGAAGTTCACAAACTCCTCATCGCCAACAAGTACTATGGACAGGACAAGGTTCGCACTGATGAAGGTGCAGGTATGGACATTAGCCACATTGGTAATTCAATATTAAGTACCCGTCATGCTTCTTTTGATCTCAAAAACATTCTCCATGTTCCAAATGCATCCAAGAACCTGTTATCTATTCATAAATTTACCCTTGATAATCATGTGTTTATTGAATTCCACCCTTTCTTCTTCTTAATTAAGGACCAAGCAACCCAAAGAGTTCTGTTTAGAGGCCCCTACTATGATGGTCTCTATCCTATGGTGCCAATGTTTCATGAGACCTCCAAGCATGCCTTCCTCACAATAAAGCCGTCATCCTCCACATGGCATCGTCGCTTAGGACATCCTTCCTCGTTTGTGGTTCAACAGGTTCTTAGGAAAAATAAAATAGCTTACACCCCAGAGAGTACTCCATATGTTTGTGATTCTTGTCAGTTAGCTAAGAGTCATCAATTGCCATACCCTGTATCCTCTAGTGTCTCAACTGCTCCTTTGCAGCAAGTATTTTCTCATGTATGGGGTCCTGCTCCTCTCTCTGTGGGAAAACATGCCTATTATGTAAGCTTTATCGATGATTTCAGTAAATTCACTTGGATATATTTGCTTAAGAAACGTTCTGATGTTTATCAAGCCTTTCTTAATTATCAACAATATGTTGAACGCAAGTTTGATAGAAAAATTATTACTATGCAAACTGATTGGGGAGGTGAGTATGAGAAATTGAATGGATTCTTTCAAAAAGTTTGCATCACTCATCATGTTTCTTGCTCTCATGCTCACCAACAAAATGGCTCTGCTGAGAGAAAACACCGCCACATAGTTGAAGTGGGCCTAGCACTTCTTGCCAATGCTTCCATGCCGTTGAAATATTGGGATGAAGCTTTTGTTACTGCCACATTCCTCATCAACTTGATTCCTAGCAAAGTTCTTGATTTTGACACCCCTACAGAACGTCTTCTCCACATCACACCCAATTACAATGCTCTTAGAATTTTTCGCTGTGCATGTTGGCCAAATCTCCGTCCTTACAACACACGTAAACTTGCTTTTCGTTCCACACGGTGTGTTTTTATTGGATACAGTCCTCTTCATAAGGGTGTTAAATGTCTTGATGTTTCCACAGGAAGAATATATATATCTCGTGATGTTGTTTTTGATGAACGTGTTTTTCCGTTTGCCTCTCTTCATCCAAATGTCGGTGCCATCCTCAAACAACAAATTCTTCTTCTTCCATCTAATGAGGGTGTACCAAATATTGATAACCATGTGTCTCCTATTGTCCCAATTACTGATGTGCAACAGGTTGAAGATCATCCAGCACAAAGTTCCAGTGAAAACAGCACTCAAAACCGTGCAGAAATTGATTTTTCAGCTCAGGAGGAAAATGACGAAACTGGACCAGACTCCGATGCAGATTCGCCTGGACATTCCTCTGACGCGCTGGATCCCGAGGCGCCAGATCCCGAGGCGTCAGGTTCCGAGGCAGGTTCGCCCGCCAGCGCTGCCCGCGAGCTGCACACGCCTCCGTTGTCCCCGCGGTCCCCATCTGACGCGGTCTCCCGTGAACACATGCATGCATCCTCTCCGACGTCGCCACCTGGCGCTGCGCGTGTGGCCGACAGCGATTCGCTGCGGCTGTCCCCGTCGCCCCGCTCTTTGTCTCCTGGCGCGCAGCCCACTGCAGATTTCGTTGGATCTTCTGTGGTTGCTGGCGCTGGGGGGGGGCAGGAGTGGCAGAAGATGAAGAAAATGGAGAAGAAGGTGAGGAAAATTTAGAAGAAGATGAATCTGATATTTCCCCTATGATTGAACAGCAGCAGGTTGGAGATGCGAAGAGCCCCACGTCAAAGGAGCGGCGAGGAAATCGATGAGCTGTTGAAGAACTGGAAAGAGTGCCCTGCGCCGGGAAAGAAGCGAAAGGCGCCGGCGCCGTTGGAGGGTGTATGGAAAACAAGGTCTGTTCTCTGGGACCTGAGGTACTGGAAGATTCTCCGCACACCCCACTGCCTTGACCTCATGCATATCACGAAAAACGTGTGCGAGAGTCTGCTTGGCACCCTGCTCAACATGCCACTAGTAGAAAAAGGCCTTTCTGTGGCGCACCAAAATGGGATTCTGTGGCGCACCTAGGGGCCAAAGGGGTGCGCCACAGAATACACGCCACTAAATTTTTTTCTGTGGCGCACCTCAGCCGTGCGCCACAGAAATGTCAATTCTGTGGCGCACCTCAGCCGTGCGCCACAGAAATTTGCAATTCTGTGGCGCACCAAGGGGGGTGCGCCACAGAATTTTTTTTTGAATTTCAAAAAAAAAAGGCGGCCAGATCTGGCCGCGGGAAATTTTCGAAATTTCGAAATTTCGCCGGATTTCGTCGGATGCTCGCCGGAGTTGGTGCGTGGAGGATGGGGGTCACCGGAGTTGGTGGGGAGGAGAAGGAGAAGCTAGCCGGAGGTGGTGGTGGTGGAGGAGGAGGAGGAGGAGGAGAGGTGGTGGTGATAGAGGAGGAGGAGGAGGAGGAGAGGTGGTGGTGGAGGAGGAGGAGAAAGAGGAGGAGGAGAGGTGGTGGTGGAGGAGGAGGAGGAGGAGCTCACCGGAGGAGGTGGTGGTGGTGGTGGTGGTGGTGGTGGTGGAGGAGGAGGAGGAGGAGGAGGAGGAGGATGGTGGTGGTGATGATGGTGGTGGTGGTGGAGGAGGAGGAGAAGGAGGAGAGGTGGTGGTGGTGATGGTGGTGGTGGAGGAGGAGGAGGAGGATGGTGGTGGTGGTGATGGTGGTGGTGGTGGAGGAGGAGGAGGAGAAGGAGGAGAGGTGGTGGTGGTGATGGTGGTGGTGGTGGTGGAGGAGGAGGAGAGGTGGAGGAGAGGAGAGGTAGAAGATGAGAAGTGGAGGAGAAGTGGAGGGGAGAAGGGAAGAAAAGGAGGGGAGGAGGCAGATTTCGAATTCTGCCTCCCAATTCTGTGGCGCACCCCCCCTTGGTGCGCCACAAATTTTTTTTTTCTTTTTTTTTATTTTCTAGTCAAAATCTTAAAACGGCCATAACTTTTGTTCCTTTTGAAATTTGGCGATTCTAAAAAAAGCTCACAGGCCGAAGGCGAGTGAGGTTGGGTTCCTTTTTCCCTCTAGTTTGCGGATGGTTCAGTTGACATGCTTATATGCTCCAGTATCGCTGGGTCTGAAATCGCCCAGACACACCTCGCCATCGTGCACTCAAACAAGGAGTGCCGCCATGAGTCCTCCCTGCCACAGAGAGAGCATGCACTCGACGGTGCCATCTTCCTGTGATGGCGCACATCACTTGTAGGAAGTGAGTGTTGCGCCAATTGTCAAAGAAATACACGGATTTTTTATGGGACCTTACACTTCCAAAGCCTGGACCAATGTTTGGCCTCCTCTGTCCCATTTGATAATGCTGCCCAGCCATCAAGCCAATCCTCGCGGACCCACTTTGTTGAAACCAGCAACTTGTACATAGATCTAACCGAGAAAATACCCGTTTTCTCCTAGTGCCAAGCCCAGAAATGATCCCGCACCCTTGTGCATTGGGCAATATTTCTGATAACCTCCATATCCATCGGCAGGAACCATTCAGTTAGTTTTGCATAATCCCATGCTGCTGATGTAGCATCAATATAATCACTAACCATTGGAGGAGGCCTCTCTTTCCGAGCAGCAATTGGCCTAAGACGTTCGTCCCGCGGCATCCAGTTCTGATGCCACACATCCGTGGTCCTTCCATCCCCGATTCTCCTGATCAATCCCAACCGAAGAGCATCACGGCCATCAAGAATTTCGCTCCAGACTTGTGATGGCCGAGAGCCAAGATCCGCATTGTGAATATCAGAGGATGGGTAGTATATTGCTTTTAATATTCTTGCACTCAAAGACAGTGGTTCTTGCAGCAAACGCCAAGCTTGACGTGCAAGAAGTGCAATGTTGAAAATCTCCATGTCTCGGAAGCCTAGTCCACCCGCATATTTTGGTTGAGTCATGGTGTCCCATGACACCCAGCAGGTACGGCTCTTCCATTCCTTACTGCCCCACCAAAACCTTCTAATCATAGAAGTAACATGTTCGCATAATCCCTTCGTTAACTTGAAACACGCAATAGAGAAAATTGGAACTGCTTGGGCAACCGATTTGATGAGTATTTCTTTGCCTCCCATCGAGAGCAATTTTTCCAACCATCCAAGGACTTTATTCCACACTTTATCTTTTAGATATTTAAACGCCCCGCTCTTGGATCTCCCAACATAAGATGGCATCCCAACAGCTTGGCCTCGGCCTTTGTAAGCTTCCACTCGATAATCTCAATAGATAGATCATATAAATTGGAATTACAAGATATTTTCAAATCTATCTTGCTAAGATACAAAGCAACTATCCGGCAGAGTCGTCCAGATCTCTATTTCTTCCTCGCCCCCGTATGTCGCTCCGATCGAGTGGATCTTAAGTATAGGAAAGTACAAGGCACACTTGGCCCAATCCTGTCTCGCAAGCCAACACGGGGCCTTTCTCATTTGCACGGGCCGGCCCAACCGGGACAGTCGCTGACAGCTTTGTGCGACACTTCTCAAGAAGCCGAAGACAATCCTGCTTCTACAATTTTACAGGCCATGGGAATTAGAGGCCAAAATCAAACAGGAAGCTAATCCATTCTAACTTGAACTCACGGTGAAATTGAAACCCAACAAGCTGTGCTCGACGATGATGAGGCGGCAACACGAGAGTAGTTAAGATAGACTCAAAGATTAGTTTAGAGAGATTCAGGGGAGACGATCAGCTCGCCCTTGGCATTTCTCCCATGCCACTGGAAGGACTCTTGTTTCTTTCTTGCTCGAAGAAATATGAATGTTTTCTTGTTGTCCATTCTGACCTGCTAGTCAGACAGAGATAATTCGATTTCTTGTTGCTTCATGTTTATTTTTCATAGGCTCCCATCAATCGTATTTACACGTGTTAGATATCTTGTATTCCGGATACCGTATGTGTTTGTATACGGATCCTATCACTTGTACCGTATATGGCCTTTGCCTCCTATATTAACACGAAACCCGTATGGACTCAAGTACGGTTCTAGTCATTATCATTGACATGGTATCAGAGCTCCTCCTCCCATGACCTAGCTGCCGCCGCCGCTCTCAAGCCGCCGCCGCCTACACCAAAAACCGACACCTGCCGCCGCCGCTGACCATCCGCCGCCGCCGCCGTGTCTGCAAGAACCAATATCGACAAACAACAACCAAAACACCAGTCGCCGCCGCCGCCGCATCTCCAAAACCAAAACCTGTCGTCGCTGTTGATCTGAACAGCTGCAGCCACAACCAAAAACCCCAAACCAAAACCTAGATCGATCCACCACAATGAGCTCATCGTCGACAACATCTACCCTCGCCGCTGCCTTGGGCAGCCCGCCATCCCAGCTGCTGACGAGGACCAACTTCCTGCTATGGCAAGCTCTGATCCTCCCAGCTTTCCGTGGCACAAACGTCATGGGCCTCCTCGACGGGTCTGAGTGTGCACATGCTAAAACCATTGAAGGCGTAGATGCAGAGAACAAGAAGATCCAGGTGGAAAACCCCGCGTATGTCATCTGGATAGCCAGGGATCAACAGGTGTTGCATTTTCTCCGCAATTCGCTATCACCTGAGATTCTGTCGCATGTTTTGGGTATGGATACCACTGCTACTGCTTGGACTGCTATCAACGCAATGTTCAAGACTGCATCTCGAACCAAGGCACAACACCTGCGTGAGAAGATAAACCACACCAAGAAAAACACCATGACAGCGGACCAGTATTACACAAAGATGAAAGCATTCGCATCGGAGCTCTCGGCACTTGGTAAACCAGTTGGTGATGATGAACTCTTGGGGTATCTCCTTAACAGATTGGACAAGGCAGAATACAATTCTCTCATCACCTCCGTTCATGAAAATCCTAGTACCACCGTGGATGAATTCTATGAACAACTGTGCGGATATGACATGCGCAATGGCACTGAAGAAAACGGGGTGTTTGTCTCCTCGGCAAATCTTGCCCGTCGCAGTTATCCAACCCCCCGTGGACGCACACCACCTCCTCGTGGCTATACCCGTAGTCACACGCCTCCCCGTGGCTATTCTCCTCGGCGAAGTCCTGATAGTGGCACTCCTTACCGTGGTGATCGGTACAGGGAACGCGATGATGATCGTATGTGGCGCCGTGGTGACCGCCGAGATGAAGAAACCCCATGGCGCAGAGATGATCGCCAAGAGGACAACAGGCGTAGTGACAGGCGTGATGACATGAGGGATAATCGGCGTGGTGGACGCAATGATGGACGCAATGATGGTGCTGGACGTCGTGGAGACCGTACACCCACGAAATACGTTGACACGGATTGTCAGATATGCAAAAAGCATGGCCACCCAGCTAGTGACTGCTGGTGGCGCTATGCCGATGATAAAAAGAAAAGAGAGGAAGCAGAGAAGGAAGCACATCTTGCTACTGTCCCCTATGGTGTCGATACAAACTGGTATGCTGATTCTGGTGCTAGTGATCACATAACTAGTGAACTTCACAAACTCCTCATCGCCAACAAGTACTATGGACAGGACAAGGTTCGCACTGATGAAGGTGCAGGTATGGACATTAGCCACATTGGTAATTCAATATTAAGTACCCCTCATGCTTCTTTTGATCTCAAAAACATTCTCCATGTTCCAAATGCATCCAAGAACCTGTTATCTATTCATAAGTTTACCCTTGGTAATCATGTGTTTATTGAATTCCACCCTTTCTTCTTCTTAATTAAGGACCAAGCAACCCAAAGAGTTCTGTTTAGAGGCCCCTGCTATGATGGTCTCTATCCTATGGTGCCAATGTTTCATGAGACCTCCAAGCATGCCTTCCTCACAATAAAGCCGTCATCCTCCACATGGCATTGTCGCTTAGGACATCCTTCCTCGTTTGTGGTTCAACAGGTTCTTAGGAAAAATAAAATAGCTTACACCCCAGAGAGTACTCCATATGTTTGTGATTCTTGTCAGTTAGCTAAGAGTCATCAATTGCCATACCCTGTATCCTCTAGTGTCTCAACTGCTCCTTTGCAGCAAGTATTTTCTCATGTATGGGGTCCTGCTCCTCTCTCCGTGGGAAAACATGCCTATTATGTAAGCTTTATCGATGATTTCAGTAAATTCACTTGGATATATTTGCTTAAGAAACGTTCTGATGTTTATCAAGCCTTTCTTAATTATCAACAATATGTTGAACGCAAGTTTGATAGAAAAATTATTACTATGCAAACTGATTGGGGAGGTGAGTATGAGAAATTGAATGGATTCTTTCAAAAAGTTTGCATCACTCATCATGTTTCTTGCTCTCATGCTCACCAACAAAATGGCTCTGCTGAGAGAAAACACCGCCACATAGTTGAAGTGGGCCTAGCACTTCTTGCCAATGCTTCCATGCCGTTGAAATATTGGGATGAAGCTTTTGTTACTGCCACATTCCTCATCAACTTGATTCCTAGCAAAGTTCTTGATTTTGACACCCCTACAGAACGTCTTCTCCACATCACACCCAATTACAATGCTCTTAGAATTTTTCGCTGTGCATGTTGGCCAAATCTCCGTCCTTACAACACACGTAAACTTGCTTTTCGTTCCACACGGTGTGTTTTTCTTGGATACAGTCCTCTTCATAAGGGTGTTAAATGTCTTGATGTTTCCACAGGAAGAATATATATATCTCGTGATGTTGTTTTTGATGAACGTGTTTTTCCGTTTGCCTCTCTTCATCCAAATGTCGGTGCCATCCTCAAACAACAAATTCTTCTTCTTCCATCTAATGAGGGTGTACCAAATATTGATAACCATGTGTCTCCTATTGTCCCAATTACTGATGTGCAACAGGTTGAAGATCATCCAGCACAAAGTTCCAGTGAAAACAACACTCAAAACCGTGCAGAAATTGATTTTTCAGCTCAGGAGGAAAATGACGAAACTGGACCAGACTCCGATGCAGATTCGCCTGGACATTCCTCTGACGCGCTGGATCCCGAGGCGCCAGATCCCGAGGCGTCAGGTTCCGAGGCAGGTTCGCCCGCCAGCGCTGCCCGCGAGCTGCACACGCCTCCGTTGTCCCCGCGGTCCCCATCTGACGCGGTCTCCCGTGAACACATGCATGCATCCTCTCCGACGTCGCCACCTGGCGTTGCGCGTGTGGCCGACAGCGATTCGCTGCGGCTGTCCCCGTCGCCCCGCTCTTTGTCTCCTGGCGCGCAGCCCACTGCAGATTTTGTTGGATCTTCTGTGGTTGCTGGCGCTGGGGGGGGCAGGAGTGGCAGAAGATGAAGAAAATGGAGAAGAAGGTGAGGAAAATTTAGAAGAAGATGAATCTGATATTTCCCCTATGATTGAACAGCAGCAGGTTGGAGATGCGAAGAGCCCCACGTCAAAGGAGCGGCGAGGAAATCGATGAGCTGTTGAAGAACTGGAAAGAGTGCCCTGCGCCGGGAAAGAAGCGAAAGGCGCCGGCGCCGTTGGAGGGTGTATGGAAAACAAGGTCTGTTCTCTGGGACCTGAGGTACTGGAAGATTCTCCGCACACCCCACTGCCTTGACCTCATGCATATCACGAAAAACGTGTGCGAGAGTCTGCTTGGCACCCTGCTCAACATGCCACTAGTAGAAAAAGGCCTTTCTGTGGCGCACCAAAATGGGATTCTGTGGCGCACCTAGGGGCCAGAGGGGTGCGCCACAGAATACACGCCACTAAATTTTTTTCTGTGGCGCACCTCAGCCGTGCGCCACAGAAATGTCAATTCTGTGGCGCACCTCAGCCGTGCGCCACAGAAATTTGCAATTCTGTGGCGCACCAAGGGGGGGTGCGCCACAGAATTTTTTTTTGAATTTCAAAAAAAAGGCGGCCAGATCTGGCCGCGGGAAATTTTCGAAATTTCGAAATTTCGCCAGATTTCGTCGGATGCTCGCCGGAGTTGGTGGGTGGAGGATGGGGGTCACCGGAGTTGGTGGGGAGGAGAAGGAGAAGCTAGCCGGAGGTGGTGGTGGTGGAGGAGGAGGAGGAGGAGGAGGAGAGGTGGTGGTGATAGAGGAGGAGGAGGAGGAGGAGAGGTGGTGGTGGAGGAGGAGGAGAAAGAGGAGGAGGAGAGGTGGTGGTGGAGGAGGAGGAGGAGGAGCTCACCGGAGGAGGTGGTGGTGGTGGTGGTGGTGGTGGAGGAGGAGGAGGAGGAGGAGGAGGAGGATGGTGGTGGTGGTGGAGGAGGAGGAGAAGGAGGAGAGGTGGTGGTGGTGATGGTGGTGGTGGTGGAGGAGGAGGAGGAGGAGGATGGTGGTGGTGGTGATGGTGGTGGTGGTGGAGGAGGAGGAGGAGAAGGAGGAGAGGTGGTGGTGGTGATGGTGGTGGTGGTGGTGGAGGAGGAGGAGAGGTGGAGGAGAGGAGAGGTAGAAGATGAGAAGTGGAGGAGAAGTGGAGGGGAGAAGGGAAGAAAAGGAGGGGAGGAGGCATATTTCGAATTCTGCCTCCCAATTCTGTGGCGCACCCCCCCTTGGTGCGCCACAGAATTTTTTTTTTCTTTTTTTTATTTTCTAGTCAAAATCTTAAAACGGCCATAACTTTTGTTCCTTTTGAAATTTGGCGATTCTAAAAAAAGCTCACAGGCCGAAGGCGAGTGAGGTTGGGTTCCTTTTTCCCTCTAGTTTTTTTTAATATCTTGATCATTTTTTTTCGACATCGTATGCAAAAGTTATGCCCATTTTACTTTTTTTATAAAACTTTTGCTCAGAAAGTCGAAATACATATTTCAAAATTTGATAAAAAAAGTAGACATTAAACTCTCCGTGCATCTATAAGGGATTTATTTTTTGATGCTATTTAGACCGCCAACTCTTCCGTCAAAAACTAGAAAAGGCGTTCCCGGGGGGGGGGGGGGGGTGGAGTTGGTGCGTGTGGACAGAATTTTTTTGGATGTGAATTCTGTGGCGCACCAAGGGGGGGTGCGCCACAGAAATGTCATATTTCTGTGGCGCACTAACCACCATGCGCCACAGAATAGGAGTGTGCCAATCATGGTGTGGGCCCCCAACTTATTTCTGTGGCGCACCCCTATCCGGTGCGCCACATAATTCTTGTTTTCTGTGGCGCACCACGGTCCCGTGCGCCACAGAATGCCTCTTTTCTGTGGCGCATGACAACCCGTGCGCCACAAAAATATATTTCTGTAGCGCACCAAAAAGCCATGTGCCACAGAATCTGTTCCATAGAAAGGCACTTCTCTACTAGTGTGCCGGACAGGACCAAAGATGGGCCGAAAGCAAGGAACGACTTGAGATTTTTGAATATCAGGGGCGAGCTCCACGGAGGAAAACCGGATGATGATTACGATGACAATGACGATGTGTTAGATGGGACGGAAGGTCGCCGCAAGGGCAAAAAGGCCAAGAAGACGGAATATTACTGTCCCCCTTCGTGCTTCACGCTATGCGAGAAGGAGATCGACCAATTCTTCAAGTGCCTCCTTGGAGTCAAATTTCCTTACGGTTATGCGGGGAAGATAAGCAGATACCTAGACGTACCAAAGCAGAAGTTCAGCAGAATGAAGTCTCACGACTGTCACGTGATGATGACGCAGATACTTCCAGTTGCAATTCGAGGGATAATGGACGAGCACGTCCGCGAAACGCTGTTTGGACTCTGCAACTTTTTTGACGTCATCTCTCGAAAGTCGATTGGCGTGAAGAAACTCGCAAGGCTACATGAAGAGATCGTGGTGATACTATGCGAGCTTGAGATATACTTCCCGCCAGCATTCTTCGACATTATGGTGCATCTCCGTGTCCATGTCGTGGATGATATCATCCAGCTCGGGCCGCCGTTTTTACACTCCATGATGGCGTTCGAAAGGATGAATGGTTCCATCAAAGGATACGTCTGCAACAGGGCCCGTCCAGACGCAAGCATTGCCAAGGGCTTTCTGACAGAGGAGTGCATCTCTTTCTGCACGAATTTTCTAGACAAAGATGAGAACCCTGGTCTGCCCGTAAACAGGCACTTTGGCAGGCTCGGTGGATGGGGACACCGCGAGGGCCAGCGCAAAATGAATGTCGACTTTCAGGGCCGACGCAACGACTTTGACAGAGCAAACCTAGTCGCGCTACAACATCTAACAGTGGTCGATCCTTGGTTGGAAAAGCACAAATTGCTAATCGTGAAGTATTACAGTGACCGGGGACAACATAGGACCGAAGCAGAAATAATCAGAGAGCACAACATCCATTTCACACAGTGGTTCAGGGAGAAGATTATGACCGATCAACCGGAGACGCCTTATTCTGAAGAAGAAAAACTCATACTCACATTGTCACAAGGCCCCGCACATAAACTCATGACATATCAGGCATACGATATCAATGGTTACACATTCTACACGGCAAATAAGGACCGGAACTGCGAATACCAGAACTCGGGGGTAACGATGGAATCATTAACAGGTGACGTCAAGGAAAGATACTATGGTAGGATCAACGAGATATGGGAACTCGACTACTGCGGAGAGAAGGTGCCAATGTTCCGTGTCACATGGGCAAAGAGCGTCAGGAAAGAAGGACAATATTTCACCACCATGGTGATACCTGAAGCCAAATCCGGCATGAATGTCACCGCAAAAAATGAGCCATGGGTATTGGCTAACAAAGTGGACCAATGCTTCTTCATTACTGACCCGACAAGGCCTAGCCGTGTTGTCGTGCGGAGAGGCAAAAGAAACATCATCGGAATGGATGGAGTAGCCAACGAGCAAGACTTTGACCAGTACGGCGACCCGAAAATGGAAGATGACAATGACGATGGAACGAAATACACAACAAGAAGAAGCAGGACAACGCTACCTACAGGTCGCCCATTCCACCGAAGAAGTCACGGTGTTCCGGGACTGAATTACTCAACCGCGACAAAGAAGGGAAAGAAAATTGTAAAACGCTAGCTCGAAGAACAACGATATATGTGTCGTGTGTTTGCATGCATTCGAGGAAGTGATGGCGATGTAATATATATACACTTATGTTTAAATTGATCTGTGTCGTGTGTTTGCATGCATTCGAGGAAGTGACGGCGATGTAATATATATACACTTATGTTTAAATTGATCTTTCTAGATTTTAGATTGATTTATTTGAATTTATTTTGAGCTTATATTGATTTATTTCCTAAGGAAAAAATCATTTTAAAAAAAATGGGGGGTGGGACTCGAACTTGGGGCAATGGAGCAGGGGCAAAGGTTTAAGCCACTGGACTAAGCAGCTGGTTCTGCTATAGACCAGCGCACATGCTTTTTGAATAGAAAACAGAAATAGGCGCGACGCACCTCTCATCCGTGCGTCACGGCTAAGTAATGTGCGACGCGCCTCCGCTACGCGCGTCACGCGTACACGATGCGCAGCGGACGTCTGTTTGGTGCGTCACAGGTAAGCAATGTGTGGCGCATCTTCCTGATGTGCGTCACGGCTATCACTCCGCCTATTAGGACTGGCCCGTTCCCCTCTCTTCTTCCTCTTCCACACATCGCGATCTCGATCTGAAACCACCGTCGCCTCCGGCCTGCTTCCTTAGCCTCTCATCGCGATCTCGACCAACACCTCCCTCTCGCCGCCGCCCACCACCACCCCAAGCCCTAGACCTAGCCTCTGCTCTCCCTCCGCCGCCCACCACCATCGAGACCTCGCCTCTGCATCGACCTAGGAGGAGGAGGAGCAGGCGCAGGACCAGGTCCAGGAGCCGTCGACGACTGCGCTGTCGTCATCTCCATCGACCTCTGTAGCATCGACTGCGCCGTCGTCGTCGACGTCCCGTCTCCATCGACCTCGAAGCCCGACGAACAAAGGTGCGCCGCCCCCTAGTCCTCTCCCTCCCCTTCTCCTCCATTGTGTCATTGCATTCGTTGGCGACAAGACCCATCGATCTGCTGCAGCCTCCATCCACTGCGCAGTGTGTATGAGCCGTCGGGCCAATCTGAACTCGCAAATGTGCAGGACGAACGTGTTAGCACCAGGGGATGGATATACTGATATACACATTCAGTTCACTTTACCAGTGGAGTTAAACTGCTACATCATCATCAGTTCGGCAAAAGCTAGCACTGCTTGTACTTGGAAATTTGTTCATCATCATCATCAGTTCACTTTACCAGTGGAGTTAAACTGTTGCTAGGCTGCTGTTAAATTGACCCAAGGCACTGCTTGTGTTGACTCAAATTTGTTCAAGCCACTGCTTGTACTTGGAAATACACTTTAGGAATGAATGTTGCATAATCTTGCTGCAATTGTATGTTTAAAGCTCCACTGCTTTTTACCATGTAGCATCCACCAATGAGAAGTATGTTTAAAGCTTGCTGCAATTTAAAGCAATGGTAAAAAGCCACTGCTTTTTACCATGTAGCATCCACCAATGAGAACTATGTTTAAAGCTTGCTGCAATTGTGGCCTAATTGACTCAAAATCACAATTTTAGTTCTATGCTGTATAGCACTTCTATTCCTATCTGAGGAAAATACCCCCAGCCTGCTCTCTGTGCATAATCTAGAAATTTCTAGCTAGATGGTGTGTAGTTAACAACCTGGGGCTTGTTGGTGATGGATGGTTTTGTGCTTGTGGTCTACTTGCTCCTCATCCATGCTCCTCCACTTGTTCAAAAATGATGTTGCTTGTTCAAAAATGCTGCTGCTTTTGTTTGCTGCTTGTTCCTGTGAATTTGCTACTGATGTTACTTATCATATCCAATCTATATAGAAGTGTCTACTTAGAGATCATATTGGTTGTTGTTGCTGCTAAGTTGTTTCCATGTTGTTCATGAGAAATTGCTGCTGCTAGGCTATGTTTGTTTGGCAGGTACTGGTGTTGGTACTGGTAATATAGTTTTGATGGATAAAAAATGATCTTCTAGGACTGGTGCTGGTGTTGTAGGACTGGTGCTGGTACTGGTGTTGGATAAAATTTTGCAGATAATAAAAATTGTGCTGGTGTTGGCCTAAAGAATCTGTCCGGCCATCGAGCCGTTTAAAACTTTGCAGGGAATTCAAATGAGTTGCCCATTTTCGCCGAAATGTTGATTAATTTCCGTTTCGGCGAGAATCGGGCACTCTAGTGTTAGAAAATTAGCAAAGGTCATGCCGAAATTTTCCAGTGAATTTAGGACTTAGCCGTTTTCCCGTGATCGAGTAGTATGTTGATTTTTTGTTTCCCTTAGATTAACCAATAATTTCCCCCTTCAGAACATGGCACACGACGACGAGGCCGGCGGTTCTAAGCCGTTCTGGCAAATCACCGACGAAGAAGATGAGCAATACGACCCGACGGCGGATGCCTGGGCTGACGCGGACACTAGCGGTGGCGAGGAGGATGACGCCACGACTAGTGGCGCCGGTGATACCACTAGTGGCGCCGCCGGCGGAAATGACACCACTGATGCCGGCGGTCAGACAGATGGTGGTAGCAAATCCAAGAAGAATAGGACGGCAACGAGAAAACGGAAAAGTAACACTCTCCGCACCTACCGTGAAGAGATCATGGAAATTGATAGCTTTGGGTATCCAATCGCGCCCGAGGCGGTGGTCAAAGGATTCGGCAACCAGATTGGTTGCATTGTCCGGGACACTGTCAGGATCTTAACCGACGATCTAAGGAAAAAAGAGAATGAACATTATCAGGTTCTTCTCTATAGAAAGCTGCACGGACGATACTTGTACCCGCATCCGCCAGACGAGCCGTTTAAGTACAATAACGACAATCTGGCGGGGAATATAGTCAACCACTGCGCCATTGGTAAGATGAACACCGCCTTGGCCAACTGGAAACACCGGGTGAAGGTTAAGGTCTTGGACCCCGAAAATAGCTTGCAGGATGTTTTAGCGAGTGAGCCGAGAATCACCGAAGCTGAACTCCGGGACTTCAAGGTACTTTGCCAGAGCGAAGTCGCCAAGGCTAATGCTGATTGGGGGCAGAGGATGCGGAAGTTGAACATTGGTTCCCACAAACTGGGATGCGGCGGTTACAGAGCGGCGATTCCCAATTGGGAGAAGGAGGACGCCAAACGTGCAGAACAGGGCATCCCCGACCCTCTCGCAAAGTACTCGCCGCGGACAAAAAACTTCATCAGGGCCCGGTTTACATATGACCCGGTA
This sequence comes from Alopecurus myosuroides, assembly GCA_028641055.1. NCBI lineage: Eukaryota > Viridiplantae > Streptophyta > Magnoliopsida > Poales > Poaceae > Alopecurus > Alopecurus myosuroides. The sequence goes on from CM054058.1 coordinate 77,931,018, forward strand.
GCTAATGAGTATACTACCGATGATGAGAAGGTGAAGACGTTGTATGACAACTTGGTAAGTAAATACACCACCCTAGTTAGTTTTCTCTCGACGATCTAGTCGATTGCATTATAGTGTACTGGTGGAATTCTAAACGGTTCACGCTAATTGTGCAGAACTTAGAAATCGATAGTGGTCGAACCTCGTCATCCATGCCGAGGCTGCACGGCCCGTGGGACGACACTTTAAATAGGGCGGTGAACGTGACGCAGGGGAAGGAAAAGCACAAAAGGCCGTCAGGTGGCCGAGTTTGTGGCCTGGGCACGACGACGAAGCTCAGAGAGTACTTCAAGGAGCCCAGGGAGGCGAGAAGGAATAGAAAGAGGACCATCGAAGATATCCAACGTGACGAAGCCCGCGATCGCGAGATTGCAGACCTCAAGGCCAAAGTTGCCGATATTCCTAATATTGTCAAAACAGCTTTGGCAGAACAAATGGGCAGCGTTTTGCCTACCATCTACGATGTGGTTACTCGATGGAATGAAGGAGGTCGAGTGGGGCCGTGCCCGGTGCCTAGCGTGCAGGGCAGCAACTCAAGAGACTTGTCCAGAGTCTCGCCGGCCAATGCCACGATGGCGGACCCACATGTGACTCCGCCCGCCTACACCACGGCGCCGATAGTGACTCCGCCCGCCTCTACCCGCCTGACCATCCGTTGCACGCCCACAGTGGGCGGTCCTCCGCCGAATGAAGAGCGTGCACCAACGAACAACCGCCGCCTGGCCATCGGTTGCACGCCCGCCGCCGGTTCTCCCTCGCCAGTCAACAGTAGCACGCCCGCCGTCGTCGTTGGCCCCTCGCCACTAGAGGAGCTCGACGCCCTCGCCAGCCAGGTAAATAGTTAAGCGTTGGAGCGTCGATCTTCCTTTGCCTTAGACTGGCATCTCTGACGCCCTGCATGTTTTCCGCAGAACGACGACGTTCCATGCACTCTCTTACACACATTGGACGGCGTGTTGAAGGATGTTGCTGTGGGTATGATCGTTCAACCGTCAACCCGCAGGTTCCACAACAGGCCGATGCGCGAAGACGTATATAGAGTTCGATTGCTTCGGGTGCTGGCGGGCTACGACGACTTGTTTCCTCCCATTCAACCCTACCAAGAAGAAGATGACCCCGATACCCTGACGCTGCTCCAGTGCATACCTTGGAACATGGAATGGCCGAAGAGCCAGATTCGCCTAGGGAAGAGGGGCGCCACCCCGCAGACATCGCCTCTAGAACTACCGGCGCGAGGCACCACCTCGAAGACAACCCCTCTAGAAGCTCCGGAGCGGAGCCATGGCAAGACCGTCGCCGCGCCGTCGCCTACCCGTGACATGGAGATGGCACAAGACCAGGAGAATGACGTTGATCTTGATGCCATGGATTTCATCGCTGATGACTTTGATGGCGGAGATTACGTTGCTCCTCCTCCAGAAGAACCCTACCATAGCACGGAGGCTTGTGGTGAGGCTCCTCCTGCGGATAAATCCAATTGCAAGCGTCTCTTCGGTTCTCAGGAAGACACGCCTCCAGATGTCGGCCCCTGCACCGAGACTCAGAAAAGTGCGAAGGGTGGAGTTATTTTCAGCCCTAGCACAATCCGTAAGGCGGCTAATGAGGAGATTGAGAACGAGATCATTCCGAAAGCGCCGAAGCCGCGGAAAAGAGGACCTAGATCCAAGGCCGCAAAGTCCGCGAGCCAGCCTGCTAAGATGCCGCTCCGTGTTCAGGATGGCCCACCTACATCTAAGCATACGAAGATGCATGTGATTGGTCAGCCTATGCTTAGCCAGAGCAAGCTCAAGGCCGCAAGTGGGGATATGCGGAGTTTGCATGACAGCATTCTTTTTCTTGAATCGCGCCTTCTTGAATCCAAGGATCCATCATACCCGGTTTTCATTGCCATGGTGCCAAAGGACTTGGGATTCGTCGAGTCAACCGGCGCGGATAGGATAGTACTGCGGTTTTCGGACATCTTCGATATGTCCCATAGCAATCCGCTGCACTACTCCATGATCCGCCTATACTCGCTCAGTCTGGCGGTGCAAGTCATCAGGGATAATACACCGGGCATCGCGATAGCGGACCCCTTCTACATGCGCCACGACGTGTTGTGCGGCGTTGGGAACCAGGTAGTCGCGTCGACATATCTCCGGGACTTCATGCTGGCGAACCAGACCAAGGATTACATCCTGGTGCCTTACTTTGCCGGGTAAGTCAATATTATTAGCCGAATCGAAAGTGATTTTCTTTAGATTTTCATCGCTCATTTCCAACACTTTGTTTGGATTGTTCCGCGCAGATATACACAATGCACACTCATCTGCATTTGTATCAGTCATTCGCAGGCCACGTATCTCGACTCAGGGAGTGCGGTGAAGAAAGACTACTCCAACGTGAAGAAAGTTTTGGATAATGATCTCACCGGCTACCACGCAAGGGGGGGCAAAATCACTAGGGAGAAGGTCGTTCAGGGCGCTCGGGTGTTCACCCACACGACGACTTTCGCGTGCGTCAAGCATCCGGCAGGCAGTAACCGAGACACCTACTATGTCCTCCATCATATGCGGGCGTATGTACGGGATCAACAGTTCCTTACCCTGCCTAGTCAAGTCCAACAATGGGCCTCCCGCTTGTCGATGGTCGGCGATGACAAGGTTAGAGAAGAGATATATGATATCCAGAAGTGCTTTGCCACGAAAATCGTTCATGAAGTGGTGAACAAGAGTGGGACATTTTACTGCCGGTTCAACATGCCGAACCGCGACATAGATACCTACCTAGCAACTGCCTGTGACGACAGGCCCTTCATCACTCAGGAGGGCTGTCCCGTTGTAATCCCTGGGAAAATGAGTCAGAAGGAGTGAGAACTATTGTAAGGATTGCTACATTTTCCGAAATTAGTCGAACTCAATCGTTAGGGTTATGAATCGTCCATCGTGTAACAGATGCTTTATTATGTCAATGCGTAATTATCTTTCTTTTCATTATTGCGGTCTTACTTGTGATGGTCGTTCGATCTTTTGAATAAGTAAATGCCGATGATTAAAAGAGTTGGTACACTCAGATGGCCTAGGCGGTCCGTTGCGCCTTGTGATTTTCACAAAGTTAGGATCTTGTGCATCCCACTTGGCGCAGCGGCACCGCCTACGGCCGCTTATATGTGTCCACCCTAAATATGAGGCACACATCGTTACGGTTATGAATCGTCCATTCTGTAACTGATGCTCAATTATATCAATGCTTGATTATCTTGCATTTTATTATTGCTGTCCTACTTGTGATGGTCGTTCCATCTTTTGAATAAGTAAATGCCGATGATTCAAAGAGTTGATTCACACTCAGATGGCCCAGGTGGTCAGCTGCGCCTTGTGATTTTCACAAAGTTAGGATCTTGTGCATCCCACTTGGCGCAGCTGCACCACTTCGGCCGCTTGTATGTGTCCACCCTAAATATGAGGCACACATCGTTACGGTTATGAATCGTCCATTCTGTAACTGATGCTCAATTATGTCAATGCTTGATTATCTTGCATTTTATTATTGCGGTCCTACTTGTGATGTTCGTTCGATCTCTTCAATAAATGCCGATGATTAAAAGAGTTGGCTCACACTCAGATGGCCTAGGTGGTCCGTTGAGCCTTGTGATTTTCACAAAGTTAGGATCTTGTGCATCCCACTTGGCGCAGCGGCACCACCTATGGCCGCTTGTATGTGTCCACCCTAAATATGAGGCACACATCGTTACGGTTATGAATCGCACATGGCTTGATTATCTTGCTTTTTATTATTGCAGTTTTACTTTGTGATGTTCGTTTGATCTTTTGAATAAATATGCCGATGATTAAAAGATGATCATCTTGTTCCTTTGTGTTTAACTTTCATCTTATTTATGTCATATTTCTCCACTTACTACTATTGCAGACATGTTTAAAACTATTGTTTTTGTTTTTCGTTCTTGTCATTACAGATGCCGAGGTGCTACGTGGTGTTTAGAGGCAGGGTTCCAGGAGTCTACGATCACTGGGAAGACTGCTTCGAGCAGGTGAACAAGTTCAAAGGGAATGCCTACAAATCCTACAACACAAGAGTGGCGGCGGAAGCTGGGTGGTTCATCCATCTCGAGGAGGAACAAAAGAAGAAGAAGAAGAACAACAAGTGGATGAAGACCATCGCAGCCGCTCTTGTCGCCGTCGCCTCGCTCGTCATGCTATGGTTCCTAGTTAGATGATTAGGTTACGGCGACTAGATAGGTCACTTGTCCGGATGATGAAGCATCATCGATCGATGTAATCGGTCCCGATGATTAACCGTATGATGTAGGTCACTTGTATCAATTTGACTCTGATAAACACTTTGTTGTATTCATAATAACCTGTTTGATGTAGCTATTCGGAATTCTAAGCAGTATATGATATATCATTTGTTCGTCAGAGAACTGTTTTGATACATTCTGTTTACTGATATTCTTCTGTATTTGAGCTGTGTATATACCTGTATAAATACGGTACTGCGTATTTCAAAAAAATACAGCACAGTATAGCCGTGACGCACCAAAAAGATACCTGTGACGCACCATGGAGGATAGGCGTGACGCGCGAAAGTTCATACCCGTGGCGCACCCAGTAACTTAGCCGTGGAGGCATTACTTAGCCGTGACGCACCAATATTCCTAGCCGTGGCGCACCTCCTCAGTTAGGCGTGACGTGCCTAGAGATAGCCGCGGCGCACCGCCACAGTGAGAGCCCCCTTTTCCGACACCGAGCTCTTCACGTTCGACCATCTGAATGAGGTTTTAGGCTGGAATAGCCGCGGTAACATAGTGATCTCGCATCTCTATGTCACCACCATCGAGAGCTGCGGGTGGTCATCTGCTAACCGCCTTAAGATCAATAGATGGATTGCAGAATCGTACAAATGATAGAGGACCTTTCACACCCACGATCAGTTACTTTCGCACAAAGCCTTTGATCACTTGATCATTAGAAAACTTTCAAAAAAGTGCTCCAAATCCTAGACGCTACCCGTTCAGCCGAAACATCGTGTTGTACATCAGTGTCACGCAAACGAACAAACATGCAAATGATTCGAGAATTGGACAAATAGAGGGTAATCGAAAAGAGGATTTGTCGGAACATAGCAATCTTATATAGTTGGTTGCTGGTTTTGGTATAGAATGTGCTCTTAGGCTTCAGTAATACATTGTATCTTAGCACGTTATCGCGGTAGTAATATCTTCTCTAGTGCACTGTCTCATAGATACTGTGTCTTATAGAGATGTATTTAATTTGTTTCGTGATCACGTATGGATTTCAAGATTGTGGCCTAGTTGTGGCTTTAACTAATCACTAGCGATTTTTTATGACCGCTCTATACACACAAATAAATTACTGCACACTAAGTACATGTAGTGTGCTAAAAAAAAACACAAATATGAAATTTATATGATAGTCCGAATAAGTTAAATTCTAACAAGTAGACAAAAGGAACCATGTTCAGCAATGAACACGGTATGAGGATGTAGTAAATTTCTGCATGGGTCCATGTGCTAAGACCGTTTGTCTATTAACATACAACTCCACCTCTTGATGAGACTAACATGTTAGATTTATGCCTTTGGGACAGGGATAAGAAACGATCCGACTTGGAGCATTACAGATGTCCTTAGACATGTGTGTGCGATGACTCGCGACCGGCGGGTCTATGAGCCCGGCCCAGCAATGATCTATTTCTACGGGAGAACACATATAACGGGCAGATAGCCAATTTGCAATAGAAATTAATGCAGTTGGACTGCATCTACTCAAAAGTGAAAACATTACCCTTGAGGCCTTGTTTAGCTCTAATGTAGTTGGAGTTCATTTTTGTATATTGCAGAAGATTATCACGGATGCTGAAAATGTCAATACTATTTTTACTAATCCGGTTCAGGTTTTGCAAGTAATAATACCTAGAAATCCCCAAAGGACATTTCATTTATGTCTAGATTATAAAGTGTAGGTCATCCTAGTGTATCATGGAGGAAGAGTATTTGTAGGGATTTGTGGTGATTGAGTGAAAGCAAGAATTTCACCAAATCTCCACCCATCCGAATCCACATGCGATGAAAATACAACATCAGTAAACAACGCCCGAATGATGCTAATCCAATATTTTCACCCAAGGCGATATCCACTATGTATGTGTTTGAAGGTTGCGTCATATTTAATTCATTGTACCATAACAGTGCTCCTCGTATGCATCTTAAGATGTTGTTTCAATTATATTCATATATCATTGAATCGAAGCCCATAATAGCGAGTGATATCATCATTATCCTACACCATAAGGTTAATATATTTAAAGCGAGAAAGAACCAACCCTCGATGGTCTGACCTCATTACGAGCATATAACTTCTTTCGTAGAGGCCGAAACAACTCGGTTTTGGGAGGATACCTGGTTAGGTCCAACCCCTCTTTTAGACCAATATCCCACTCTATATAATATTGTGCAACATAAAAATATTTTGGTACATTATGTGTTTCACAATGCTCCACCACTTAACATAGGCTTTAGGAGAAACCTTGTTGGGAATTTGCGGGAGAGGTGGTCTCATTTATGTTTTCGTTTAATGGATGTTTCCCTTAATGATACTGCTCATAGTTTTCTTTGGAAGTTGTCTCAAGATAGTGTTTTCTCTGTTAAATCTATGTATGTGATCTTATGAATGGTCATACTATCTTTCTTAAATCATATTTGTGGAAGTTGAAGATTCCTATGAAGATTAAAAAAATTATGTGGTTCCTGGATAAAACAATCTTGCTCACTAAAGATAATTTAGCTAAGAGAAATTGGAACGCTGATACCCATTGTTCCTTTTGTGGGAATGAGGAATCGGTTGATCACTTATTTATCTCTTGCCCTTTTGCTAAACTTGTATGGCATGTTGTTTTGTGTACTTACAATATTCCTCCACCTTCCAGTGTTACTAATATGTTTGGTAATTGTTGGATAAAAATACCAAGAATAGAATTCGTATAGGTGTCTCGGCTATTTGTTGGTCTATCTGGACTTGTAGGAATAATCTTGTGTTTAACATGATAGAACATTTTCATGTCTTACATGTTATCTTTATGGCGGTGCATTGGATCCAGCTATGAGCCTTCTCACTTCCTTCGGATCAGAGAGAGTTTATGATGGGTGGATGCACATGGCTTCTTACGGTGCCACATGATTTTTTTCTCCCGTCATATGTGGCAGCATATTAATAGACTTTTGTAGTTCTGTTTTTGTGCACGTAGCTCGTTGGGAGGATTGTCTCTTTGAGAGGTTTTGTAGTTTTGTAAACTATTTTATCACTTTGGAACTTAATAAGAAATAAAAGTTGTGTGCATCACTTGATGCAGAGGCTGGGTTTTCCCCCATTTCTAAAAAAAATTACGAGCATATAAAGGAAACAATTCCTTTCAGTTTTCTTTACATAGCCTCCTATTAGTACCCAGATATGGACATTGAACTAAACATGCAGAAGAGTCAAGACTTGGAAAACATAAAGGGTAATGGAACTTAGGACATGTCGGAAGTCGGAACATAGAAAGTAATGGTGGTTGGGAGTGGGAGGTATACGGGAATGAATCCCCTATGACGACTGATATGGGTACAATGCTCATACGTTCGACACCTGAAAAATCAATCGGTGTCACTGAATACCAAACAGCTCACTGCTGAGCTCAATCATGTACACTAGCCATGACCAGCAAGAGTCGCTGAATGGTGACGTGCACCTGGAATCTAAGCTTGGGAACTAGCCACACCCTTGTATATGCAGTAGATGCTTAGGAAGGCACATATGTCAGAAATGTTGGTTGGTATTCCTGCTTCTTCTGTGTCCTAGGAAGGCCTCGTCCCACCCACGAAGAGTCGGGCGTAGCCATTTTCACATAATAATTAGCAGGCGAGGCTAGATAGAAGAAGATTGGTCACGGTAGAATGTAAGAGAGCGTGATATTGCTGGTCTCAGGCCTATCCCAATGCAAGTCTCTTAGCACGGTTTTATAGTCATTTTGCTTATGTGGCACTATAGTTAATGATAACGTGCTAAGAGACGGTGTATTGGGAAATGCCTCATCATGATTGGATCAGTCAATAAGAGCAGTCCAACCAATTAATTAACCCAAGGCGTGGTGAATAGTATTTGTCAAGTAAATGGAAAAAAAAGTCTTAGATAGCCGGAGGAGGCGTTTTGGAGGTTTCTTGGTTTCCAAAAGTTGAATCCACATTTTGATATGCAAATTTTCAGGTCATAATTCGTATTATCCGATCTACACAAAAATGACAAATTTGGCAACATATCAATCTAAAATCTAGTGAATTTTCATAGATCAGTAAATTTATCTTTTCTTGTACCGGCAAAATATAATTCGTCTTACAGATCAGTAAATTTATCTTTTTTGTACATGCCAACATATAAGGAAAATGCTATCTGTCCACGGGTAACCAAAATAGTACTATGGAGGAACCCGCATACTAGTACGAACCAGGACACTCACGTTCGGAATCGTCCGGAATCGAAAGAAAAAAAACGGAAGACGTACCATCTAGAGGACAATCGCGCCTGTTTTTGGCCTGGTTTGATTTTTTTTGGCCCAGGTTGGCGTCCTGGCCCGTTTCTTTGTTAGATATATCTGGTCTGAGAATTCCCGGCGACCGATGTGGAATGGGAGGCAACAAGGGGATCATGCTTGGCCTCAGCCTTTGTAAGCTTCCACTCGATAATCTCAATAGATAGATCAGATAATTTGGAATTACAAGATATTTTCAAACCTAGCTTGCTAAGATACAAAGCAACTATCCGGCAGAGTCGTCCAGATCTCTATTTCTTCCTCGCCTCCGTATGTCACTCCGATCGAGTGGATCTGAAGTTTTTTTTTAGAAAAAAAACTTCCTACTACACTATTCAGAAACCGTAAAGGTTACAGGAATGTTGAACCCTTCAGGTGGGTTTTGAAACCAGACGTAGCGGCCCACCGGCATCGAAGTGGCAGCACGCGCTATCGTATGGGGCTCCATGTTCGACTCTCTTCTTCATGGCGGAAAGCAACCACACCCCGTGTGATCGCTCCCGCGGACACCTCCGGATGTTGTTGAACAATCCTAGGTTCTTCTGCTGCAGACCCTCGATTACTTCCCTGCAGTCTGAGGCGATCATGATATCTCCCACATGCGGGTCTGTCGCCAGCGAGAGCCCTTCACGGCAAGCCATTGCTTCTAGACACCCTGGATGTATAATACCATCGTATACCACAGCTGATGCTCCCAGATACATCCTGTGCGCTGCACGGCAGACAGCTCCCACCGCTTCTTTGTTCGCTGTCTTCGCAACAGCACCATCCACATTGACCTTGCAATGATTCACCGGTGGTGGTATGCATTTAGGCCTCGTGGCTGTCGGGCGAGCGTCTCCCAGCATAACTTTTTTCTGCCTTTGCACACACCCGAGTTCCTGGATAAAACTCTCCACGAACACTGAAGTCGTTATCGGGCTCTGGTAAATCTCTTCATGTATTGTCTTCCTTCTCGCGTGCCAGATAGCCCATATGGTAACAAGCATCTTTGTCAAGTCGTCCTCCTGCATGGTTTCCATCATCGAGAATAACCACTGCCTTGCGGATGGTTCAGTTGACATGCTTATATGCTCCACTATCGCTGGGTCTGAAATCGCCCAGACACACCTCGCCATCGTGCACTCAAACAAGGAGTGCCGCCATGAGTCCTCCCTGCCACAGAGAGAGCATGCACTCGACGGTGCCATCTTCCTGTGATGGCGCACATCACTTGTAGGAAGTGAGTGTTGCGCCAATTGTCAAAGAAATACACGAATTTTTTATGGGACCTTACACTTCCAAAGCCTGGACCAATGTTTGGCCTCCTCTGTCCCATTTGATAATGCTGCCCAGCCATCAAGCCAATCCTCGCGGACCCACTTTGTTGAAACCAGCAACTTGTACATAGATCTTACCGAGAAAATACCCGTTTTCTCGTAGTGCCAAGCCCAGAAATGATCCTGCACCCTTGTGCATTGGGCAATATTTCTGATAACCTCCATATCCATCGGCAGGAACCATTCAGTTAGTTTTGCATAATCCCATGCTGCTGATGTAGCATCAATATAATCACTAACCATTGGAGGAGGCCTCTCTTTCCGAGCAGCAATTGGCCTAAGATGTTCGTCCCGCGGCATCCAGTTCTGATGCCACACATCCGTGGTCCTTCCGTCCCCGATTCTCCTGATCAATCCCAACCGAAGAGCATCACGGCCATCAAGAATTTCCCTCCAGACTTGTGATGGCTGAGAGCCAAGTTCCGCATTGTGAATATCAGAGGATGGGTAGTATATTGCTTTTAATATTCTTGCACTCAAAGACAGTGGTTCTTGCAGCAAACGCCAAGCTTGACGTGCAAGAAGTGCAATGTTGAAAATCTCCATGTCTCGGAAGCCTAGTCCACCCGCATATTTTGGTTGAGTCATGGTGTCCCATGACACCCAGCAGGTACGGCTCTTCCATTCCTTACTGCCCCACCAAAACCTTCTAATCATAGAAGTAACATGTTCGCATAATCCCTTCGTTAACTTGAAACACGCAATAGAGAAAATTGGAACTGCTTGGGCAACCGATTTGATGAGTATTTCTTTGACTCCCATCGAGAGCAATTTTTCCAACCATCCAAGGACTTTATTCCACACTTTATCTTTTAGATATTTAAACGCCCCGCTCTTGGATCTCCCAACATAAGATGGCATCCCAACAGCTTGGCCTCGGCCTTTGTAAGCTTCCACTCGATAATCTCAATAGATAGATCATATAAATTGGAATTACAAGATATTTTCAAATCTATCTTGCTAAGATACAAAGCAACTATCCGGCAGAGTCGTCCAGATCTCTATTTCTTCCTCGCCCCCGTATGTCGCTCCGATCGAGTGGATCTTAAGTATAGGAAAGTACAAGGCACACTTGGCCCAATCCTGTCTCGCAAGCCAACACGGGGCCTTTCTCATTTGCACGGGCCGGCCCAACCGGGACAGTCGCTGACAGCTTTGTGCGACACTTCTCAAGAAGCCGAAGACAATCCTGCTTCTACAATTTTACAGGCCATGGGAATTAGAGGCCAAAATCAAACAGGAAGCTAATCCATTCTAACTTGAACTCACGGTGAAATTGAAACCCAACAAGCTGTGCTCGACGATGATGAGGCGGCAACACGAGAGTAGTTAAGATAGACTCAAAGATTAGTTTAGAGAGATTCAGGGGAGACGATCAGCTCGCCCTTGGCATTTCTCCCATGCCACTAGAAGGACTCTTGTTTCTTTCTTGCTCGAAAAAATATGAATGTTTTCTTGTTGTCCATTCTGACCTGCTAGTCAGACAGAGATAATTCGATTTCTTGTTGCTTCATGTTTATTTTTCATAGGCTCCTATTTACACGTGTTAGATATCTTGTATTCCGGATACCGTATGTGTTTGTATACGGATCCTATCACTTGTACCGTATATGGCCTTTGCCTCCTATATTAACACGAAACCCGTATGGACTCAAGTACGGTTCTAGTCATTATCATTGACATGGTATCAGAGCTCCTCCTCCCATGACCTAGCTGTCGCCGCCGCTCTCAAGCCGCCGCCGCCTACACCAAAAACCGACACCTGCCGCCGCCGCTGACCATCCGCCGCCGCCGCCGTGTCTGCAAGAACCAAGATCGACAAACAACAACCAAAACACCAGTCGCCGCCGCCGCTGTTCTCAAGCCGCCGCCGCCGCATCTCCAAAACCAAAACCTGCCGTCGCTGTTGATCTGAACAGCTGCAGCCACAACCAAAAACCCCAAACCAAAACCTAGATCGATCCACCACAATGAGCTCATCGTCGACAACATCTACCCTCGCCGCTGCCTTGGGGAGCCCGCCATCCCAGCTGCTGACGAGGACCAACTTCCTGCTATGGCAAGCTCTGATCCTCCCAGCTTTCCGTGGCACAAACGTCATGGGCCTCCTCGACGGGTCTGAGTGTGCACATGCTAAAACCATTGAAGGCGTAAATGCAGAGAACAAGAAGATCCAGGTGGAAAACCCCGCGTATGTCATCTGGATAGCCAGGGATCAACAAGTGTTGCATTTTCTCCGCAATTCGGTATCACCTGAGATTCTGTCGCATGTTTTGGGTATGGATACCACTGCTACTGCTTGGACTGCTATCAACGCAATGTTCAAGACTGCATCTCGAACCAAGGCACAGCACCTGCGTGAGAAGATAAACCACACCAAGAAAAACACCATGACAGCGGACCAGTATTACACAAAGATGAAAGCATTCGCATCGGAGCTCTCGGCACTTGGTAAACAAGTTGGTGATGATGAACTCTTGGGGTATCTCCTTAACGGATTGGACAAGGCAGAATACAATTCTCTCATCACCTCCGTTCATGAAAATCCTAGTACCACCGTGGATGAATTCTATGAACAACTGTGCGGATATGACATGCGCAATGGCACTGAAGAAAACGGGGTGTTTGTCTCCTCGGCAAATCTTGCCCGTCGCAGTTATCCAACCCCCCGTGGACGCACACCACCTCCTCGTGGCTATACCCGTAGTCACACGCCTCCCCGTGGCTATTCTCCTCGGCGCAGTCCTGATAGTGGCACTCCTTACCGTGGTGATCGGTACAGGGAACGCGATGATGATCGTATGTGGCGCCGTGGTGACCGCCGAGATGAAGAAACCCCATGGCGTAGAGATGATCGCCAAGAGGACAACAGGCGTAGTGACAGGCGTGATGACATGAGGGATGATCGGCGTGGTGGACGCAATGATGGACGCAATGATGGTGCTGGACGTCGTGGAGACCGTACACCCACGAAATACGTTGACACGGATTGTCAGATATGCAAAAAGCATGGCCACCCAGCTAGTGACTGCTGGTGGCGCTATGCCGATGATAAAAAGAAAAGAGAGGAAGCAGAGAAGGAAGCACATCTTGCTACTGTCCCCTATGGTGTCGATACGAACTGGTATGCTGATTCTGGTGCTAGTGATCACATAACTAGTGAACTTCACAAACTCCTCATCGCCAACAAGTACTATGGACAGGACAAGGTTCGCACTGATGAAGGTGCAGGTATGGACATTAGCCACATTGGTAATTCAATATTAAGTACCCCTCATGCTTCTTTTGATCTCAAAAACATTCTCCATGTTCCAAATGCATCCAAGAACCTGTTATCTATTCATAAATTTACCCTTGATAATCATGTGTTTATTGAATTCCACCCTTTCTTCTTCTTAATTAAGGACCAAGCAACCCAAAGAGTTTGGTTTAGAGGCCCCTGCTATGATGGTCTCTATCCTATGGTGCCAATGTTTCATGAGACCTCCAAGCATGCCTTCCTCACAATAAAGCCGTCATCCTCCACATGGCATCGTCGCTTAGGACATCCTTCCTCGTTTGTGGTTCAACAGGTTCTTAGGAAAAATAAAATAGCTTACACCCCAGAAAGTACTCCATATGTTTGTGATTCTTGTCAGTTAGCTAAGAGTCATCAATTGCCATACCCTGTATCCTCTAGTGTCTCAACTGCTCCTTTGCAGCAAGTATTTTCTCATGTATGGGGTCCTGCTCCTCTCTCTGTGGGAAAACATGCCTATTATGTAAGCTTTATCGATGATTTCAGTAAATTCACTTGGATATATTTGCTTAAGAAACGTTATGATGTTTATCAAGCCTTTCTTAATTATCAACAATATGTTGAACGCAAGTTTGATAGAAAAATTATTACTATGCAAACTGATTGGGGAGGTGAGTATGAGAAATTGAATGGATTCTTTCAAAAAGTTTGCATCACTCATCATGTTTCTTGCTCTCATGCTCACCAACAAAATGGCTCTGCTGAGAGAAAACACCGCACATAGTTGAAGTGGGCCTAGCACTTCTTGCCAATGCTTCCATGCCGTTGAAATATTGGGATGAAGCTTTTGTTACTGCCACATTCCTCATCAACTTGATTCCTAGCAAAGTTCTTGATTTTGACACCCCTACAGAACGTCTTCTCCACATCACACCCAATTACAATGCTCTTAGAATTTTTCGCTGTGCATGTTGGCCAAATCTCCGTCCTTACAACACACGTAAACTTGCTTTTCGTTCCACACGGTGTGTTTTTCTTGGATACAGTCCTCTTCATAAGGGTGTTAAATGTCTTGATGTTTCCACAGGAAGAATATATATATCTCGTGATGTTGTTTTTGATGAACGTGTTTTTCCGTTTGCCTCTCTTCATCCAAATGTCGGTGCCATCCTCAAACAACAAATTCTTCTTCTTCCATCTAATGAGGGTGTACCAAATATTGATAACCATGTGTCTCCTATTGTCCCAATTACTGATGTGCAACAGGTTGAAGATCATCCAGCACAAAGTTCCAGTGAAAACATCACTCAAAACCGTGCAGAAATTGATTTTTCAGCTCAGGAGGAAAATGACGAAACTGGACCAGACTCCGATGCAGATTCGCCTGGACATTCCTCTGACGCGCTGGAACCCGAGGCGCCAGATCCCGAGGCGTCGGGTTCCGAGGCAGGTTCGCCCGCCAGCGCTGCCCGCGAGCTGCACACGCCTCCGTTGTCCCCGCGGTCCCCATCTGACGCGGTCTCCCGTGAACACATGCATGCATCCTCTCCGACGTCGCCACCTGGCGCTGCGCGTGTGGCCGACAGCGATTCGCTGCGGCTGTCCCCGTCGCCCCGCTCTTTGTCTCCTGGCGCGCAGCCCACTGCAGATTTCGTTGGATCTTCTGTGGTTGCTGGCGCTGGGGGGGGGGCAGGAGTGGCAGAAGATGAAGAAAATGGAGAAGAAGGTGAGGAAAATTTAGAAGAAGATGAATCTGATATTTCCCCTATGATTGAACAGCAGCAGGTTGGAGTTCGTACACGTCTTCATAGAGGAATAGTAAAACCAAGGAAGTTTACTGATGGTACTATTCCATATGGAAAAGGTATAAAGAAGTTACAAACTGATAATACTATTAGATTTGGCATGTTCTCTTCCACATGTAAACCTAGCACACTTGTGGAGGCTCTTGATGATCCAAAATGGCAACAAGCAATGCAAGAAGAGTATGATGCACTTATTGAAAACAAAACATGGCATCTTGTTTCCTCAAGTAGTGGTACAAATTTAATTGACTGCAAGTGGGTATATCGTGTCAAGAAGAAAGCTGATGATTCTATTGACAGGTATAAAGCAAGGCTAGTTGCAAAAGGTTTCAAACAGAGATATGGTATTGATTATGAGGATACCTTTAGTCCTGTGGTAAAAATTGCTACTATCAGAGTTGTTTTGTCTATATCTGTCTCTCGTGGATGGAGTTTACGGCAGTTAGATGTCAAGAACGTGTTTCTACATGGTGTTCTCGAAGAGGAGGTATACATGAGACAACCTCCAGGTTTTGAAAATCCTCACGCTCCGCATCATATTTGTAAACTTGACAAAGGTATCTATGGACTAAAACAAGCACCTCGAGCGTGGTACTCAAGACTCAGCTCAAAATTGAGTGAACTCGGTTTCACTCCTTCAAAGGCTGATACATCATTATTCCTCTATGATAAGGCAGGTATCATTATTTATATGCTGATTTATGTTGATGACATTATAGTGACAAGTTCCTCTGATGATGCTATTAATGATTTGCTTCGAGATCTCAATGAGAACTTTGCCATTAAAGATCTAGGTGATCTACATTATTTTCTTGGGATTGAAGTAAAAAAGGTGAAAAATGGATTGATTTTGACTCAAGAGAAATATGCCATGGATTTAATATCACGAGTTGGAATGAGTGGATGCAAAGCAGCACCTACACCTTTATCATCTACAGAACAATTGTCTCTTACTGATGGTACATTATTAGGCCCTGCAGATAGTACTCAATATCGTAGCATTGTTGGAGGATTACAGTACTTAACGTTGACACGTCCAGATTTATCTTTTGCTGTAAACAAAGTTTGTCAGTTTCTTCATGCCCCCACCTCTGAGCACTGGTCAGCTGTGAAGAGGATTCTCAGATACATACAGGATACGTCTAAGGTTGGCATCACATTTGTTAAATCACACTCTGTACTTCTAAGTGCTTTTTCTGATGAAGACTGGGCTGGTTCTCTTGATGATAGAAGATCCACAGGTGGTTTTGCTATCTTTGTTGGTTCAAACCTAGTTTCTTGGAGTGCCAGAAAACAGGCTACAGTGTCCAGATCTAGCACATAGGCTGAATATAAAGCTTTAGCAAATGCTACAGCAGAATTGATTTGGGTAGAAGCCCTTCTTGGTGAGCTTGGTGTTAAGATGAAGGATAAACCCTGTCTTTGGTGTGATAATCTGGGGGCCACCTATCTATCAGCAAATCCAGTGTTCCATGCCCGTACTAAACATATTGAGATAAACTTTCACTTTGTCAGGGAAAGAGTTGCTAATAATCTTCTGGATATCAAGTTTATTTCAAGCAAAGATCAAGTGGCTGATGGTTTTACAAAAGCACTTCCTGTAAAATTACTAGATGAATTCAAGCGTAATCTAAACCTGTCGAAGGTTTAGATTAAGGGGGAGTGTTAGATATCTTGTATTCCGGATACCGTATGTGTTTGTATACGGATCCTATCACTTGTACCGTATATGGCCTTTGCCTCCTATATTAACACGAAACCCGTATGGACTCAAGTACGGTTCTAGTCATTATCATTGACAACACGGACATGGACACTCAGCATACCATGTAAAGGAGTCGAGACTAATTAGACAAACATAGGGTAACAAAATATAGTATTCGTCAGAACATGGCAAGCGGCTGGGAGTTGGAGGTATACGGGAATGCATCCACCGTTATGACTGATATGTGTACATTTCTAATAGGTTTGACACCTGACAAATAATTGAGTGTGGCTGAATACCAAAGAGCTAATTACGGAGCTGAATCATGTACCTAGCTAGACCAGCAAGAGTTGCAGAATGGTGAGGTGCACCGTGATCTTTGAAAAGGCGAGGATCACGTTTACCGTGTATATGCAGTACATGCTTCAGATCGACGAGCTTGGCCTCCTAGGGCCAAGCTGGAACGCGAAACTACACGACCATCCGTCAGAACTTGTTTGTCGGTATCAGTCGATAAATAACATTCGTCCAACCAACTCTCGAACTAGGCTTTCGCCCCGCTTTATAAATAAAGCAACCACAACATCCATACAAAGTAGCGAATACAACACGAGCCACAGAAAATACCACAAGCTGGGGCAACAGCACAAACAACGCCCAAAGGAAGGAACAAAACCTAGAAGGGGCAAAAAAAGCAAGAAAGGGGTGGCGGGGGGGAGGGGTGTGGGTAGACAAACTAGAGAGCCTCCAGCGAGGGGGGGGAGGGGGGGCGCCTCAAGACTGCGACGAGGCGGCGATGCGGCGCGCGGCAGCGAGTAGTCTGTCGATGATGTCGTCAAGCCGCTCCCTGTCTGCTGTCTACATAGCGGGGAGCACTGCTGCACCAAAGCCAAGCATTTAAATAAGGCGTCAGAAGCACGTCGCAGAAAAATCTTCTCAATCACCATTTTATTGCGGGTCGTCCACAGGGACCACATCATAGCCGCGAACACCAACCAGAAGAGGCGAACGCCCCCTCCGGCCCGGTGCGCCTGGTCTTCTAGGAATTCCCCAAGGTCCGAGGCCTGCCACAAAGGCCCCCAGAGCCTCGTGGGTAAAATTCGACAAAAACCGGGCCGCCGGACACACAAAGAATATGTGTGTGTTGGACTCCGAACACCTACAAAGCGGACAAGACCCATCCCCCGGACCATGGCGCTTGGCCACTTCCACTCCGGAGGGCAATCTATCCCGAAGAAGTTGCCAAACGAAAATTTTAATCTTCAGCGGGATTGGGGCTTTCCACAGGTGGGAAGCCCACGCTCTAACTGGCCTAGAAAATTGGGCCCTATACGCCGACTTGACCGAAAACACTCCCGACGGGGTCAACGTCCAGGCTACCTGGTCCACCCCTCCGGGAAGGGACTCGGGCAAGTCGCCCCTGAGAGCCTCCCACTCAGCAGCCTCGGCCGGCCCAAAGGCGCGTCGGAACAGGATGTTCCAAAACCCATTCTGGAACGCTGCGGCCACTAGCTGGGAGGGCTCCGAGCAAATCGCGAAAAGTCTAGGACACTCTAGCTGGAGAGGCCGCTCCCGAAGCCAAGGGTACATCCAAAACATGGTCCCTTGACCGTCTCCTATGCCAAACCTCACCCCTTTCCGTATCTCCTGCTTAAGCGACTGGATGGATCTCCAGAAGAGCGACCCATCCTGACGTTCACAGGCCAGAAGCGGGCGTTCCTGAAGGTACTTGGCTTTAATAAGCTGGAACCAAAGTCCCCCCTCCTCCCGTAGAATGCGCCACACCCACTTGAGCATTAGGGCCACATTCATCTTCCGGGAGGCAAGGATCCCTATGCCCCCCCAAGTCTTTGGGGGCGCAAACATCCGCCCATTTGACCATATGATACTTTTGTTTCCCTGAAGCATCTTGCCAGAAGAACCTCGACAGTTCCTTGTCAAATGCTGCGTGGACTCCCTCCTGGAGCGAATAAATCCCCATCAGATATGATGGGACACTAGATAGACACGAACCGATTAGGATGGACTTGCTCCCCTTGGAAGTAAAGCGTCCACGCCAGGGTTCAGCCTTATTCCTCACCCTACCCACCGTAGGCTCCAGATCCCGGATCAGAATCCTGGAGTCGCTCAGCGGCACTCCCAGGTAGTTTACCGGGAAGGTGGTCAGCCTGCAGTTGAGACTGTCCGCTATCCGTTGTTGATCCTCAGGGGAGTACCCAAGTACCACCACCTCACTCTTGTCGAAGTTGATTTTGAGGCCCGACATGGCCTCAAAACACAACAACAAAAACTTGAGGTTGACGATGTCTAACTCCGAGCCCTCAACCATAATCATAGTGTCATCTGCATATTGCAGGTGGGTAATGCCTCCACCCGGAATGAGATGCCCAACCACACCAGAGATGTGGCCGGCACCCCTGGCTTTATCCAGGATAGTAGCCAGGGCATCTACCGCCAGGTCAAAGAGGATGGGGGAGATAGGATCCCCCTGCCTCACCCCACACGACGGCCTAAAATAGGGGCCAACGTCCCCATTAATGTTAATAGCGGTATTGCCGCTCATGACCAGTTGCATAATCCACGTGATGAACCGACCATCAAAGCCTCGTCGTAGCAGGACCTGACGGAGGAAGCCCCAGTCGAGACGGTCGTAGGCTTTCTGAAAATCAAGCTTCAAAAAGACCCCTTTATGTTGTCGAACCTTGACCTCATGAACAATCTCATGAAGAGCCAGGATCCCATCATGGATAAACCTCCCCTTTAGGAAGGCAGACTGCAAGGTGTGTACGATCCGCTCAGCCACTGGTGCTAAGCGCAATGCACACACCTTGGAGAATAACCTCTGGATCACATTTATCACCGTGATGGGCCTAAACTGGCGGATATCCGTGGCCCCGACAACCTTCAGGATCAGGGTAATCACACCGTAGTTTAGGCGCGACATCAGCAGGGTCCCGGTATAAAATTCCTGGAACATAGGCATGATCACGCCCTGCAGAGTCTCCCAAAATGACTGAAATAAGGAGACTGGCAAGCCATCCGGCCCCGGGGCCGAGTTAGCTTTCATCTCCCTCAGGGCCCGCTGAACCTCCTCCGGGAGGAATGGAAGCAACAGCTGCGTGTTCTCCTCCGGAGTGACACGGCTCCCAAAGGCCCAGGTCTCCTCGGCCAGCGCCACCCCCGAGCGGGGGTTAGCTGAGAATAACTCCTTGTAGAAGGAGTAGATATGGGAGGAAAAGGCCTCCCCCGTCTCCAGTAATGCTCCATTGTCCCACAGACATGGGATGGAGCACCTCCGGCGTCTACCATTTGCTATGGCATGGAAGTATGCCGTGTTAGAGTCCCTTTGAGGATCCAGTTCTGACGGCTCCGCTGGCGCCAGTACGTTTCCTCGCCCTTATAGATCCCCATAAGGGACGCCTCCAGGGCATAACGCTGGGACCACTCCTCGGGGGTAAGCCCCCCCGCATCAGCTACGATGTCTAGGGTTTGGATCTGGCCAAGGAGGGAGGCTTTATTCCTGCGTATCTCCGCGCCCCGGTTGGCTCCCCACCCTCGCATGAATTGTCGGATGCTCTTGGCACAAAAATGCCACACATCCACCGCATTATGTCTGCGAGGTGGGGACGCCGCCGCCGCCACCCACTTACTTCGAACCGCATCCACAAAGCCTGACTGCCCCAACCAAAAGTCCTCAAAGTGGAAACGGTTCTGCCTAGGAGCAGCCGACCCGCCAAATGAGAAGATCAATGGTGAGTGGTCCGAGCCTACTCGTGTGATAGCTCGAAGTGCGCATAACGGAAAGGCCGCTTCCCACTCGGTAGAAACCAGCACACGGTCCAACACACTGCGGATAGGGTCCGCCTGGTTGTTGGACCAGGTGTAGCGCGCTCCCACTCTCTCAATATCAACAAGTGCCATGTCCGCAATGAAGTCGTTGAATAGCCTCATCCTCGGGAAATCCACATTGTCCGAACTCTTCTCCTCAGGAGATCGGATCAAATTAAAATCTCCCGCCACCACTACAGGGATAGTACACCTGTTGATCTTACCCCTGAGTTCCTCGAGGAACTCAGGGGATCTACTATGATCCGCGGGACCATAGACAACAATCACCTCCCACCGGAGGAGCGAACGTCTGTGGGTCAAGGACATGCTCAGGAAGAACTCCCCGCGGTCCATATCTTCCACCCTCAAAGTAGTCCTCCTTGGCACCAAGGAGTATCCCCCCCCCCGAGCGTCCCGTCGCTGGAAGCCATTGCCACGCATATTTATGGCGGCTCAAGCCTTCCAGTTCCGGGATCGAGAAGTCTTGCCGAATCGTCTCCTGGATCCCTACAATATCCGGGTCCTCGTCACGTAGATACTCCACTAACTGGCGGCGCCGCCCCCTCCTGCCCGAACCCCCGCATGTTCCAAATGAAATGGCTAACACTCATTGGAACCTGACGGGGTAGTCCCCTTATGGGGGACTGATCGGGCTCTACCAGAGGTCGAGGGTCGAGACACTGAGTTGGCTGGTCTCCCGCGCTTCCTCCCAGACAGGGGGGTCGCCTCAGGAACACCCGCAGGGGTCACCACAGGAGGGGCTCCACTACCGGACCCCTGCATTACCTGCTCGGGTCCAGCGGGATCCAGGGGCCCTTACGCTCCCGCTCCACCTGAGCACGGGCGGCAGCAAAGGCCCCCTCGTAAACCTCCTTCGCTCTAATCGCCTCAATCTGCTCACACCGCGGGCCCTTCTCACCACGGAACACTATACCGCAATCGTCCAACCAACTGATCTAAGGATTAAGTAATACACCCTCCGTTCCATATTAGATGACTCCCACGTAGATGTATCTAGTACTAAAGTATGTCTAGATACATCTATATGGGAGTCATCTAATATGGAATGGAGGGAGTATTAACCAATACTCTCGGGTGTGGTGAATAGTAATTGATGAGTAAAAGGGAAAAAAAGGTTGTATCTAACTTTCAGTCGATTGAAGACAGCAGTGTAAATCTGGTGTAGTTTAACTTTGATCCAGGCCGGCCGAGTATTCTAGAACAAAATTCCGATCGGTTGACCACGCATTTCGTGAAAAAACGGCCTAGGCCTTGACGAGCAGCCCATATTCATTTTCCTGACATCATACGAGGCACGCATTTGGCGGGAGGTCCTATACATCGCTTCTAGCGAGGCAGAGTGCGGACTTGCCCACCTACGCGTTAGATGGGCCTGGGCGCTGGCCCAACAATGCCTCTGCCTTAAAAATAGCAATCACATAGGAGTACAAGGCACGAGCATCCGGTGCACAATCTCAAAAAAAAAGAGCATCTATTGCATGGTCGCGTTTATTTTTTCCAGTTTTTTCCTTACACTTTTGTTCTCCATTTTTTATTTGTTACTGGAAAATGTTTTCAATTTTATTAAAATGTGCAAATATGAAAAAAAATCAAATTTTTAAATGTTTACGATTTAAAAATGATGAACAATTTTTTGAAATGAACAAACATTAAATCAGAAAAATTTGTAAAAATGAATAAATTTTTATTGGTGTGAACAGTTTTTGAAAACGAACAAATTTTAAAATGATGATTTTTAAAAAAATGAACAAATTTTAACTGAACATCTTTTAATGGCGAACAATTTTTAAAAATGAACAAATTTTAAAATGGCGACTTCTTTGAAAATGAACAAATTTGAACTGAACATCTTTTAGTGGTGAACAGTCTTTGAAAATGAACAAAAGTTAAATCAGAAAAATTATACAAATAATAATTTTTAATCCTGAACAATTTTTGGAAATGAACAAATTTTAAAATAGTGATATTTTAAAATAAACAGATTTTAACTAAACATTGTTTTTAGATAGATCCGTTTTATCGATTTCATTACGAAAGATGGATGCATAGGATGGACTTAGTGTTTACGTGAGAAATCACTTAGTATAAGAAAAGAAAAGAAAAATATAGTGTTTTATGTGGGTAAAGTAGGGCGAGAGAGAAGATAAAAAAAATAGAGAGAAAAGAGAGCACTGATTTTTTTTGAGATAAATAAAGTGATTTATGTGGGTACGGTAGCATGCAACGCAGAGTTGAGGACGGGACGCACATCCGCATCTCGCCTAAAAGTCAACTATATTCGAAGAAATGAGAAGTACTGTGGTCAGGCACGTTCCCGTCCAGAGGACCGATTCTTGGTATTGGGCCAGCCCATAGTAGACAGAGTGCGGGCGAGTCGGTCATAGGACTCGCACTAAGCGAGGAATAGTGGATGCGCATTTGGCGACCTCCTATGTGTCCCCTAATAGGAGTCGGCGCCCTGACAAGCGGAAACCCTATACAGCGTCTATAGCACTACCTAGTACGAACTCGCCCGCATACAAATTTTAGATGAGCCGGCCCATTGAGGGAAACGAAGCGAGAAAATAACTGCGAGCCAGGGGATCGAACCTGTGACCTCAGGTTCCGCTTCGCCCGTCGAAGCCACTGGGGACGCAGCATGTTTGTGTCCAGTACTAACTTTTACGCCTTTTTAATTGTTTTTTTCCTATTTTCAGTTTTTTTTTCTATTTTGTTTCCTTTTCTTTTCTGTTTTATTCTTCTATTCTTTTTTATTTTTTGTTCAAACTTTAAAATTTTATATTTTTCGGATAATAAACCCGTTCAAATTTAAAATTTGTTCAAAATTAAAAATCGTTCAGATAAAAAATTGTTCACATTTGGAAATTGTTCATATGTAACATTTGTTCATATTTTGATTTTTTTTTGTTTTTTATATTTGTTCAAACTTAAAATTTGTTCAGAATTAAAAATAATCTAGATTTAAAAAAAAATCATGCATGGTCCAGCAGGGCTGGATGGAACGATCCCTCCTATCTTTAATGGGCCGACCCATTAGCGCGCCCCTGCGGGCGATCCGTTGTAGGCCTTGCTATAAGCGTTCTATAGGGGAACCCCTGACTCGCCCGTGTATCACACGGTGGCTCACCTATATGGGCCGGGCCAAATTCCATCGGTAGGTTGAAGAGACAGGTTCATTGCTAGTCACCTACCTTAGTTTTCTTTTACTAGCTAGTACCTACGTTAGTAGAAAAGGCCACGTGTACTGTACCTAGGTTAGCCTTTTTTGGCACCGGTACGTTGAAGAATGAAGAAAAGGTTGTTTTTCTTCCGTTTAAATTATATTTTTTGTGTCCAATTATTATGGAGTCGTAAAAATATTTTCAATTTTTTTAAAATGTTAATAAAATGAAAAAATTCTAGGTTAAAAAATCAAATTGAAGAAAAATAAAATTTGAATGATGAAACAAATTTTGAAAATGAACAATTTTTTTAACTAATCGGGCAAATTATGAAAATGAACAAACTTCGAATTAGAACATTTTTTGATGGTAAACTATTCTTTTAAGTGGTGAACAATTTGAAAAAAATGAACAAATTTTGAATCTGAACAGAACGGGGACAATTTTTTGGAAAGAAACAACTGTTTAAAATGGTGAACAATTATGAAAATGAACAAAATTCGAATCAGAACAAATTTCATAGTGAACAAAGTTGAACCGGGTGACAACAAATTTTGAAAATTGTGAAAAATATTTGAAAATGAACAAATTGTCAATTTTAAATTGATATAAAGATGTGAAATTTTTTAAAATCTGAATGATTTTTTAAATTGAACAATTCTCAGTTTTAAAAAGATTTAAGTGTGAACCGATTTCAAATCTGACCGTATTTTTATGTGAACATTTTTTAAATTAGAACAAAATTCAAAACGATTATGTACGAATAAAAGAAAAAAAAAAAACTAAACACAAATAATAAAATAGATTTTTTTTAAGAAAGGAAATAAAATGGAAATAAAAAACATAAAATAGAAAAGAAACGTAAAAATAAGATAATCAAAAGGTAAAAGAGGGAACGTAGACACGAATGTCGTTCGTAGCGCATGGTTTCCTTCCCACGGTCACAGAAGGTCACAGGTTTGAATCCTCCCCACCGCTTATTCTTTTCTCCGTAGGGATTAAATAACGGGCCGACCCGTTTGCAAGTCGCGAGGGCGAGTCGTTGTATGAAATCGCTATGAATTAAATAACGGGCCAACCCGTTTGCATGTCGCGAGGGTGAGTCGTTGTATGTAATTGCTATGAATTAAATAACGGGCCGACCCATTTGCAAGTCGCGAGGGTGAGTCGTTGTATGGACTCGCTATGTGTCGCTCGCCGTTGAGTCCTATTAGGACAAGCCCGCATGAGTCCCCCTGATGGACCGGCCCATTTATCTATGGTACAATCCGTGCTTGTTTCTGTCTTCGTTTTTTCTTTTTTGTTTCGTAGTTTCTTTTTTCTAATACAGAATAAACAATTTTTAAAATCTGAATAATTTCAAAAATTGTTCACCATTATTCAAAAATTGATGCCGGCCGTACAAACAATCTTCTTGCTTCCTCACTTTCACCTCAGCATGATTATTACTTAAGAAATTTAATTGATGAGATGTTTCTTGGTTTTTTAAATCTGTGTTACCAAATAATCTACTTGTGAAGGAGATGACCCCATATACACCACCAACCTAGATGCGCGCTCAATGATAACACTATTCGAAAACGAGGAAAATGAAAGCTTATGAATAGGGCTAGTACTTGTGAGGCGACTATCACGCTATGCAACAAGAAGAGAAGCCCTCTCTATGATAGGGACGTCCACAGAAGGCTGAGCCCTAAGAGGTACACTGGTCCGCAGCCACATGGCCGTAGGATCCGGGATCCAACCGTAAGCCATGACGTCCATACGAGATGGTGTTGCAGAAAAAACCCGCAAATGCAACACCCGGTACCAGAACTGGTCCACCTGACCGAACCAGACTCAAGTGATGCAAGGCCGCCAGCTAAACCTGCGCCATCCTCGAACCTGCACCCACCAGCGTCCTCGCCAACCGGTGTCCATCCGATGAAGAAGGAACCGAAGATCCTTGCTTTAAGAGACCTGGAGTGAAGAGCACGTCCTTATTGGGTGTTCCACCCAGCCTAGCAGCCGGTGACCCCTTCATGACCTTCACGGCTTCCACCGCGACCACATCCAGCGCCGTCCACACTGACGTGCCAGCATCGTCTAGGACCGTCTCGTCCACGTACGCGCTCGTCATCTCCCGATGCAGTGTCCCGTGCAGGCGCAAGTGCGACGCAGTCCATACTGTTTGTGGGTACGCCAAAAAACGAGGACCCCTCGGTGCTCATACACTGCAGCGGCACTCCTGACCGGCAGAGAAAGACGCGGAACCGTTCCCGGCAGGGCAGTAGGCTGTGGCGCTGGCCGCACATCCACACGCTCGACTCCCCAAACGCCATCGTCCACCCAACAAAACTGCCGACGCGGCTGCGCCCTTTAAAATTAAAACTCCCACCTTGATTTGACACGGGTGCAACCACCCATATCATAGCACTTTCTTCTTTAGAAGGATCATCATCCAAAGATGTTTTCGCTAGAGATTCTTGAAAGTTATCCCCAAATCCCCATCATCGTCTTCGTCCTCCTCCTGATCCTTCACCATCATCGTTGTATCTTCTACCTTGCTTTTCTCCTCACACCGAAGCTAGTTCATATAGGCTATCCTTAATGACCATGGGGAAGGTTGAAAGAATTTTAGTGTAGTCCAAACAAGCAACAAGTATATGTAGAACCCCATGTTTCCTAGACTATGTCGACTTTTGATGTCATGCCAAGAAGATATCCCACAAACCACATGCATGGCTAGGTAATATCCTCTCTGATGATCTGGAATACTAGAAACACGAATCTAGAAATCCGGTAACGTATTCATAGGCTCTATTTTTTGTGCCCAAGAATGCATAGTAATCTCACAACTACTATTTGGCACCCTTCATGTACCAAAAACCTTCAGGCACTCAAGTTCATTCTTGGATGGGAAAACCACCTTCAAAACATTATGCCCCACCTGGCGGACATCCCAGATAAAGCCATCAGAAGGAGCCAAGCGTTGCAGCTGTGAGATCACTTGCGGAATATACATGTCCCCTTTAGACACAACAATAGAGGTCAACCGCAGATTCTCAAGCTTCGTACTGTAGTGTTTAGGTAGCGGCATCCCAAAAAGACAACAAGGTCAATCGACATGAAGCTTTCCCTCGTACCGCTCGTAAAACAACGTGGATAATCTGCAAGAACTGGCCAGCAAGCTCACATCGGATGCATTTTTGCTTGTTCTTCCCTTTCTTCTGCATCACACCCGCAACTGCCAATGCCAGTTGGTTTCCCGAAACCAGCTGTACTCCTAGCTGATGCATCCCATCGGGGTGAGGAGTAGCACCTCCTCCAAGAGTAGACACACCGGCCTTCACCACCGGCGCCGCGACACCACCCTGGTGTTGCAGTGATACCTGCGGCTGAACGCCAGGCTGGACTCCCACCGAAGGAGCAACCGGCAGCTGTGCCACTGTAGCACCACCCCCACCCAAAATGGTATGTTGAGGCACAGGCGCATATTGAACCCGAGGAGGCCCGTTCCGATTATTATAAGCACGGTAATCCGATTTCCTTTAGCATATCCTCCTCTGCCTCTTCCGAAACGTCCACGTTCGAAGTTCTCATACCGTTCACAACCATGATAGCCTTTATGACGACAACAATTGTGGTTGAAGCCGGCAACGGCGTGGAAAGCAAACTGGTCTTGTGCGGCAACGGCAACACTTCCGTATTGTGCACCCATGTCGCCTCCATAGCCTCCGCTGAACCCAGCCTTCTCAACGCCGGCCGTGCCACCCAGACCCCCACCTCGAAAGTGCCATGGGGATCCGAAGCACCTCTCTAGGCAGTAGGGTTGTGGATTGCCCCACCTTTTCCTCTGCCATTGTTTGCCACTAGAGTACCGTTCACGTCGGGTGACGACGCATTCATGGTGGCTCTCCTCCAGCAGAGCACTAGTAGACGGTCGAGTACATACCCGATCGGAAGCTTCGCTCCGGAACAAATCCTAGGAACTCCAGCGTAGCCTTTGGGTATGACCAGAAACCCACATGAGCCCAGCACATTAGAAGGCCCACTTCGACCCGTCGGTCGATGATTTCGAAAGTTCAAACGAGGATCCACTGATCGAGAAATGAAGGACACGCTTACCGTTGACCACACTGGGCGACGGTGCCGGCAGACCATCGACCACGGGCCCAGATCTTCATCTCCCAGGATGAAAACCGAACGAGGGGCACCGGCAACTTGAGCCGCATGCTCTCTTTCGCCGCAGAAGAGCCAGCAGGCGTAGAGCTCACCGAAATTGGCGGTGGTAACTCCATTGCTGCCTCCATTTGAGCCCTCGGCTTCAAGATCCTCCGTCGAAGCCTCTGAGAACCCGACGAGAGCAGCACATCCATCTCCGGCGTCAATAATGCTTCCCTAAAAGGAACAAGATAGCGAGAAAATGAACGTACCTCCTTGTCAGCGCACTCCTCGTCGTCGTCTTCATCATCGGATGCCATCGACAAGAACCGACCGCCGAAGGGGACTCTCCGTGGAGGCTCCCGGGCAACCCATTCTGTGAAATATTTCCATCCATGGAACTCCCCGTAGCCGTCACGTCGGTTCCCCCCCCCCCCCCCCCCCCCACACACACACACACTTCCCAACCCGTCTCGTCAGACGCCTCCATGGACAAGGAGATTCGTGATATCATCTTCTCATATCATGCGCCAAATATCCATCTACGTGTTGTACAGCTCAAGAAGACTCCCACTTAAAAATGATAAGGCACTTTTTCACATTTTTGTTATTTTTTTTCCAACCAACTCGAATGAGCCGGGTTCCATTACCTCAAGAGACAAAAGAACAAATGTTTTATATACAAACAAGAAACTAGAGAGAAAAATGACATCAAAGAGTACTACTAACTGGACGTTCACCAAACCACTAGATTACAAAGGGATCTAACTAGGGAGTTATAGCACCTTTTTGCCCAACCAGCAAAAGCATAACCAGGGGTCAAGCCAACCAAAATATGGTTGGAAGACAAACATTTTTACGCAGATCAAACTTTCAGACCCAGACTTCTTTTTTTGCTGGTAGCTTTCGGAAAAACCCATTTTCTTGCCACTGGCTTCACTCAATCTTCCTGGTCATGAGAAGACCCCTCTCCGGTGATACGATGATCAACTCCAGCAACATTGCTTGTCTGGCTGGTCACCCCGTCTTTTATTCTGGCTGCTCCTTCCTCCACCATCTGACGAGTCCCTTCAGCGTGCAGACCTTCCCATTTTTGTTCTGTAGGTCCGATTGCGCACATGCATACGATACTGAGAAGAGCGGCATGTAGTTGGCAGAATGAAGATTTTGATGATACCGTTCTCTCGTTCATGTCGAATTAACAATTTTAAGCATTCAGACCGCACATATCTGCCCAATTTCGTAGATTAAATATTTCGCTGCTACTGGAGGAAGTTGAGTCTTAAACAACGTTCTGGTTACTGGTCGGGAAATATTGTTACCGCCCGGTAACCGGAGATCCCGACAACCCCGGGAAATGCTTATCCCAGTTAAAAAATCCCGAAAATTGTGAAAAATTTGAATTTTAACAAAAACCCTCGGTAAATGGATATATTGGGGATCAATTTATTTGAATTGTCAAATTTTGGTTTTCAAATTCTTACGGTAATCGGTCGGGATTTTCCGGTAGCCGCGGTAGCCGGAAATCCCAATCCCCTCGAGAAATGTTTTCTACCGGGAACCAAAAGCTTGGTCTTAAATAGTCTTCAAAAAGTTTGAGGTTTTAGCACTTGTGTCCTTGTCCCTCTCGTGTATATTAACCAAAGCGCATGTTAGCTCTCCATTTTGAGGATTACGACCACTTCTTTAGTCGTGCTTCCAACTCATGACCCTAAAGTTCTTTGTTATGTACTTTTCCCATCTCTCAAACATGCAGATCAATTGTGCAATTTTTCTTTTTTGCGATCATTTCATATTTGGGGATATATTCGACTCGAGGATTGTGTAAAATTGTGTTGTCGTTGAGAAGCTAGAGTTCGAAAGGTACATGTTCGATATATTCCGATCCTAGTATAATTTTGCTCATGAATATTGTGATTTGCACAACAAACTGAAGGTCTTGTTGTGCGGTGTGGCCTTTTCCAAGATCAAATGTGAAGCATCTGAAAAAGATCCGAGCAGCTAACTTGCAATAACACCATCACTCCATCCTATAAATATGTTAGTGTGTTATTGTGGTCTCTCGTTGGGGATCATATGAATACGTGTTTTAACGCGAGAACTGAATCGGTTTGCATAATTGTGTGATTTGCTCCTTATACAGCACAGGCACGCTTGTGCATTTATCTTTCTTTAATGTTTTTCGTTTACTGGGTCTTGTAAGGATTTTATTATGTGGTGAATATATTGGTGATGAAGTAACAAAGTGATTACTTTTGTCTTATTTAGCACACTCACCGTAGGATGTACCAATATGTAATAATTCCGTCCATGATTCTCCCACCTCAACTATGCAATTTTAAGAGTTGATTTCAGTGTAAAATTGAGTATGAGCATGATTGTTCTACCTCAGTTCAAGTGCATGATTGGATTTTAAGATGTGAGATATTTCTTTTTACTAGAAGATATATTATTAATTCATTGGTCCTTTTACCAATCTTACCAGTCTGACTTGGCCTCTATAAAGAAGGAGGCACTCTTCCCCCTTTCAAGTGTTTTACCTCTAATCTGAACCATATGCTGATTTTAACTCTGCCCTACTAATATAGAGTTGAGAGCCTAGAGAACAACGCGAACTA
The DNA here is from genome assembly GCA_028641055.1 of Alopecurus myosuroides. NCBI lineage: Eukaryota > Viridiplantae > Streptophyta > Magnoliopsida > Poales > Poaceae > Alopecurus > Alopecurus myosuroides. The sequence continues at coordinate 77,961,481 of CM054058.1, forward strand.
GGAGTAACTAGGAATGTAAGGTATCGGTGAACACACAGCTCGTCATCTCAATCAACGTAGCTAGTGATTGTCTCAAGGCGGTGTCAATTTCGTGGGGGTAGTTGTTCTTCTTGTTGGCTTGGACGCATGGATTCTGCGACCCCAGAGGGAGATGTAGTTTACAAATTCAACATTGTGGTGATGATGCGTCTACTATGTTGGTTAGTAGAGTTAGCTGCAGTGTCGCCCTTCCAAGAGGGAGATGTAGTTTACAAATCCAACATCTGCATGGTTAGTCCTCTTTTTGAAGTATGATTTGGTTGTTGATCGGGGAGTTGAGTCTTCCGTTATCTTTAAAAATGTGAAAAGTCATATACCACATCTCTCCCTCTCACCAATGATGACTACAGCCTGCAATCGTACGTTGGGGCACCCCTACCAGAAGCGATTACCTTGTAAATTTATCATTTTGGAGACTACCACTATCCCCTTTGTATGCTTTCCCCACGCACACCATGCTCCTGTGGCATCCCCGTCTGTCGCAAAGTCGACATTTGTTGGTGCGGGGTGGCCTTCAGGCCCGCGCCAAGGGTCATGCAGCCTGGGCGACTGAACGTGCCCCGTATTTTTAAGAGCATATAGACATGATTGACGACATCATGTTCAGACCGTAGGACATCATATTCAGACCTTTCAGCAATTAGCCCAATCTTTTGGGAGTCCTCCAGCATACCATCAGTCCAGCGAGACACGGAGGTTTAGTTGAGCGTTACTTCACCTAAGACCTTGGAATGAAAGCCTAAGCTCGCCCACGAGTGGACGACGGTGATGGACGCGTCGCTACCTTGTTGGAGGCGTTTTCATGGAGGTTCATAGCCCTCACGGTGCATCTAGTGGTGTGTTTGTAGTGAGGGAAGTGGATGCTGGTGCGTGCCCCCGGACGGTGGTGGTTCGTCGAGGCGACAGCCTCGAGATCCCACACAACTGCAGTCCAATGAGCTCGAAACTCTTCATCATTTGTTTATTTCCTGTGAGTTTGTTAAAAAGATTTGGAGACAGGTGCATTTCACGTTTAGTATTTCACCTCCCTCTATTATAACTAATTTATTTGGTAATTGCTTGTTTGGGATTGATAAAAATCTTAAAGCACTTATACGCATATGAGTATGTGTTTTGCTTTGGGCTGTCTGGAATCACAGAAATGGAATTGGTTTTAACAATAAGTATGTTGGGAATCTTTTGCAGGTTATTCATCAGGCCGCCTACTGGATGCACCTCTGGTCTCATCTTCTTTCAGAGGACCAGCGTGCTCGTTTGGATGGTGGATGCACTCGGCTGATGGCGGTCGTTCACGCTATTTACAACAAGGGTGGCTGGTTGCATAGTAAACGCGTGGACAGTATATAGACTCATTTCGAGTGGGTTTTGCCTTGTATTGTTTTAAGGCTTTGATCGAGATGTTGAGTTGTTGTGACTCTTTTGTGTGTGAGCTTTGGGTTGTAACTTAATCTGCTATGTTGTTACTTTAATAAAACCCCTGATGCAGAGGCTGGGTTTCCCTTTATAAAAAAAGGGTCGTGCCCCTGCACGAGTTTTAGTGGCAAACTTGGGCTGTGAGGATAGAATTGGTTGACATGGCTGGATCACCTCTCGGCAATGGAGTATTTAGCATAAAACCACCACTTTAGAGCTAAATGTTCGAAAACCCACCACTTTATGTTTGAATCGCGCAAAACCACCACCTCAGCTCTGACAGTTTGCAATTCGCACAAATCGGAGATTGATCGTGAATTAAAACTGGATTGATGGCTAGAAACCACTTGTCAGGATGACTTTGCTTTTCAGCAGAATAAAAAAAATAAAAAAGTACAACAAAAAGGAAGCGGGCCACTATGCAACCGTCTTCCCTGCCCGGCTGGAGGCGCCTCCATGGCCGCCGCCGTTGCCTCCGCGCGCCTCCACGGTGAGGTGGTCGCCGTCTCCAAGCCCCCACGACGAGGCCGCCACCGCGCGCCTCCACGGCGAGGCTGGTGCCCCCCGGCGAGGTGGCCGCCGCCTCGGTGCCTGCACGGCGAGGGAACCACGGACTCCGCGCCTCCACGATGGAACCTCCAGCGCGCGCCTCCGCAGAGACGCTGCCGCCTCTGCACCTGCATGGCGGTGCTCCGACGCGCGCCTCCATAGCAAGGTCGCCACCTCCCGTGTACCTCCTGACGAGGCGGCCGCCGTCTCCGCGCCCCCACGACGAGGCCGTCGTAGCGCGCCTCCACGGCGAGGCTGATGCCTCTCGCTTGCCTACAGGGCGAGGTCGCCGCCTCCATGTCCCGGCTGCCAACTCTGTGCGCCTCCACGGAGTGGCCACCGCCTCCGCGCGGCTCCCTCGCGAGTCTGCTGACACGGCCACCTCCCTGCTTCCTTTTTTATTTTATTATTCCGCTGAAAAGCCAAGTCACTCTGACATGCGGGTCCCAGCCATCAATCCAGTTTTAATTCACGATCAATTTCTGATTTGTGCCAATTGCAAACTGTCAGCGCTGAGGTGGTGGTTTTGCGCGATTCAAACGTTAAGTGGTGGTGTTTCGAACATTTAGCTCTAAAGTGGTGGTTTTATGCTAAATACTCCTGAGCAATGTGAAGGTTTATCTGGTTGCTACACTGGGGCAGTGGACCCGGATTTGGTGCGACATTAAGGTCGGACGTTCGTCTTTAGCGAGGGTAGCAAGGGCTACTAGACAGCTGGGTAGTGTGGCGTTGCGATTCGTGTTCGTTTTTGATGTTGACTGATGTAAGTCGGGGCGACGGCCCCGGTGCCACAACTGTGTGTTTGCGACCTTGGTGGGTCAGTGTTGTGTGGTCGATGGGCCCACTTGATTGTGTGCTTTTTCGGTCATGTTTTCTCATAAATATGGCTTTGTATAGTTTGTACGGTTTTATCACCCGTTTTCCTTAAACAAAAAAAGGTGGTGGATACGGCCACCTTAAAAAAAAAAGGAGTGTGCCCACAACAGCGACGGTCGTCAAAACCAAGTTCTTTCCTCTCCCAGGAGACAGGTCACTTGGCCCATGACTGCTAGTTTCAACTTTAGAATGACAAAGGAAAACTGCTTGTTATCAACAGACTCTGTGGTCAACAACATGTTATAACAGTCCACCATGTTTGAATAGTGTCTAACTAAGAATAAAGCCTCCACCGTACGTGCAGATCTTTGAATGTTTGGTCTTCAGCATTTCTTGGCGTCATCTGATGATGTTAGTAGTAATTTAATGAATGTAGTCAAAAAATATATAATCAATAATAACATATTCATATAAGAAAATTGGAGAAAGATGTCTTAGTTTCGGTTTGCTTGGCTGTTGGCGGCACTGAAGAAAAACCGTACACAATAATTTCATATTTTTAAAAATAATATTTCTACTATATTATACTTCCTCCGTCTGGAATTAAATGTCACAAAGTCTATACATCCACTTTTGTCAAACTTTGTACATTTAAATCTGGACGGAGGGAGTACATGCAAGTGATAGCTTAAGAAAAGCATGGAATCTAGTAGTGGGTCAGTTTTGTATGGCCCATCCTATATTTTTCATCCTCGTGTGTGAAATACTGCGAGAGACATGTCAGAGAAGATATAACAGTAAGTTTATATGTGTGGACAGATTAAAATAATAAGTCACGAGTCAAGAAGTCTATTTATATTCTGATAATTGACTTCTTATTAATATTCGAATCAATATAATAGACATCACCATGGATAAGTGAAATGCCGATAAGAAACTGGTGATAGCCCCAAATCACCTTTTAGTTATTCAATTAATCGATGTTATCTCGAGAATATAAAAAGTCATAAAATAAAATGCATGATCTACCATATATATATATATATATATATATATATATATTATATATATATATATATATATATATATTTACTAATTGGAGACTCCCTATGAGACACCACGTTAATCCTAGAAAACACTTAATAATAACCTTCAAATCTTAATTCTACGCTTAGGATTTTATTAGGGCAAAGGAGATTTACCTAGAGTACGTCCAAGGAGCGTACGTGAGAATATATCATGTAGAAAAAAAAGAACAAGGAGCCTATGTGAGAATATATCATGTACAAAAAAACGTAAGAATATATCCACCATGTTGTTTCTTTGGATCCAATAGGTAACTTATTCTATCAAAAAAAGGTGAGTTTAGAGTCCCGAAAGCACACGCACATGCGATCCATTAAATATGTGTTATTAACCTGGGCACAGTACGTCCAAAATATCTATTTAACCAGCTAAAATGATAAAATAATCTAAACAACTCATCGTACTTATTGGAACTTATCAGATAGAACTCATATTTAATTAAACAAGTAAACCGATGTCGAAGGGACGATTCCACGCCGCCGGCCGGCGGCAACGTTCTCCCATGCGACCAGCCGCGCCAATTTGCTGCAGCAGTGCCATCGGAAAGAACATTGTTTTTCATGTTTTTTACTGATAAACCAGCACAGATGTGTGGTGTTCCATGCCTTTGATGGAGATAACTCAAGGTTGGTGCCGGAGTCGGGCATGGAGTTCGAAAGTGCATGACCTTCATTACTCTCTCTAGGAAGATGACTCGCGGCCACTGCCTACCATGCATCTTTTTCTATGACTTAGACCATGGATGGTATAATACTTTTTTCTTTGGATGATGCTATGTTTTTTTTTCTTTTTCTTTTCAGATTTTGATGACACATATACGATCTCATGAATTGGGCATAAAAATCATGTACTTTGCACATTCGAACGATTGGGGACTTTGCGTCATGGCCTCCCCGGCAGACGCACGCAGAAGTAGGTTCAGCATGGTGGGAGTCATCAGTCGTCTCGGCTAATGCGAGCATGCCTCGACGGAGGAACGACACATTAGTAGGTTGAGCATGGTGGCAGCGGCCAGGAGCCATCTGACATTGCGGCTGTTGCGAGCATCACCACTATGACAGTTTGAATCAGCCTGGGAGACTGTAGTTTGTCTCTTAACTCTATTTTTTTTGCTGAAAATTGTTTGCTGGATCCATCATTCATCGATGGGAGCTTCATCTATTGCCTGTGGTGCGTGTCGCGGATTAGAGGGTTGAAAGATGGTGTTGCGGCCGGCCGGATCCATCACGGCAGGCGACGCAGCTATGTCGACGACAGTAGCAGCACTGGTAGAAAACAGGCCTACAGTCCCGGTTCGCCAGGCCCATTAATCCCGTCCGGGCAACCGGGACTAGCTACGCGCGACTAAAGGCCCCCCCTATAGTCCCATCTCTTACGGACCGGGAGTAAAGGCCTGTCCACGTGGGCGGGTGGCGGAGCCTGGGGTCGGAGGACATTTAGTCCCGGTTGGCCACATGAACCGGGACTAGATTTATTTCGTAATTTTTTTAATTCATTTGGTTTCTAATTATTTTTCTCACCTTTTTTCACTCCCTTTTTTTCACTCCTTTTTTCACTCCCTTTTTTTCACTCCCTTTTTTCTCACAATTTGTATTATTTGCTTAGTGTCTAACTAAGATTATCTCTAGTCCAATTAGTTACTCATGGTCAAACTTCCCGCTCGGTCACCCATCCTCCCACTGCTCTAGCACTAGCACGCTTAACTTCCGAGTTCCATCCCGTCCCGAATCCAAGTGTTTCTCACGCATGTATATGATAGTTGTATCATATCAATCTTATTAACATGTTGGCCGAAGCCATATTTCTTTATTGTTTGAATTTCAAATAAATCTTTTAATAAACAAAAGTAAAGATGTAATTAATAATTTTGAATAAATAAATAAACATTAACTTTTAATTTGTATTATTTCTAAAAATACCAATAATATATCCAAAAATTGAGAAAAATAGAACTAATTCATTTTAAAATCTTAAAAATACAAATAATATATCAAAAATGAAGAACAATAATACTAATTCATTTTAAAATCTTAAAATACAAAATATATATCAAAAATTAAGAACTATAATACTAATTCATTTTAAAATCTTAAAAATACAAATAATATATCAAAAAATGAAGAAAAATAATACTAATTCATTTTAAAATCTTAAAATGAAAAAATATATCAAAAATAAAGAACAATAATACAAACAGTATTCATTACATGCATAGAGTCGATCACACATAACACAATAGAGTCGATCACACATAACACAAACATAGAGTTGATCACATTTCATAATTAACATATTATATATAGAGAGTCGATCACAAAAGATATCCATTACATATATATACTACTAATTAGATACCCATTACATGCACATGCATACATCATCTATGGCCCCGCCGAGTAGATGCGGAACAACTCGTACGCGACATATGCATCTACGGCCGCATACTTGAGGTTCGTCATGCGCAATGGGGTCTCCTCCCAATAGTAGTGATTCTGCCGGGGGAAATCAGTCTTCATCCTTTCATAGGCCTGGTGGATGAAGGTGCTTGCCATGACAGCCATCCCGGTCTTTGGCCCGGTCAACTGGATAAGAGTCTGAAGATCAACGTAGTGATCTTCAGGTATCATAATGCCGATGCGCATCAACTTCACACGGTCTTGCGTGATGTCCACGCTGCAAAAGTCAAACCCCGAGTTGACAAGAAAATCAACAAGGTCCGGGCAATGCCTCGAACTACTGTAACAACAAAAATAGGATATGTGTTAGATATGTTGCAACACACGTATTGTTCACATGCAACAAAAAAACTCGAAGATGGAATGGAAGATTGTACACGTGTGCTATATAGCTTCTACCTTGACCATTGGAAGACCAACACCGAATGCTTGAACGATATCTGGATGAGGGCAACATCCTTCTGATTCGCCGTGTACTCCAGATCGAGACCAAAGAACCGGTGTTCTTCGGGAGCATCAAAATAGAGATCGGCCAAATGACCCAGAGCTTCAGGCAGCCTCGCGGTACTATTGGTGAAGAGCACGTCCAAATCCTTGCCGCATGGTGTCTTCCCATTGTATTGCGTCCATTCAGCCATTTTGCGTGCGTGTGCTTGGATCGAAAAGAACAGAGAGCGAGAGAGAGGAAGAACAGAGAGCGAGAGGAAGAACAGAGAGCGAGCAGTGGAATGGCGCCCTTCTGCCTCGCTCGCGAAATAAAAACCGCCGCGGGGGAGGCGAGACGCTTGATGTTTAGTCCCGGTTGGCCACGGGCACGGGGAATAAAGGGCCATTGGTCCCGGTTGGCCACGGGAACGGGGAATAAAGGACCAATAGTCCCGGGCGGCCATGTCAACCGGAATTAATTCCCTCCACGCGTCGCAACGCGCTTCCCAACCCGCGACGTCTGACCTTCTGTCGCGGGTCTCCTCCCTACCCGGGACTAAATACTCATTGGTCACGGTGCGCAACGCTTGGGGACTGATGCTGGCATACCGAAGGCCTTTTTTCTACCAGTGCAGGCCTGGAGCCCGTGGGAGTATGAGCGCGTACATGGGACTCTTCCTGGCCCATAGACCACGTGCACACTAGCTAATGTTTTCCAATGAACAATAATTTTTTTGTATGCTTCTTTGTATCCCTAGAGATTTCTATATGCAAATTATTAGCACTACACTTTATTGTTTAAAATTATGACATAAAAAGTGTAGTAAGGGTTACTATCTCCAGGTTATGGTAGTATATATGAAGTTGGTTTTTCTCTATATGGAACACGAGTTCAGATATTAACCCAAGGTTATCTATTCGGGTCTGCATACTATGTCCATGCTTCAGTTTTATCTACTGATGTCTACTACAATTTTGGATTGATGTACAGAGCTACAGAACGGTGCCGCACTGGTAGAAAAAAGGCCTTCCATACGCCCCCATCAGTCCCCAAACGTCGCGCACCGTGACTAATGTGTCTTTAGTCCCGGGTCGGGAGGAGACCCGCGACAGAAGGTCATGCGTCGCGGGTTGGAAAGCGCGTTGAGGCGCGTGGAGGGCATTAATTCCGGTTGGCCTGGCCGCCCGGGACTAATGAGTCTTTAGTCCCGGTTGGCCTGCCCACCCGGGACTAAAGATACAAACTGCTCGCCTCCCGCGCGACGGTTTTTATTCTGCGAGCGAGGCAGAAGGGCGCCATTGCTACAGTGCGCGTCCGAGTCTCTGTTTCTTCCTCTCTTCTCTTCTCTTCCCTCTCTCCGATCTTCCTCCACCAAGCACCATGGCTGAAGTTTGGCAAAGAATCCGTGGTCCCACACCATGCGGCAAGCGTCTCGACGTGTGCTACACCAACAATTGCGAGAGGCTCCCCGGTGCTCTTGGGCATTTGACCAATCTCTATTTCTCCTCTCCCGATGAACACCGGTTCTTCGGGCTTGATCTGGAGTATACGGCGGATCAACGGGATGTTGCCGTCATCCAGATTGCGTTCAAGGAGGCCGTTTTGGTCTTCCAATGGTCAAGGTAACGCACACATACAATCTTGCATCTTCGATTTGTTTGTTGCATCTGAAGAATACATGTGTTGCAACATATCTAACACGTATCAAATTTTTGTTGTTGCAGTAGTTCAAAGCATTCTCCGGCACTTGTTGATTTTCTTGTCAACAAGGGGTATGACTTTTGCAGCGTTGACATCACTACATTGATCTTCAGGATCTTATCCATTTCGATGAGTTGCCCGGGCCCAAGACCGGGATGGCTCCGATGGCAACTGCCTTCATCCATGAGGGCTACGAAACCATGAAGTCTGGTTTCCCCTCGAGGAATCACAGGTATTGGGAGAAGACCCCACTGGACTGGACGAACATCAAGTATGCAGCCATAGATGCATACGTCTCCTACGAGTTGTTCCGCATCTACTCGACGGAGCCATAGATGTATGCGTTCGATATATGTATGTAATGGATATCTTAGTATGTAATGGATATCTTAGTATTGTGAGACTTATGTTTGTGTTATGTGTGATCATAAGACTCTATGTTATGAATGTGATATGATTGTGTTCTATTCATGATTGTGATGTCTCTACTCGTATTTTACTTGTGATTGTAGTTATCACTTGTCTTTTGTTGTTCATAAAACTATTTTTGTTTCCTAGTTTTAAATGACTTGGAAAAATTTGCAAAGTGTTGCAAAGTGTAATGGATATTATTTCTATATTAATTCCTAGCTATACTATTTCTACATTATGTCAAACACACGTTTCAAAACAAGCAAAAACAAAAACACATCAAGAAAACAAAACAGAAAAACTACAGTTTCTATATATCTGTTCACCAAAAATTAATCTAAGCCAGGAAAACATATATCTAGTCAATACCAAACTCATCCAGTATTAAAATGAATTAGTATTATTTTTCTTAATTTTTTGATATATTATTTGTATTTTTAAGATTTTAAAATGAATTAGTATTATTTTCTTAATTTTTTGATATATTATTTGTATTTTTAAGATTTTAAAATGAATTAGTATTATTTTTCTTAATTTTTTGATATATTATTTGTATTTTTAAGATTTTAAAATGAATTAGTATTATTTTTCTTAATTTTTTGATATATTATTTGTATTTTTAAGATTTTAAAATGAATTAGTATTATTTTTTTAAAATTTTTGATATATTATTTGTATTTTTTAAGATTTAAAAATGAATTAGTTTTATTTTCTGAATATTTTTGTATATTAATAGTATTTTTAGAAATAATACAAATTAAAAAGTTAATGTTTATTTATTTATTCAAAATTATTAATTACATCGTTAATTTTGTTTATTAAAAGATTTATTTGAAATTCAAACAATAAAGAAATATGGCATCGATCAACATGTTAATAAGATTGATATGATACTACTATCACATACATGCGTGCGAAACACTTGGATGCGGGACGGGATGGAACTCGGAGTTAAGCGTGCTAGTGCTAGAGTAGTGGGAGGATGGGTGACCGAGCGGGAAGTTTCACCACGAGTAAGTAATTTGACTAGAGATAATTGTAGTTAGACACTAAGCAAATAATACAAATTCTGGAAAAAAAAAGGAAGTGAAAAAAAGGGAGAGAAAAAAAGGGAGAGAAAAATTGGTGTGAAAAATAATTAGAAACTCAAATGAATTAAGGAAATAAACGAAATAAAGCTTAGTCCCGGTTCATGTGGCCAACCGGGACTAAAGGTTCTCCGACCCCGGCTCCGCCACCCGCCCACGTGGCCGGGCCTTTAGCCGCGGTTCGTAAGCGGCGCGACTATAGGGGGGTCTTTAGTCGCGCAGAGCTAGTCCCGGTTGCGCGGCCGGGACTACTGGCCCTGGCGAACCGGGACTATAGGCCTATTTTCTACCAGTGCCGGACATTACAATTTTGCATTTGACCGACAAGCTCCTTAAATAGACAGTAGGTTGTTCCCAATAATGAAGACGTGAAGATAGTCGATATGCTGAAGAACAAAATATTTTGATAAAAATGTTGGAAAATTATGGATAATATTTCAATTGGAATCTGGAAAAAGTAAAAAACAATGAATGTTGTATAAAATATGACACATTAAAGGAATCATCCATCTGCCTATTTCGTTTTTTCTTTTGGAAAATCAACTATCTGGATATATGGAAATGAGCACATGTAGGCATTCAAATCGTTTTGGGGCAGTTTGCCCTTGGCCATATTTTCTCTGGATTTAGCGGTATACGCCATGCTACAGTTCAACTAATGGTTAACCTTTTGAAAATTAAAGTAGCGCAACTTTTAATTTTCACATTATACTAACAAAAAAATGGGGTCCAGTGAATTCAAAATTCTAGCCCGTGCAAGTGCACGGGGTGATGTCGACCGTGCACCAGCACGGGCTAGTGAATTTGAATAGAAAGCAACAGAAGTTATTATTACCCTATTGTAGGATTCAAAACATACATATATGCATAAAAAAGAATATTACTGCAAAACATGCCGAGTGTTTTTCTTGATTGTAGGCGTGATAAAGATTATTCGGTCAGCATGCATAATTATCTATATGAATGTCACTTAATTTCAAAAAAAAATCTATATGAATGTCACTTACTGCCATATTTCAACATGCAAAAACTTTAACATATTATTGCCGACGTCATCAAACACCATGTCATAGATCATGTCTGATCTACCGTATATTAAAAGCCATTCATATGAATTAAGGAAATAAACGAAATAAAGCTTAGTCCCGGTTCATGTGGCCAACCGGGACTAAAGGTCCTCCGACCCCGGCTCCGCCACCCGCCCACGTGGCCGGGCCTTTAGCCGCGGTTCGTAAGCGGCGCGACTATAGGGGGGGGGGGTCTTTAGTCGCGCAGAGCTAGTCCCGGTTGCGCGGCCGGGACTACTGGCCCTGGCGAACCGGGACTATAGGCCTATTTTCTACCAGTGCCGGACATTACAATTTTGCATTTGACCGACAAGCTCCTTATATAGACAGTAGGTTGTTCCCAAGAATGAAGACGTGAAGATAGTCGATATGCTGAAGAACAAAATATTTTGATAAAAATGTTGGAAAATTATGGATAATATTTCGATTGGAATCTGGAAAAAGTAAAAAACAATGAATGTTGTATAAAATATGACACATTAAAGGAATCATCCATCTGCCTATTTCGTTTTTTCTTTTGGAAAATCAACTATCTGGATATATGGAAATGAGCACATGTAGGCATTCAAATCGTTTTGGGGCAGTTTGCCCTTGGCCATATTTTCTCTGGATTTAGCGGTATACGCCATGCTACAGTTCAACTAATGGTTAACCTTTTGAAAATTAAAGTAGCGCAACTTTTAATTTTCACATTATACTAACAAAAAAATGGGGTCCAGTGAATTCAAAATTCTAGCCCGTGCAAGTGCACGGGGTGATGTCGACCCGTGCACCAGCACGGGCTAGTGAATTTGAATAGAAAGCAACAGAAGTTATTATTACCCTATTGTAGGATTCAAAACATACATATATGCATAAAAAAGAATATTACTGCAAAACATGCCAGAGTGTTTTTCTTGATTATAGGCGTGATAAAGATTATTCGGTCAGCATGCATAATTATCTATATGAATGTCACTTAATTTCAAAAAAAAAATCTATATGAATGTCACTTACTGCCATATTTCAACATGCAAAAACTTTAACATATTATTGCCGACGTCATCAAACACCATGTCATAGATCATGTCTGATCTACCGTATAGTAAAAGCCATATGAATATGTCATTCTGCATCGATAGAGCTTGACAGTGATCAGCTATCGATCGTGTCCCAACATGTCGCTAAGTATGAATATGCAGTTATAAAGCCATCTTCACGGATACACACGGGCCATCCTTGTAAATCCATCATACTTATATATAGTCATACAGTGTAAAAAACAGATGTCTATAAAACAATATGGAGTTGTACGCATATAATGTATTTGGATTGGGAGGTATTCGGGACCATAGTTGCTAGCTTAAGAAGGGCCTCACAAGGAGATTGTTCAAGAAGTGTAGTGCCACTGCAAGGTTCCGCACTACAAGGACACATCTTCGTAGAGACACTTCTCTTTGCACAGTATATTATCCACACTAAATTCGATGCGAGATACACCATAGACATGTATCTAGCTAGTGATGTATATATTGGGAGTTAGGAATGTAAACGGATAAGATAGGATCGGATAATGCTCTCTTCGTATCCTTTTCCTCTTTTTTTGCCGGATTCAGGACGGATCGGAGAATGGACGGATGCGGATGTGGATGTGGATAATCTCGGATGACGGATTCAGATCAGAAACATACCAGATTCAGGCTAGAAACATAAAACTTATCACATAAATACAAACAAATAGACATAATTTCACCATGCAAAGAAAATTAATATTTAGCGACCAAGCGTTCAAAATTAAACCAACTAAATAGTACTTAAGTGTCACGAACTGATCAATAACTTGCAACATGAACTTGCATCTACCAACTAGGAAGTCAAGAATTAATTAAAATAGAGATAAATCATAGCTCACCCCCTGACATGTTAACGACGATAACATTTTGTTATATCGCATCGAGCAGGAGAGATGTTGGTCATATGTAATACTAGGCTATGGTATACGAACACACACACACGAGTGATTTGGTCAATGGATTAATTTGGTATTTGGGATGATTGGACTATAATTGTCGGATTGTCCTAATTGACAAGGTCGGATAATCCGCTAAAAAGTACGGATAATCCTCATCCATCGGATAATAGCAATACCATATCCGCTACAATATCAGTCGAATATCCACTAGACAAAAATGTGTATCTGCATCCCTATTTGTGGGATTCCTATGATTGCATACCATATTCTTAAAAACAGATTCTGATACGAATTCGGAACGGAAATTATCGTCCCATTTACATCCCTATTGGAATTCGTCCAAATTTTATCTAAATTGACCCCACACTCTTTTCCTCGCATCATTTTTATTACATAATTGAATATAACTCGCAAGAAGATTAACGAAGGATGGAAATTGGCAAAACATAACAGCACAGTTGCAAGTTTCCATCACCCTCCCATGCGATCACATAGCTCGTCACTCCTCCAATGATTTCTCCTCCTATAGGACCCTTGCTCTTTATATGTCAGGTGACCTCTTCTCTACACCCGTAGTATCATGTGACATTGAGATTCAATCAAGCTATCCACCATTGGTGGCCTCCTCTCGTTCCTCTGCCCCATTTGACGATGTGCCAAACCACGAGTGATGTTCTCCTCATGTTCCTTCTCAGAACCATAAATTCGTTAATTGAATATTGTGGAGCGGTCATTAGTTTTTTCATCAAGGGAGCAAAGCTCAAGCCTCTAGATCGAAACCATCACTAGTGGAAAACAGGCTAGCAGTACCGGTTCCTGAGGGCTTCTAGTACCGGTTGGTCAACCGGTACTAATTAATAGGCACTAAAGGTAGTCCACCGTTAGTACCGGTTCCATTACAAACCGGTAATGAAGGTCCCTCCACGTGGCCTCAAGGGAGCCCGCAGGACTGGAGACATTTGGTCCCGGTTCGTAACACGAACCAGGACCAAAGGGTTGGGAGGGGTTTAGGGTTTAGGAGGGTTTTAGGGTTTAGTAGGGTTTTAGGGTTTAGGAGTGGAGAGGATTAGGGTTTAGGAGGGGCCGTATCAGACCTTTTCATCGTACGAGGATGCGTCGATGCGCCAGGAACGCGTTTGGGTATATATAAAATATCGTACGAGGATCGCGTCGATGCGCCAGGAATGCAAGTTAATGCCTATATATCAACTTGGTGCTTAGATATAACACATGCAATTAATTACATGAGATTGCAAATTAAGTAGTGCGGGTACTCTCCGAGGCATATTGTATACTACATGTAGCTAGCTCACTATTACATTGAGGCATGCATAGACACTATGATGCATGCTGGTACTCTCCGAAAGGAGCTATGACTTCTTCGAGGAAAAATCCCGCCATTTCCTCCCAAATTTCTTGGAAGTGGCGCTCGATGGGGAGCTTCTCCCGCTTTCATGCCAACCGTAAAAGAATGAGAGAGATACAAATGAATACATACTTAAACTATCAAATCATAATAAAACAACTATTGAAACTCAGCAGAACTAAATTTGTAAATATAGTTTACATACCTCCTTATTTCTATTATTATTTATTCTCTCGCAGACAATCTTGTGAATGTTCTCACAAACATAGTAATCACATAGATTAGTCCCACTTGGTTGTTGATCGTATTCCTGTGCAAGAATATAATTCAATCAAACAATAACCAAGTATGATAACAGTGTGTGTGGATCTAGGTAGTAGTACTTATTTTCCCTTTCCATGTCAGCTTCTCCGACCATCCACCTTCCGGATCTTCCTCGATGAACGTTTCCCATACGTTGTCCGAAAAAAAATTGAATAAAAGAGCTATTAATTTGTTGACATCAGAAAATTAACGAAAAAGCCGATAGGAATTAAATAAAATTACTTTTTGAGCATATCAAAACAGTGCTTGTATGCTATAGGGGGTTTGGTCATTGAGTTGTAGATATCAATATGTCCATCGCGCATTTTAATGACGATAAGCATAAAGTGGAAGTTGCGCACGCTTAAATATGCAGTGTCATAGATATAACTCATTAGTTATAAGAAAAAAGAGAATGTGTTAGAAGACAGTAACACTCACTAGTAGTTAAAAGGCCAAAGTATTTGTTTTTGTCACGTTGTCCCTGCCAAAATCTTAGCAAAGTCTCTGGTGTATCATTGTTATACATGGGAGTCTTTATGGTTTGTTCATGCATTGTATCCATGTCAATGAACCCAATTTTGTTGATTTCATTCCTTTTGCATTCGATCATCTTCAATCTGCATAATATAGCGCAAACAAGATTAAATTAAGGATAATTAGAGAAAATGAACAAACTCAGCTAAATCCTTCTCAAAATACTTAATAAATAAATCACTTACACACAATAGCAAGTGAGTAACGATTTGTCGAGTGTTCGGAGATTGTATAACGCAAAAATATCCTCGAAGTCAATGCTCACAGCATAATCTTGGAAGTTGTGCTCTTCCTTAACTTCCACCATGATAGTCGCGTACCATTCCTTTGCCCTACCCAAGTACCACTTATGCAAATTGCACATTTTTGTTGGTAGGATGGCGACATTCTCGACCAATTTTTTCCCTTTTTCATATTTGTATTCTACTTCAGAGATGGGGTACTCGATATCTATTGTGTGATAAATACTTTGTACGGCCTCCTCGTCAAACACCTTGAGAGGGACAACCGATTGACCGGCTTGTTCTCCGAGCTGTGAACTTTTTTCCCTTTTTTCCCCTTGACCGGTTGTTTCCTTTTTGGTGCCTGCTGGACCACCGGTTTATTCCCTTTTCCCTCCTGGAGCATCTCGTCATAGGACTTTTCAACAGAACGCCTATAGTCATATGACGAGGCACCTGTAGTTCAAATTTGTATCGTTTCTAGCTGAATCGGCAGAAACTTGTTATTTTCAAAAGAGTTGGATGGAAATCTTTTATTAGAAAACAAGTTATTGATTTGTGCATGTCACATGTCCTAGCATGTTTAAAAAATTAAGCCCCAAAGTTTGGCAACATGTTTGTGGTAGGTCCTTCACAAACATTGTCCGTGGTTCGAAGATGCATGTTTGTGTACAATATGGGCTCGTTATAACAAACTATGTCATCGTGTGTTTCTTTCTAGCTCTTATGAGTCGTTGGATCAGGGCGTGTGTTTCTTTGTAGCTCTTGTCAGCCGTTGGACCAGTGGTTGTTCTCGAGCGTGTGAATCCCACCAATCAAGAAGAATCACACGGATCGTGTGTTTCTTTGTACCTCTTTTGAGTCGTTGAATTATGGGTGTGCTTCTTTCGAGCGTTTTAACCGTTGGATCGATCGAAACCCTAGCACAACACATTGTGAGCTAGAGGACCCTATATATAGCCCACCTCTCGGATTCACTGCATACATCATTCAGTTCGGCGACCGAATACAAATCATCCGGAGTTGCCAGCATACGTCTGACTGTTCATTTGATATGCATATATATATGCACTCACGGCCACAGTCGGGCTGTATGCTGGCGATACCTATTGTTTTGTTCTATCTTCGGCATAAAAGGTTAGATACAACTTCTTTTTTGTGAACACGTTTTCAACAGAACTGTCGTATTCTAAGTTTATTATTACACATCACCAAGAACATCATCCCTAACTAGTCTTCTGAGTTTCCATCATGCGTTTCCCTTTCTTCTGATTGCGACACAACCATGGACACTCTTCGTTATTTAACACGATGCTTGGGTCAGTTTTAACCTTGAAGGGTGCAGTGTACTCAAACTTTTTATAATCTTCTGACATGTATGTCTTGTACTTCACTCACACGATGTTTCTTTTCATGAAATATCTATGTGGCGCTTTGAATCATCATATGATGTATCCTCTTGCCTTATTTTTTTGGTAGACATGTCCTTGACATAGAAAACCTCAGCCACTTCACTGGCTAGCACGAATGGTTCGGTCTTGTATCCTAGATTCTTCAGATCCACTGTAGTCATTCTGTATTGTGGGTCTATCTGTACCCCGTCTTTCAGGTTTAACCATTTGCACCGGAACAAAGGGATCTTGAAAGTAGGTCCATAGTCAAGTTCCCATATCTCCTCTATGTACCCATAATATGTGACCTTCTTCCCATTGTCGTCTACTGCATCAAAGCGGACACCACTGTTTTGGTTGGTGCTCTTTTGATATTGGGCGATCGTGTAAAATGTATTCCCATTTATCTCGTCTACTGCATCAAAGAGGACACCACTGTTTTGATTACCGAACGAACCGGTAATGAAGTTTTCCGGCGCCCTGTGCTGTGGAACCGGTACTAATTGTACCTTTAGTACCGGTTCGTGATTGAACTGATACTAAAGGTAAAATCTTTTGGGCTCTGTTTCTACTAGTGCATGTACGCATCCTTAATTTATTGCAAAGTTTTGTCAGAAATAACATAAGAAATTCGAGTATACTTGATTGATCACCTAGAGTAAAAGCTTTAAAACAATCTTCTAAAGATAGAGGCACTATCAATCTAATCTCCTAGTATGTTGCTAGCCACCCTGGCCAAATATATCGTAAACGGCCGCCATTGGACGAGCATATACACTATCTTGGAGACCCCATTGGCCGGCTGGGAGAAGGTATGACAATATGTGAATCCAATAACGAAATATTACTGAGGAAAATCTAAACTGCCCAAAGAATCTGAAATGCCAACATGAATATGTGCTTTTGTCTTTCCTATATTCCACTTAACAAAATACCAACAAACAATAGTAATCCTAAAGGAGGCGGGTGGGGGGGGGCATTAAACGTGAAGTGAATTGGCCAGAAAATATTGGGGGAGGACATACCATAAACGAATGATAAAAAAATTCGTCTTCACCACAAAATACACATTTCAAACAAAATCCAACGTCTCTTTGCAATATATCATTTGTTAATAATAGTTTCCGATGGGGTGGAGTAATGGATTGCTCCGACTAAATGTGGAGTCCACCTCGAAACTGTATTCATGTTTATTTCGTATGGGGTCCTAATTAATACTCCCTCCATTCCATAATAATCTACATTTAGAGTTCTATTTTGTTCCATACTATTATACATTATGGATACTAAACATTAATTCTCTCCTTGGTAATCAGAGACACCAAAAGCCTAAGAAGCCTCTTTATATCTCTATTGGGTGACATGAATTCCAATGTGACATGCATTGGGTGTGTTTCCATATTCTTGAGTAGTAATATTAAAGAGCATGCAAATTTGTGTTAAATTTTTAAGATGTAGATTATTTTGGAATGGAGGGAATGTATTGGGATTTTGGTATCGCACGTTTCTAGTTAATTTTGGATGGAGCAGAAACAATGATTAAACATAAAAAAGTATACACGAATTGAGCGGTGGCCTGTCCGATGACATGCGGGGTCTAGAGTGCACTAGCACCACTGGTAATTTGCGCAGTCAGGCCGAGCCAATTCTGGGATTGTTTCGGTCGGGCATGATTGGAAGGTCTGGAAATTGTTCGAAATTTCCGGATTATATATAAGTACTAAGGATAAAAAAAAGAAAATGTAAAACATGTAAAAAAACTCAATTTTCAGTGGCATGGGATGCTAATTTGGGTGTATAAAATTAATTTCAATTGTATAAGCCAATTAATGTAAAGAAATGGTAGGTCATTAGCAAATGCATGCTATCCAGCATAAATTCTCTTGACTTATAGTGGAAACCTCATTTTGGGGTAATGCTCATAACCAATTTTCGTGATGAAAGTTTGTATTTTTAATTCATGTTGTTCACATGCATTGGATTATCATTAAGACTGAACTGTGTGATTTGAAATCTTTTTGTCTTCATTACAAATAAGATTAATGATACATATTTTTACAACATATATGTGTTTAATAAGCAACATAGAGAAATAAGATATATGCTTGCGAAGAATTAATATCACGTGCCATGGTATCATTTTTACGTGATTGTACAACCCAATATGATTATCATGAATTGTAATCACGTACGTGATGCTTAAGAATGTTCAATTAAAAGTGTTAGGTCATTGGTGAGGAGGGTCCGAATTTACTCGTTATATTTTTTAGTCTTCAAACGTAAAAACGTGTCCATATAGTTGCAACGACGTGTGACTGGACGTGTACAGTTGTGACGACGAGTGAATAGATGCATACGTACTAGGTAGCATGGTTCCGTGTGCAAAAAGTGGACCACACATTGCGATATACTCTCACAGATTTGCTTCTTGTGCGTGCGGGTTGAAACTGCATCGTCCCCTCTTCTTCTTACCTCCTCTCCCTAGACAAACCCCACTCCCCTCCCAAATACATTTACTCTCTCTTTCTCGTTCCTTCTTCAACCACATCCACTTTCTCATCCTTCTCATCCACTATGATGTTCTCATCATCCATGCATCCTTACGGGACTATACACTGATGATGGGAAACTGACAAAAGAAATACAACACATCATTGCCTATTGTACTAGGTACCTGGAGTTGGTGTATACTAATGAGGTGTTGACTGTGAATCAAAATCTGGAGAAGTATGAACAATGGGTAAAGGGAATGAAGTACATGATTGTGGGACAAGACATCGAGTTCACAAGGTACCAGAGAAGACATGAAGACCCGTCTCTGGGATGGCACGTTCTTGTCTTCCATTCTGCAGGCATGTATACTTCCAGAATTCTCGTTATATAATCGGTCCACCATCCACGACGTCATCCTGCACCCATGTTACCACATTCGGTAGGAACGTACAAATCACCGCGGGAGTGGCTGATGTCTCCATAGCTTATATATGTATGTAGGGTTAATGTGAATTGACAGTTGAATTTGTTTTAGTCTATTACATACTAATGTAGTACACCCAATATTTTTCTTCGCGAGTTGATGGAAAATATATAAGAAAGTCGATTAGTTCATAGTGCTTCCTAGAAAAAGCAACAATTTTACCAATTTGTGTAGTAAAGATTTCCAGTGGTGGAGGTTTTACCAAAGAATTAAGAATATTGCAGTTCATACAAACTTACAAAGTCAGTATGAATCCACCACATTTTTAATTCTTATAAGTGCAGTATATGTATGAGGTTCGATATGATAAAATTAGAAAATTACAACAAACATCAAATAAACATTAGCTATTGATTACCTTGTATGGAAAGAGGATACCGATACACATTGACTTTGTCATCTGCATTGTATATTTAAAGTTAGTATATATCATCATATACATGTCAAAAGATAATTAACTTCGCAGATAGGCTATATATTATCCATCTTATTAATCATCATCTTCTCTTCGTTATTGGAAAAAAAATATTAGCCCTGAAGAATACATGGTCACCATACAAATTCACCACTATATGATCCTAATAGTATAATCCGTAGTGGTTGATCGTCTCAGTCTCCACCTGTTATATGTGTTGTTTCCTCCAGCTTTCTCATATCAAGTTCATAAATAAATGCATCTTGAGTCAAAAAATTTCATCCCGTCACTGGTCAAGTCATTTAACTGTTCCTGACATAGCAGTACATACTTGTATTCACAAAATCCATGTTGGCGGATGCTCATCAAACTAAAAGAAATTACAACAGGGATGTGATGAACCAATATGAATCTTAAAAAATTCATCAATGACACAATTTCGAAGGGTGAAACAAATTATGTAACTTGATTACACACATAATTTCGTTCCTATAAAAAATTTATGTCACACATAATTAAGCCATGTGAAGCACATAGGCATGATGTCTACACTCCGAGGAAGACCAATGTCGGATTGCCGACAACCTTAACTATAAATTTGCGCAATTGCTATAAGAAATTTATGTCACACATAATTACCTTCGATAAGAGTGAGGTTGTGATCCTTGGAAACTCCGAGGAAGACCAACATCTGATTGAAGACAAACTTAATTTTGGATTGGCGCAATTCTCGGTATCCTATTTGGGAATGCCTATCTGGAACTCGTTGATTCTTATTAGGGACCTTGACCCGCTAGTTGAGCGGGTCTCAACTAGAGGAGAGCCTTGGCAAGGAAGGTTTACTTCCAAGGGGAGCAAAAGTGTCATTATCGACTCCTGCCTGTCCTGCCTCCCCATGTATATGATATGCCTTTACCTTCTCCTGGAGGGCGTCCACGCAAGCTTCGACAAGGTGTTGTCACGCTTGCACCAGAAATATCATATAGTCAAGTGGGAAGATATTTGCGCCCCCAAGGAGCTCGCGGGCATTGGGATTCTGGGTTTGCGACACATGAATAATGCCCTAATGCTAAAATGTGTTTGGAGGATCCTGAGAGAGGACGGAAGTCTTTGGCACCCTCTTATCAAGTAAAAATACATGCGAGGGTGCCCCCTCTTAGCCTGTGAGCGGAAGGAGGGTTCTCAGTTCTGGCGGTCTCTCCAAACCTTCAAGCACGGGATCCGGATTGGGTCCTCCTTCTCCGTAGGCGACGGAAGAGGGACACAATTTTTGTTGGATCCTTGGTTAGGCGACCGCCCCCTACGACATGAATTACCAGATCTCTTTGCTATCTGCTTACATCCCAGAATCCTGGTTGCGTGGGCGGTCCAAAACGGGCAATGGAATATCGGGTTTTGTCGCACATTTCGACCGGTGGAGACCCGGAATTGGGATCTTCTATGTCGGGGCCTCCCGCATGATTTACTTGACTTCTCAGATGAGGGCACAAGGGCTATCTCGACCTCGGGGAGTTTTTCTGTTGGTTTTCCTACCAGGTCCTTTTTAGGGTGACTACGGTAGCTTGGGCCTCCCATCTTTTGAAGGCGCTTATGCCATTGAAGATTAAGATCTTCATGTGGCAGCTTCTGCGCGACCGCCTCACCTCGGGCGTGGAGGTGGCCAAGCGGATGGGTCCAGGTGATGGGACCTGTCCTTTGTGTGTGGTACTGGAGACAAGTACCCACATACCTTTTGCCTGCCCCGCAGCTCGTTTCCAATGGAGCTTCCTAGCTGAGGCTTTAAGACCTGAGTGGCAGGCCCTAGACCCTAGCGAGTTTCTGAAAGTGCAGGCGAATAGAAACGGGAAGAGGAGGCGTTAATATTTGACATGATGATCTGGACTTTGTGGAATATTCGTAAAAAGATGGTTATCGAGCGGGTTATTGAGCGCGTCTTTCTGAGAAGGGGCGCTGACTCCGTGTTTAAATTTTGGGTATTCTTGCAGCAGTGGCATCCTCTCTTTATACTGTGGTACTTGGAGCGGCTATATGGTGTGATTCAGAACCTTGTGACGTCGGCTCGCCGACTTTACTGCAACTCCAGCCACTGGGTTGTACTACGCCCGGAGTTGTATCTTGTGCGTGCTTTTTATCTTTCTTGTTGGGCTTTGTTCTGCTGTGGCCCCAGCGGACTGCTCGTACTTTCGTGTTGTATGGGTGTGAACTTTAGTATGACTGTGGGTTGCTTTATTTATAAAGCGGGACGTAAAGTTTGTTTTAAGAAGGAAATAAACATGTAGAAGGTTCAGGACATGGACAAATCGAGGGTAACAACAATTAAGATTGGTTGGAAGATGGCAAGTGGTTTTGAATGGGAGGTACACGGGAATGCATCCCTTCTGACAGACTGATATGGGTACAATGCTCTGTGTCCAGCTGAATCGTATGACTGGCAAGATGGGCGTAATAGTGAGGCTGACTGGGAAACGAGGTTTCGGAAGTTGACCTTCACCTGTCTATGCATTACATTCTCCATACCTTGAGTCATGATAGTGAGGCAAGATTAATTAGCGCCCAGAGCTATTGGACCATCTCTCGTGATGCATTAGTCACAACGTGTTTGTTTGTATTCACTACGGGAGAAAAGACCGTTGCCGTGTGACCACAGCACACGGCGAAGACGCGAAAACACACGGCAACGTCTTTGCCGTGTGCTTTTCATCGTGGCACACGGCAAAGGCTACATGGAAGAGATTTGCACGGCAACAATCTCTTTTTTCGTGTGCATATCATCGGGGCACACGACAAAGAATCTATGTGGGCCCCACCACGAATTGGTCTCACACGAAACGGGAACATAATCGTGTGGGTCCCACCTGTAAGTCATTGTCGTGTGCTAGCACACGACTGACAGGTGGGACCCACTGCGTTCCTTCACCGTGGGCCACCCATGTCAGTCTTTGCCGTGTGCTAGCACACGACAAAGACTAACAATGAGATCATCCGGAAAATCCTCATGCCATCGATGTCCCCTCCGAGCTCCAATCCATCTAGAACACGAGAGAAAGCAACATTGACATGACAATGGAAACATTTGAATGCAAAATGACAAATAATTGACATAGATATCAAACGTTGCACTCTCACCACTCTAAGTCTAAGGTTGTGGCAGTGAAACGAAAAATTCGGCCAACCTGACGAGTAGCAAGTCGACAGATGGATCTAAGTCTAAGTGAGACATGAAAGTAAGTTTTGACGCGGAGTATAGTAGGTTTTAGCTAACTCACCAGTCTCGTCTTTTCTGCTCTCGTGTCTGAGGTGCGGAAGTGGACATGGGTGATGCGTTTGACCCCGCGGCAGAGGCACCAGTACCCTACAAGCAGAATAAGTACATGGTTACGATCTAGTATACGGAAACGACACCAGTTAGAAGGAAATGACACAAGTTAGAAGGAAATGTTAACTTACGGTAGCGTTCGGTGATTGGTGAATCACCATCTATCCGGCTCCGGCTCCGGCTCCCATAAGCGGCATCTGCGGCATATTCTGCATTTGGACTGCATAATATGTTTATGAAACCGGGTTAGTAATAGTAGAGAAGACTACCGGTACTATGCAATTTTAATGAAACTCACCGCTAGCCACGTCATCTGCGCCTGCATCGTTGCCACCTGTCTCGCCTGCTCCTCCATCTGCTGCCGCTACAACTCGAGCTGGCGCCGGTGTACCTCGGCCTGCTGCCTCTGCTGCTCCTCCAGGAAATCATTCCTGGCCTTCACCGCCCCCAACTCCTATTCAGGTGACATGGTTTGCAGTAGTTAGGACGAAAACATGCAAAAAGGATAAAAAATTAGTGACAAAACTAAACGCAGCTAAGTCACGTGAAGGCTCATCGCGGGTCTGGATCGGGAGGCTGGAGCTCGTCGCCCGAGCCTTGATGGCAGGGAGGCTCTCGGTCTCGACGGGGAAGGCGCTCGCTCCAACAGAAGGCCGTCCGTGCCTCTTCCCGCCCCCAGACACCATGACCAGGAACGGGTCAAAGTCCTGGGTGCTGGGGTCAGTGTCCTCCCCCTCCTTTCCCTTGAAGGAGCCGTCGTACTTGCCCTTGCCTGAAAGGTGGGCCGCCCATACGCCTCTTCGCCGAGGTTGGGATCATATGGCTTGGCTCGCTTGGCAGGTGCCACCTTCGACATGAAGAAGGCCTGGTAGGAGTTTGGCACCTCAACCTTATTGTGAGCCGCCTGCAATAGAAAATAACACGGTTAAAAGAGCACATATTGTTCCGCCCATAAGTAAGAATATATGAAGAACTTGCAGAAATAAATTACACTTACGTAGATCTTGGCGTATAGCCCAAAACAGACCGGCTACCCTGATGGTGATAGGACTTCACCAGGACCCGGTTCTTCCTACCGGCGGCGTTCTTGGCCTTCCATGCGTCAGACTCCCACATGTGGGACAGCTGGAACGACCCATCCGTGTGGTGGGCGCACCAGGTAGGCACCGCCTACATAAAATATTACGAGGTTAGTATGTATGAAAAAAAGTACAAGTGTTAGACATGCATGAGGAATAAGAAGAAGCAATTTTACCGAGTTATACTCCTCGGCGGAGGGGTACTTCTTGATGGCGTCCTTCCTCGGGCAGGACACCCCCTTCGCCGCCTCGATCCGGACCACGGCGGCGACACGGGCCTCGTAGAGCATGTCCGTCACCCCCTTCACCCCCTTCTTGATGAGGATCTTCCGGGACAGCTCCTCATGCCCCTCAGCGCATCGAAAGTACCGCTACAATTAAACAAAAGATGTGGTGTTAGTTCATTCGATGAGATGTAGTTCAGGAAATATGGTAGCTTTTACTTACCCAGAAATCCTGGAGCACGGCCTCGTCCTTGGTTCCATGGGTGGTGTCCTCGCCGAGCTTGTAGTCCTCCCAGCGAATAGCTGGCACTTCTTGCGTGCCAACACCGCATGACACAATCCCGGGGTAGTGGGTCTTGAGAAGACCACCCAGGACGTGCGACACGCTACGCCCCGGACCGAGCTTCTTGAACCTGTTTGTAAGATTAGAGAGCAAAAAAAGATTAGTTCCAATGTTTGCAATAGATATATGATGCGAAATGCAAGAAGAAATGTAAAACAATAGATAGAGTAGCGCGAAATAAAATAAAATTACTATAAATTTTACCCGGTGCCCTCTGGCTGAACCAAAGGCCGAGATGCGGGTGGCACGTCCTGTGGGAGCGACACCGGACCCCGCAGGTACACCCCGCTGGTGACCTCCTGCTCTCCCGCCCCCTCCTCCTCCTCGTCCTCCTCCGTGCCATCGGGTGGTGGGAGATCGTCCTTCGGCTGCTCCATCTCCGACTCCTCCCTCTCCTGCTCGTGCCTCTCCGGCTCCTCCATCCTGACCTCCTTCACTCGGCCACTCTCCACCTCCGTCCTCGGCCTCCTCCTCCTACTACCGTATGTCCTAGTCGACGTAGCGGTGGTTCTGGAACCTCCGCCTCTTCCCTCCTGTGCCCTCCGCTCCTGCTCCAGCCGGAGGGACTCCTGGTACACCGCGTCGATCTCCTTCGTCGTCGATGCCCGGCCTCTCCCTTCCTCGTGCCCTTTCTGCCACCCCTGGACGACTCGGGCTCGCCCAAGGGGGTCTTCCTGCCGGCTCCGGGTCCTACCATGTTGCTGTGGCCTGCAATGACAAACATTAAACCAATTAGTAATTAATAGAAAGCATGTGGAGCAAACAGAAATAAATGAAAATAAAGTAAGTAAACTTACTATAAAGCATACATATATTGGTTTGTGTCGGGATCATCTGGATCTGGAGCACTAGTACGCGTGTCATCAACGTCGGCCTCATCATCACTGTCACGCGTGTCATCAACGTCGTCCTCCCCATCTTCGGCGGCGTGGTTGTTCTGTGCACTTAACCGCTCGAGAAATGCCAAGTCCTCGAGGCCCTCAACCTCTTCTTCGATGTCGTCACCGCCAACATCTATTTCCATATCCTCACCTCCCGTCAAGTCGATCACGAAGTGGCCCGTGAGACCATCGTCCTCTTGGAAAAATTCTCCCTCATATGTGTCCATGTTTATGAGAGGGTTATAATTGGAGTCGATTGGCATTGGCAATTTACCATATGGCGCCACCTTGTACGGGACATCGTAGTCCCGTAGACGAGAAATAGTGCACGCGTATGGGAGGTAATATACTTGCATCGCCTCTTGAGCCACGATATAGACATCTGGGCAGTCCAATATCTTTTCTCGATTAATTTCGACTAGCCCAACAGCCGGTTCTCCTCTATAATGCACCGGAACGAACCACTTGCACTTGAATATAACAACCTTAGGATGCGGTCCTCCTAGTTTTTCCACTGTAGTTCGTATATTTCTTCAAGTATTTCGTAGTATTCTACTCCATTTCATACGTTTAATACTCCGCTATTTGTTGTGCTTCGATTAGGCCGAAGCTGCTCGTAGATGTTGGTTCGGAAGCGAAACCCATTGACGTTGTACGTGTCGTACCTACGAACCTTATAGTGAAAACTGATGGCAACGGTTCTCAACTCCTCATTCATATCATGGTCTACGTTAGCCTGTAGGTTCAACCGGAAAGCGTTAATTAGCGGCAAGTAAGACGTGATTAGTATGTTAAACATCAGTGAGGGGAAATAGAAAGTACTTTGCCTCGTAACCAATCAATGTAATTTGGTTGGTTGTTACCGGCACCCTCGCGGAGTAACTTGTTCTCCTCGTGTATGGTAGGTTCGCCGGCACTCGACCAATATTTCGCCACAAATTCCCTACAAAAAATAAGGGAAACTTGAGTTGGTCCCAGAATTTTTTGAAGAGTTGCGATACAATTACCGTGGAGAGCACTTACTCTTGATACTATGTCGCCTCTTCTATGTTTGTCAGGACATACAAGATTATATCGTTCCACACGTTGTGACTCAATTCTTGCATCTTGTGGCTGCCAGAAGTTCCAAGCTTGCCTTTGAAGAGGCTAAGCTTGGATTGGTGCTCGAGGGCGCCCGTGTTGTAACGAGCCACTGGATTGTACATCGTGGGAACATCCGGCGGATAATACGTTGCGATGACGTTCGCCAACTCCTCGATTATGAAAGCCTCGGCTATCGATGCTTCAATATTACATTTGTTTCTAGCTTTGCTTCGTAGGATCTTTTGTAACCTCTCTGTTCCATACATCCAACGGCCTTTCACGGGACCTCCCATTCGGGCCTCGGTGGGGAGGTGTAATATCATGTGTGCCATAGGAACAAAGAAGCTAGGCGGAAACATTTCCTTTAACTTGCAGATCAACTCTGGAGCCACTTTTCCATGTCTTCAATAACGGTTGGATATATCTCCTTAGCACAGAGAACACGGATGAAATATCTCAGCTCCACCAGGACCCTCTAGTCTGCCTCGGGGATGAAGCCTCCAACCATTACTGGTAGTAGCCGTTCGAGCCATATGTGGTAGTCATGACTCTTGAGCCCAATGATTTTCATGAGATCAATCCTGACACCCCTTTTTAGATTCGCCGCGTACCCATCGGGGAACATCAACAAGGCGATCCACATGAGCGCTATCCTCCTTTGCTCCCTTGTAAGAAACAAAGGGGCCTTTGGCTTCCTCCATCTCTTTCCCCCGCAGGGTGGCTACAACTCAAGATTTGGTCTATCCCAAAGCTTCTTTTGATCGACTCTAGCCTTGACGTTATCCCTCACTTATCAAGAATGTCAAACACTATAGCGAAAACGGACACCTCGATATTCTTCTCGGTGTCCATCACATCTATGTAGTGTGGCTGTTCGAGATCCGGGAAGTAAGGGAGATCTCACAGGGACGGCTTGTGAGTCCAGGCGTGTGTGACACCATACCCCTTGAACTTGCCTGGTTTCTCGGGATCATCCTCGAGGGTGGTTAACTGAGCGAGTATCTGTTCACCGGTCAATTTCGGAGGTGTCATCTTTGTGACAACGGTATCTCTCGTGAACTTCTTGGTGTCTTGTCTGGATTCATGGTCTGTACGAAGGAACTGCCGATGCAGATCAAAGCAAGAATACTTGCAACCCTCACTCAGCCAATGGAACTCCATAGCACTCTTGCACTGCGGGCATGTGAACTTCCCGTGAACGGACCAGCCTATGAACAGCCCAAAATCCGGTAGGTCATGCAATGAGTACTGGTACTAGACAAACATATTGAAGTGTTGAAAGTGCATTCTTGATATCTCACGGTTTTGTGTGTTTGTTAACAACATAAAGAAGTTGCTAACCGTATACGCTATTTTGTTAAAAGGTTGGTCCTAAATCAGCACGTATACGGTGTCAAAGAAATGGTGAAGAATTCGAAGATCAATGGAACTTTTCTGGCCTTCTACAGAGTTTCAAAGGAAAGGCCGGAAAATTCCGGGCATCCGGAATGGTTCCGGATTATTCCGGCCACTATGGGAAATTGCTCTGTTGCAATCCGGAATATTCCGGAACTTTCCGGCAGCCGGAATTTTCCGGGTTCATTCCGGCCACAACGGGAAATTGTTCTGTTGACATCCGGAATATTCCGGGAGCCATTCCGGCCACAACGGCGAATTGTTCGGGTGGCATCCGGATTGCTCCGGAATATTCCGGGGGTCCGGAAAATTCCGGACCATTCCGGGCTGGTCGAAATCTGGCCCAAAAACGGCTAGTTTTCTTGGAGGCTATAAATAGAGCTTCACTTCTCTCTCCAAGGGTTAGCTCTTCCCAGCATTGAAGACACCATTAATGGAGCTCACCCACTAGCAAGATCTCCCTCCTCCTCCACCCAAACTCGTTGATTCTTTGAGGATTGAAGGAGGACCACCGGATCTACATCTTCACCAACTCGTTCTTCATTTCCCCCTCTCTAGCTCGAGGGATCTTGCCTAGGGTTTCCTCTTGTGGAGAACCTAGGCTTCTTGTTTCTTGTTGGTGATTCAAGAAGGTTTGGGAGCCCCCAATTAAGTTGTGGGTGTGTGCCCCAAGTGGTTTGTAAAGGATTTGATCCCCGCCTCAAAGGGGTTCTATAGTGGAAGGTGAACTAGGCCTTTGTGGCGAAGTTCATCGGAGATTAAGGTGAAGCCTTAGTGGCGTTGAGTAGGCCTTTGTGGCGAGCTCACACCTCTCCAACGAGACGTACTCCCCTAAGAAGGAGGAACTCGGAAATACATCGTGTCTCCGTGTGCTTCCATTGGTTACCTCGTTCCTCCCTCTCTTTACTTACTTGTACTTGTTGCATTGATTGCTTGTCTTGTCATATAGGTAAATTCATCACTAGTTGCACTATCTAGAGAATTTACCTTTCTTGTCAAGCCTAAATTTGAGAAAAATTAAAATTTGCCGTAGCACCTATTCACCCCCCCCTCTAGGTGCCCATACTATACTTTCAATTGGTATCAGAGCCTCGGCTCTTCTATCGGGCTTAACCGCCTAAGAGTTTAAGTATGGGTGATGAGGATGACGCTCCGTCCGAAGGAAATGTGTCCATGAATGATCTCAATGCTTTGAGAGAATCATTGACCTCATCCATAGACACTAAATTTGAGGAGTTGCGTCTACTCATGACAACACTCCTCAAAACCAAGGAACCGGAGGTGGTCGACTCATCCCCTCCGGAAACGGAGGGTGCCAAGATTGGGGTTGATGGTGAACAACCTAAAACTGCTTCCGCCGAACAATCCTCTAAGAAGGGTGCGAGTGGAAAGGAAAGATATCATGCCGTAGAAGGCTCATATTCTCCCGATCCTCCCATCCCCTTTCCTCATATAATTCCTAGGGGAGATCCACCTAAAATTGATGCATATTCTTTTCGTGAATGGCAATACTACATGGAGACTCACTTGAACTCTTCTTGTATAGATCTTTGGAGAATCACTCGTGATGGATACAAGCCATATGATCCCAAGAATCTCACAAGAAGAGAGGTTGTAGATTGCCAACTCAATTACACCGCTTTGTCCATCCTTCATCAAGCCGTGGGCCCCAATCACATGCCGCATCTTCAACACTTCTCCACCGCCAAAGAGACATGGGATGCCCTTGTCGTCATGTTTGTTGGGAATGAAATCATGCAAAGAAATCGCTATGACACCTTGACCAATGAGGCCGAAGGATTCTTCATGCGTGATGGAGAAGATCACGTTGACATGTATCGGAGGCTCAAGTCTCTTGCCACCGCCTTCTCTAATGCGGGTGCAACACATATTGATGATGCTTGGATCAAGAGGAAGTTCATAATTGCCGTGATGCCTTTCGAGGGCACGGATATGAAGAGCATTCAAGGGAGACATGATTTCTCCACCATGACCTCTACCCAAGTCATGCAAGAGTTGAGCTCCTACAAAGTGCAAACCAAGAATGCTCTTGACAACCGTGCTAGGGCCATTGGAATGCATCAAGGAGCTTCCGTTGCTTTGAAGGCCAAGGTGTTGACAAGAGAAGTTGAGAATGATGAAGATGGTGAAGAAGCATTGCCTCCATTGAAGGAACAAGAATATGATCCCGTTCTAAAGGATCTAATAGCTCTCACTAGTAGAAAACAGGGCATTGAGCCAAGCCCAATGGAACCGGATGTGATACAAACCGGTTCAGAAGGGTCTGTCCCTGGGCCCCACCCATGCAGCAAAATGCCCGCAAGGCCTTTAGGACCGGTTTGTAACACAAACCGGTCCTAAAGGACTTGCGGGCCATTTGCTGCAGGGAGGGGGGCCCAGGGGCAGAACCTTTAGAACCGGGTTGTATCACAAACCGGTTCTACAGGTTTTCTCATTTTTTGCAGCCACTGCGGGTCCCGCTGTCATAACCTTTAGAACCGGTTTGTAACACAAACCGGTCCTAAATCCCTCCCCTAAACCCTACATACCACCCCGAGCTCAGCTCATTTTTTCCAGCTCGAGCTCAACTCCATTTTTGCTCTCTTCTTCCTCTTGTGAGGTCTAATCCATCCCCATTTTCTCCACCATTTGTCAAGATTGTTGGTACCCATCGGTTCTACGGTTAGCATCAACGTTCCCTCTTCCGGCATTGCAGGTTTTGCTCGTTTTCTTGCTCATTTCATTTTTGTTGTGCTAGCTAGGTGTTTGATGAAATGCCTAGCTAAGCTAGAATTTGTTATTCATTTTGTTATGTATACAAATTGATGCAATTTGAGCTCAAAATTAATTATGATTTGTGCTTTTTTTAGTGTCGCGCGCCTTGTCCCCTTACTCACTACCGTCAATCGCCCCATCACCGACACAACCTTGGTGAGCCTATTGTTTTTATTTACCAAAACAAATTTTGATTTGTATGATTTACGTATTTACTTGTATATAATTTTCTAGAGCCATGGTTTTGATATCCGTCCCCGTTGGCCCTCGTCCAGTCTATGATTCGGATGTGGTATATTATCTTTTTTCACTACATATTTTCATTTCCTTATTATACGACAATTACTTACGCCGACCAACTTGACATAGATATTTTTATATAGGAGGTAGTGGAACCGGAAATGCCAGTCGACCCTATTGTTGAGAAGTTATACTTAGTTGAACAAGAAAATATTGGCTTGAAAGAAAGATTGAAAAAAACTGAAGAAAGGTTGGAAAAAACTGAAAGAGAGAAGATGACCTTGGAAAAGGTTCTTGCCGGTGTCATCGATAGTCACAAGAGCGAGATGGACGCAATGCGCCTGAAGATTAGAAAGATTAGGAAATATGCAATTAGTAAAGAGGCTTGGTATCATTATGTCGTCGGGTCAATTGTTACCTTTGTTGCGATTTTGATCGCATTTGTTGTTGTTTTTAAATGCATTAATTAGAGAGAATTTTTATGGATGGTTTCAGTGTGTATTTTTCTGAGAACTATATATGTATATATGGTCACTATACGCTAGTTTGGTATTAACGTGTGATGAACTTTTTGTATTAATTAACTAATTTAGTCATGATGATTTAGCATAATGGTTGTTGATAAATTTATATAATGCAGATGAACCGGCAATGGATGTACAGTGATCGACGTCGTCCCGAATTCCTTAATGGCATGCATAGTTTTCTCAATGTGGCTGAGAAAAACAGGCAGAATGGATTTATTTTTTGTCCATGTAAAAAATGCCAGAATAAGAGGAATTTCCCTAGCTCAAGAACCATACACACCCACCTGTTGCAAGAAGGCTTCATGCCCAGTTATTTTTGTTGGACCAAGCACGGAGAAAGAGGGGTTATAATGGAAGACAATGAAGAAGAAGAGGATAATGATGAGTATCCTATGTTCGATGAACACGGTGATACTGAAATGGGGGAAGATAAGCCTGAACTTGAGGACATTGTTGATGAGTCTGATGATGATCTTCGTCAGGTCATTCGTGAAGAACAGATAAACTGCGCAAGTGAAAACGAGAGGTTGAAGTTGGAGCGCATGTTAGAAGACCACAAAAAATTGTTGTACCCAACTTGCGAAGATGGCCAGAAAAAACTGGGCACCACCCTTGAATTGCTGCAATGGAAGGCAGAGAATGGATTATCTGACAAGGGATTTGAAAACCTGCTGAAAATAATGAAGAAGATGCTTCCAAGAAATAACGTGCTGCCCTGCAGTACATACGAAGCAAAGAAGGTTGTCTGCCCTCTAGGATTGGAAGTGCATAAGATACATGCATGCATCAATGACTGCATCATCTACCGCGGCCAGCACGAGAATTTAAATGCCTGCCCGGTATGCGGTGCATTTCGGTATAAGATCAGGCGAGATGACCCTGGTGATGTTGAGGGCGACGATCGCCCCAGGAAGAGGGTTCCTGCCAAGGTGATGTGGCATGCTCCTATAATACCACGGTTGAAACGTTTGTTCCGAAACAAAGAGCATGCCAAGTTGTTGCGATGGCACAAAGAAGACCGTAAGGAAGACGATATGCTGAGACACCCCGCTGATGGGTCGCAGTGGAGAAACATCGACGATAAGTACGAGGACTTTGCATGTGACGCAAGAAACTTAAGGTTTGGTCTGAGTACAGATGGCCTGAATCCATTTGGGGAGCAGAGTAGCAGTCATAGCACCTGGCCCGTGACTCTATGTATCTATAACCTTCCTCCTTGGTTATGCATGAAGCGTAAGTTCATTATGATGCTAGTGCTTATCCCAGGCCCGTCGCAACCCGGCAACAACATTGATGTGTACCTGAGGCCACTGGTTGATGAACTTTTAGAGTTGTGGGCTGACGAAGGTGTACGTGTGTGGGACGAGTACAAACAAGAGGAATTTGACCTACGAGGGTTGCTGTTTGTTACCATCAATGATTGGCCCGCTCTTAGTAACATCTCAGGACAGTCAAACAAGGGATACAGCACATGCACACACTGTTTAGGCGAGACAGAAAGTATACATATAGGCAAGAATGTGTACCCGGGGCATCGTCGATTTCTTCCAGACAGGCATCCCGTAAGAAAGAAAGGAAAGCATTTCAAAGGCGAGGCAGATACACGGAGGAAGCCAACCCTCCCTAAAGGTACTGATATATATGACATGGTCAAAGATATAAAAGTAATCTTTGGAAAGGGTCCTGGCGCACAATCTGTTCCAAATGACGCCGACAACCACGTAGCCATGTGGAAGAAGAAATCTATATTCTGGGAACTACCCTATTGGAAATTCCTAGAGGTTCGCTCTGCGATCGACGTGATGCACGTGACGAAAAATATTTGCGTGAACCTGCTAAACTTATTGGGCGTGCATGGGAAGAAGTCAAGAGATACACCAAAAGCACGGCTGCACCACCAACGTATGCACGAACGAGACGACCTGATGAATCCAGAGAATTTCAAAGGTCCTGCCAGCTACGCTCTTACCAAGGAAGAGAATGAGATCTTTTTCCAAGTCCTGAGTAGTATCAAGGTCCCGTCTGGCTACTCGTCGAACATAAAAGGAATACTAAACCTGGAAGAGAAAAAGTTCCAAAACCTTAAGTCTCATGACTGCCACGTGATCATGACCCAGTTACTTCCGATTGCATTGAGGGGGCTTCTACCAGAAAACGTGCGAGTACCCATTGTGAAGCTATGTGCATTCCTCAACGCAATTTCTCAGAAGGAATCGATCCAGCAACTCTACCAAGTTTACAGAAGGACGTGGTCCAATGTCTTGTCAGCTTCGAGTTGGTGTTCCCACCAACCTTTTTCAATATTATGACGCACCTCATAGTTCACCTAGTCCAAGAGATTTCCGTTCTCGGTCCTGTATTCTTACACAACATGTTCCCCTTTGAGAGGTTCATGGGAGTCTTGAAGAATTATGTTAGAAACCGTGCTAGACCAGAAGGAAGCATGGTCAAGGGCTATGGAACAGAGGAGGTCATTGAGTTTTGTGTTGACTTTATTCCTGACCTGAACCCGATCGGGGTTCCTCAGTCGCGCCATGAGGGGAGACTGCGTGGAAAAGGCACGCTAGGAAAGAAATCAACAACATGTATGGACGAGCAATCTTTCAGTCAAGCACACTACACAGTTCTAGTTAATTCCAGCTTGGCGGCTCCATATATCCAGGAACACACGGATATTTTACGCTCGGAATATCCGGAGCAACCTGAAGATTTCATTGCTAAAGAACACGCGAAGACTTTCGGAGATTGTGATGAAAGGTTGACAGAGGAAAATACTCGCAATATATGTATGTACTTTTTAAAAGTGAGAAACAAAGTACCAGCGGGCTAGTATACCAATCGCGCTAAATCAATCTACATGTATGGTATCTCGCTAAATCAATCTATATATATGTATCCACGATATATATGCTCGATGTATCACTTGCGCTCTCACTTCTCATTGCCTTACTCATTACCCACCCTAACTTACCACAGGCGCATAGACTACAATATGCGCCTGGGGTAACATTACCGCAGGCGCATAGACAGAATATGCGCCTGGGCTAAGAGCTATACCACAGGCGCATGGTGTGCAATGTGCGCCTGGGGTAATTGATCAGATTACATTAAATTTGATGAAATTCCTCCCTTCAAAGTCAAAGATGATCCTAGCATTCAGTTAAATGATGAAGATGTTCCATGGTTACGGCGCAATCAGAAGAAAGACAAGAAGACAAATAGAAACGGATCGTCCCTTTAGTACCGGTTGGGGACACCAACCGGGACTAAATGGGTTAGGGTTTCGTTTGGACCAATCAGATAGAATCACACGGATCGTGTGTTTGTTTCAACCGCTTGTGAGTCGTTGGATCCGGGGTGTGTTTCTTTCCAGCTGTTGTGAGCCGTTCGATCAGGGCTACGGTGTGTTTCTTTCGAGCTGTTGTGAGCCGTTGGGATGTTTCTTAACCGTTGGATCAAAACCCTAGCTCAACACTTTGTGAGCCAGAGGACCCTATATATGCACCCAGTAGCCACTGTCGCTCCTCGAGCGCTTCTTCTCCATCCCTCTGCACCGTCGCGCTTCCACCATGCCTCCGAGGAGGAACAGCACCACCGGTTTCCGCGGCGTCCGAGCACGGCAGAACGGAATGTTCAGCGCAGATATCCGCTGGGGGGACGACCGCATCCCCCTCGGCACCTTTGCGACGGCGGCAGAGGCAGCCCGCGCCTGGGACGCGGCGGCCTGGCGCCTCAACCGCCCGCGGTCGCTGATGAACTTCAACGACTGCCACACAGTCTGGGAAGCGGAGGCCAGGGCGACGAAGCCACAGATCATCACTGCCGCCGACCACCTCCACCTCCGCAACCGCGCGTTTCAGGGCCTAGTCGACGCCAGGGAAGACCGCGTCGTCCGCGATTATTACCGGAACAACCCGGGGGAGGAGAGCGCCGACGAGGAGCTCTGGCAGACACGCGCGGGTCAGCGGGCGGAGCGCCGCCTCGAACGCCACCTCGCGTTAGATGCGGCTCGGGAGGTGAGGACGAGGGCGCTGCAAGAGCTTCGTCGGGCCGACCGCGCCGGCGAAGTCTGGGCCTCCGACGATCCGAGGTGGGGGCCTATCTCGGACATACCATGATGCACCTCCGATGATGACGAGGAGGTCACCGACGAGTTCGGCGACGATGATGACCCGGAGGAGGTCACCGACGAGTTCCCCGACGACGATGGCGAGGAGTAGTGTTCGTCTGTTTTCTCTTTTTAATAAAAGAATTTGTATTCCGGCGACACTGCGGCAATCGCTAAATCAATCTGTATGGTATCTCGCTAAATCAATCTATATATATGTATCCACGATATATATGCTCGATGTATCACTTGCGCTCTCACTTCTCGTTGCCTTACTCATTACCCACCCTAACTTACCACAGGCGCATAAACAGCAAAATGCGCCTAGGGTAACTTTACCGCAGGCGCACAGTAAGGAAATGCGCCTGGGATAAGAGATTTACCGCAGGCGCATTTTGTGTAAAGTGCGCCTGGGGTAAGTGATCACATATACAGAAACAGTAGTTTTTCTGTTTTGTTTTCTTGATGTGTTTTTGTTTGTCTGTTTTGAAATGTGTGTTTGACATAATATAGAAATAGTTTAGCTAGGAATTAATATAGAAATAATATCCATTACATAATAATATATACATTACATGATAATATATCCATTACATACTAATATATCCATTACATGCATATATCGAACACAAGATGCGGTACACAAACAACATCTATGGATCCGTCGAGTAGAAGCGGAACAACTCGTAGGAGACGTATGCATCTATGGCTGCATACGTGATGTTGGTCCAGTCCAGTGGGTTCTTCTCCCACAACCAGTGATTCTTCGAGGGGAAATCAGTCTTCATGGTTCCGTAGCCCTCGTGGATGAAGGCACTTGCCATGCGAGCCATACCGGTCTTTGGCCCGTTCAAATGGATAAGACCCTGAATATCAATGTAGTGATCTTCAGGTATCACAATACCCAAGCGCATCAACTTCGGACGGTCTTGCGTGTTGTCAACGCTGCAAAAGTCATACCCCTTGTTGACAAGAAAATCAACAAGTGCCGGAGAATGCTTTGAACTACTGCAACAACAAAAATTTGATACGTGTACGTGTTAGATATATGGCAACACATGTATTCTTCACATGCAACAAACAAATCGAAGATGCAAGATTGTACGTGTGCGTTACCTTGACCATTGGAAGACCAAAACGGCCTCCTTGAACGCAATCTGGATGACTGCAACATTCCGTTTATCCGCCGTATACTCTAAATCAAGCCCGAAAAACCGGTGTTCTTCGGGAGAGGAGAAATACAGATTGGTCAAATACCCAATAGCACCGGGGAGCTCCTCGCAGTTGTTGGTGTAGAACACGTCGAGACTTTTGCCGCATGGTGTGGGCACATCATATCTCTTAGAAACTTCAGCCATGGTGCTTAGTGGAGGAAGATCAAGAGAGGAAGAAGAAGAGACAGAGGAAGAAGAGAAGAAACAGAGACTCGCGATCGGGCCGGTGCGCACTGTAGCAATAAAACCGCCGCGCGCGGGAGGCGAGCAGTTTGTATTAAGACCTTTAGCACCGGTTGCTAACACAAACCGGTGCTAAAGGCCTGTAGTGGGCGCGCAGTCTGGGTGTGGCCCCAACTACAGGCCTTTAGCACCGGTTTGTGTTAGCAACCGGTGCTAAAGACCCTTTCGCACCGGTTGCTAACACAAACCGGTGCTAAAGGCCTGTAGTGGGGCGATATCTCCAGGACTTGTGAAATTTTGGCCTCATTTCTTTCGCGCGTCTTCTCCTCTACCTAGCTACGGCGAAGCCCTGCGCGGTCCGCCTCGTCGCCGTCCGTCCGCCTCGTCGCCGTCGTCGTCTGCCTCCGCGTCCTCGGTCCGCCGCGCCTCCGTCGCCGTCTGCCTCCGCGCGACCCCGCGTCCATCGCCGTCGCCGTCGATCCCCCGCGCGGCCCCGCGTCCGTCGCCTCCGCGGTCGCCGTCCGTCCGCCTCTCCGTCGCGCCGTCGCGCCGTCCGCCTCCGTCGCGCGTCCGTCTCGCCTCCGCCTCCGCCGCCCCGCCTCTCGCCCCTCGATCGCCGTCGCCCCGTCGCCGGCCACGTACGGTAATTAAGTTTTAATTTCTTTTTTTTTTCAATTTTGTTTTAGTGTTAGAGTTTTTTTAGAGTTATTAGTTAGATTGTTTAGTGTTAGATTGTTTTTAGAGTTAGTGTTAGTGTTAGAAATTTTTAGATTTAATTAGTGTTAGATTTTTTTAGAGTTATTAGTGTTAGTGTTAGAATTTAGTGTTAGAAATTTTTAGAGTTAGTGTTAGATTTTTTTTAGTGCTTTATTTTGTTTTTACAATTTTGTTTAGTGTTAGAATTTTTCTGTTAGAATGTTGTGTTAGAAAATTTCACTAAGTTAGTGTTAGAAAATTTCAGAAAGTTAGAATAACTATATAATTTCAGTAAGTTAAATTTTTTCACTAAGTTACCATATTGTTCCTGTTTAACTTTCATCTTATTTCTGTTATATTTCTCAATTTACTATTTTTTACTAAGTTATGGAATATTTACTTAGTCCGGGCAGGTTTTTAGTTCATGTCTTTGTTGGACCCGCCGGGGGATGTCCGGGACTGGGCCCCGCCAGGCTGGCATTGGGAGCTCCTTAGTACCGGGGCACGCGGCTTGGTGAGAAATCCGGGTGACGTGGTCGACCCGGATATTCTTTGGTGGCCATCGCGTGGGCCACGCTCGGTGCGGAGAGAGCCGGCCCCTGAGGAGGTGGTACAACAGCGTATCAGGGAGGAGGACGAGCACGTCCGTCGCTACATGTACTTGCTCGATAGGCAGTATAGGCAGTATAGCAGCAGTTGGTCGATTATTAGGAGGGTTCCTTACCACGTGAGCTATGACCCTAGGAGGGTTCCTTATCTATGGATGCGTAGCACCCGTGACTCAGCACCCCGCGGCTTAGGACCCGGTCGGAGTTAATTATTTTGAGAGATGTCACGAGACTATGTATAAGTGATATTATTCGATCGTGATGTATTAGGGTTAAAAAAATCAACCCGAGCTATGTATAACTCTTGTTGTGTCCAGAACTATTATTTCATTAATATGTCCAGAACTATTATTTTATTACTGTCCGATGAAATAATTTCGCCAAGTGCCCGATGAAAATTTCGCTAAGTGTTCTTCATTTTATAAATTTTACTAGCAGGTGTTGAGCTATGGATTCCCAAGAACCTGTACATGATCAGCACGCCGATCAGCTCGCCGGAATGGGTGAGGCGGAGAAGGAAAGATACGTGTGCCAGATGATTTTTTATAATGCAACGGCCATATATCGTGATGACGACGATGGACAGGCGTTTAGCAATCAATTTTTGAACGACTCCGGCGACGGAGATCAGAATATAGAAGATGTAGTAGATGATGACGACGACAACGTCGAGGATGAAGAAGTGCCCTCCAGAACAAACTCTGCCAATGTATATCTCAAGTCACTGTTCACGCAACAATTAATTTGTTTTGCACTTACTAACGAATCATTATTTTCCCGTTTAGGCGCCCTCCGGAACAGCTAGCGCAAGTACTGAGACAAAGTCCAAACGAGGCCCGGCCGCAAGGTTGAAAGATACCGTAAGGTTCTCGATTGATACAGTTGCTGCTGATGGCAAACCACTGCAGCCCCCAGAAACTTATCGCAAATTCGTAAATCAGTGCGGAGTTGTTGTAAGAGACCTGGTCCCGATCAACTTAATAGAATGGAATAAGCCGAAGACCGGGGCCAACGTTGGAGCTAGTTATGTCGATGAAAGATTGAAAAAAATTCTTTGCGAAACGCTATGGCAAAATTTCAGCGTAGCGGAAGATAAGAAGAAGAAAGTCGAGAAGTGGGCTTTGAAGAAGATGGCCACACAATTCCAGAGGTGGAAGAAAGAACTGTGGAAGAAATATCAGAAAGAAGATCCAGTTTTCACTGGGAACCTAGTGAAGATAAGAGACGCTTGGGATGATTTTAAGGCGTACAAGAAATCGGGTGTCTTTGCATCCCGATCGGCCAAAAATTCGGAGAATGCGAAGAAGAAGAAATATCACCATATTTTGGGGTCAGGTGGCTACATGACTGCCCTGCCTAGGTGGCGAAGCTATGAAAATGCGCTTGTGAAAAGAGGTATCATTCCACAGACACATGACTGGCCCGATAGGTCCAAGTTCTGGTTGTTCGCGCATGGGGCAACGTTGGACGCTGAGACTGGGATGATTGTTGCTCAGGGACCATGGTCGGAAAAAATAACAACAGTCGTAGCAGAACTAGAGAAGGCAATAGAAGTTGTTCGAAAAGGAACTTTTGTTCCCGATAGAGAGAACGACGAGCTGACGAGGGCACTCGGGAACCCCGAAAAGTGGGGACGAACACGAGGCTTTGGAGCGGATACCCCGTGGAGCCAAGGGTTTGCAGCGGACATTGCCACTTACAGAAGCCGTGATAGAAGCAAGAAAAAGACGAGTGAACGGATATCGACATTAGAAGAAAAGGTGGATTTTCTCTTGAAGAAAGGGGGACACCCTCTACCTGACACTGAAGAGGAGGTAGAACATCGTCCTGCACCTGATCTGCAAATAGAAGACGATCATGCCGTCCCATCTCAGCATAGAAGCAGCGTGGGTTCCACGCACCTGCAGCTAGAAGACGGTCGTGCAGTCGAACCGTCGGCGCCTCACTACCCCGTGGATGATATCACGGAGAAGACAAACTGTGAGATACATATGCCAATGGGGAACATATCCTTCAGGGTGGCGTCAGGCTATGCTTTACCGAATCAACCTGGAGCAACCTACCATGGTGGTCAGATTCCAGCATCCCATGCCCGTGTCGGGTTGTCAACAATTACGCCGGGATGCCATTCAATTGAGCTCAGTATTCCTGGAGGTGAGGGCGAGAAGACACTGGGAGAAATGGAGCTTGGTATCATCTTGTGGAATAAGAAACACATCGTGTTCCCTAACTCGGCGCCAAGGCCACCGACTCCTCCAGGTACGAATGCACCATACCTCCATCCATTACTGAATGTTGCACCACATGTTATCTTATTTTTAATAGTTTTTTCACATTCGTACAGAGAATGCACGACCTCCAAGTCCACCCCCCAACGAACCTCCAAGTCCACCCCACAACGAAGATTGGCCGGAGCCCGAGGCCGAGGGTCCATCGCCCGTGCACTCCCGTGAGCCGACGGATGCGCCCACTACGGGTACGACAAAGCGGAAGCTGCAGTTCAGAAGAAACGGGACTCCTCCCAAGAAGAGACCAAGGAAATCCAAGAAAGTCAAGAGTCCCCCGAAGTTACCAGGCTTGATGACTGAGGAGGAACTAACCAATGCAGTGGCATCCAAAACCAAGGCATGGTTCGCACAGTTTCCCCAGAAGCCCCCTGCAGACGTCTGGAAGGAAACTCTGAAGGACATCCCAAAGTGGAAAATTGAGCGGACCATCGACAACTTATATTATCCTGCACCGCCGCCACCGCCGCCCCTTTCAGACTATGAACGGTATATTGAAAAGAAGCACGCCGCACAGATGAAGCAGGCGGAGCAGACGAAATGCGGGAAACAAGTTCCCCAGCTCGGACAACAAGAAGCACAGTCAGTTGGCCCGCTCAAGGTCTTATCTGACGCGGCTTCAGTGTCCTGTCCACGCATGGGCGACGTGGGTTACGCTATTGCTGATGTGGTATATAAATACAAGCCCGGGCACCCTCTGGTCGAAGATCCTACTGCTCTAACAACCCAATTACGGAGTTTACATGATTGGTACTTGGAGGCCGCAAGGCAGGAGAGAGACTGTATCATGGCTCAAATTCAGGATCAACACTACTTCGGAGATTACGGTGTCGAGCTTGGGTTCGATGATTTCTTCCAGATGTACAATCAACGTGCCCTCGACAAGTCTATCCTCAGCTGCTACTGTTTGTAAGTGATTTATTTGTGTAATTTAATTATTTAGTTAAGCTCGCGTTCGTTGCCCGTATAATTATCACTGACGACATTCTTTTTGTACGCTACTATGCAGAATGAAGATTCGTGAATGCAGACTGGCAGGAATCTGGGACTTTGGGTTCATTGACCCGTATTCGTATCATCAAACCACAGTAGAAACGTTCAACAAGACTACACCGGATGATTTGCTAAGGTTTTTGAAGCGACAAAATACCAAAAAAGAAATACTTTGGCCCTACGCATTCAGGTGAGTGTTACTGTCTTGTAGACATTCCATTTTGCTTACCTGATGTTAAGTGTAATTGATGAGTATGCATGACTGCGTGTGTACACGTGCGCAGCGGCCACTTCATATTGTTCATCATTAGAATCGATAGAGGACAAGTTGAAGTCTGGGACTCGTTAAACTGGGGCGCTGACAGATGGAAGAGCGCGCGTCAGATGCTTCAAAAGTATATATATATCAGCCTCTTTCGTTCATCGGCCTCTTTTTCGTTCATTCCCTGATATCAAGTAAGTAATAATTAACTCTTCTATTCATTTTTCTTTTGTCGCCCAGGGTTTGGCAAATGTTCATCAAGGAAGAACCCGGTACATGGGCAGACAAGCTCAACTTTCAGATTAACACAGTAAGTAGTACTACGTACCCTGATTTAAATACCATTACCATTCTCTTGATTATTATTAATTTGACTGAATTATGTTTCTCGTATATAGAAAGTCCCGCAACAACCACAGGGAACTGATTATTGTGGATACTACGTCTGCGAGTTCATTCACAGGAGGATCAATGAGAAATCCCGTACTACCAGAACTCTAGAGGTACGTAACCGGATCTTCACAACTTTATTTATGTTGCCATTAATTATGTTTAGTTTTGTTCATAACTTAATTGTTTTCATCTACTTCTTTTCAAGATGGCACGAAAGCGGGCGCAGCTCAAACCAATCGACCGTTGCAAGGCTATTGCAGAGGAATTGGCAGGATTTCTTCTCACGCAAGTCATAGCAGAAGACGGAGAATTTTTCCATCCTATGAACCAATTATAGCCAGCTCCCTTCTCTATGCAAGTATACAACTATTCAAAACGAACCTCAGATTATGTAATTATCGGTCGATTACTTCGTGTTACATGTATATATATATGTACTACTATTTGGTGCATCAACATTTAACCGCAAACAGAAACGGAAACACGTAAACGGAAACCCTGAAGATACGGAACACGCCCTAAACCCTAAACCCTAAATACAGAATTGGAAACCCTGAAAAGAAAAAAGAAAAAAAAAAGAAAAAAAAAACTTTAGGACCGGTTGGTATTACCAACCGGTTCTAAAGGTCCTCCGCCTGCGCGCTCTCTTCGGCGCCCACGTGGAGGCCTTTAGAACCGGTTGGTGACTGACCGGTTCTAAAGGGGGGGGGGGGCTTTAGTCCCGGATACGTAGCACCGGTTTTGTATCCGAGTCCAAAGGCCCTTACAAACCGGTGCTACTGGCCTGTTCTCCACCAGTGTCTCACCGTGCAAAAGTTTTGGAACAATCCCCCTAAAGGAAAGAAGTTTGTTGAGGAGAAGACCAAGTCTCGTTATGGTAATGATGGGGCTCAAAAAGTGAGATCTTGCTTCAATTGCCAAGACAAGTACCACTTCATTGCGGAATGCCCATATGAGAATAGAGAAAACCATAGCGGCAAGCTCATCCGCAAGGACAAGTCCAAGGTTGAATACAAGAAACCTCATTTCAAGAAGAAACCTTTCAACAAGAAGACTCCTACCAAGTTTGTGCTCTTGACTCAAGAGGAGTATGATTCCGGGAGTGATGAAGAAGAAGAAACAACAAGTGAAGTGGCCGCTTTAGCTATTGCTTCCACTCCATCTTCGTCATCTCTTTTTGAATCCCCCAATGAAAATCTTCCTCAACGCGATGCCAAGTGCTTCATGGCTAAGGCCACGGAGGTATCATCTTCTCCTAACTCTAAGACCCCTAGTGAACTAGAACATATTGCTTGTCTTAGAGAAGAAGAGGAAAGAGCCTCTTTGGACCGTTTTATGTCTAACATGCAAGGGGAGACCAAGAAGTACTTTGAGCATCTCATGAGGCAATTGGGAGAGG
Organism: Alopecurus myosuroides; assembly: GCA_028641055.1. Lineage (NCBI taxonomy): Eukaryota > Viridiplantae > Streptophyta > Magnoliopsida > Poales > Poaceae > Alopecurus > Alopecurus myosuroides. The sequence goes on from CM054058.1 coordinate 78,005,699, forward strand.
CCCAAGAGGCCCTTGAGAAGAAAGGTGAGATTGAGAGAAGGGATGCGGATGAAATTGCATCCCTCTCAATGACTCTTGAAGAAGAGCATGATGGTAGAGTTTCTCTAGAGGATGAACTTGAAACTATTGAAACCACTCATAATGAACTTGTCTCTAAAATCATTAAGGAACGTGATCTTGCTATTGCTAAATATAAAAAAGGCTAAAAAGGATAAAGTAGAGTTTGGGGTTGGTCATGGTAAACTAACCGAGGAGTTTGAAAAGCTAACCATTGCTCACAAAGCTTTGGAAAGCCAACACTCATCCCTCAAAGAGTTGCATGAACAACTTCAAACTCAACTTACTCAAGCTAACCATCCTAGCACTTCTACTTCTTCTTGTGATCATGCAAATATTATTGAAGAAAATGCTAGGTTGAAGGATGAACTTGCAAGGCTCAAGGGCAAAAGCACTCAAGTTGAAAAGGTGGTGCTTGCCACCCCACAAGTGGTTGCCTCAAGCACTAATGCGGTCATTTCTAGACCACAAGTGAGTGCTCCAAGGCAACAAGTGGGCAAGCAAGGTCTTGGCTATGTAGCCAAGAAAAGGAACAAGAAGAAGAAGAACAAGAAGAAGAACAAACATGGTGCTTCGGGTGGTATTGTCATGAGGGACAACACTACTCGTAGCTCCTCCGCGGGAACTAACAACCCACACCATTTCTTATATGTTGATTATTATGGTGTTGTGCAAGCTAAATATGTTGGTCCAATTGAAGGTTTTATTGACTACACTATATGGGTTCCAAAGACCCTTGTTGCTAACATGAAGGGACCCAACTTGGGTCCTAACTCTAGTCAATGATCTCTTGCAGGACTATGCTTCCGGTGGGGCTAAATGGATTCTTGATAGTGGATGCACTAATCATATGACCGGAAGCAAAGAACTTGTGACGGAGTTGCAACCAAATGACATCCAAGCAACCGTCACCTATGGGGACTCGTCCAAGTCTAAGGTATCCGGTTTTGGCAAGGTTGTGGTGGCTCCCGATATCACTATCGTGAACGTCATGCTTGTCGAATCCCTTGGTTACAATTTACTTTCCGTCCGTTCTCTTAGTAAGATGGGTCTTTCCGTCTTCTTTATTGGTGATATTGTGGTCCTTTTGAGGAGCAAGACTCTTGACGTCGTTCACGTGGGACATGTTGAAAATGAGTTGTATGTGGTGGACTTTTCGAAGTCAACCAACACTCAAGCAATGTGTCTTTTCGGGAAGGCGGACTTGGGATGGTTGTGGCATCGCCGCCTATCCCATGTCAACATGAGAACTTTGCAAAGTCTTCACAAAAGTGGCCTTATTGTCGGACTAAAAGAAAATGTTTCCTTTGCAAAGGATCACGTTTGTAGGTCGTGTGTTGAAGGGAAGATGCATGATATTGTGCACAAGGCCAAGACTATTATCTCATCAAAGAGGATCTTGGAGCTTCTCCATGTTGATCTCTTTGGTGCCGTGCCCGAGGCAAGTCTTGGCGGCAAGAAGTATTGCTTGGTGATTGTCGATGATTATTCAAGATACACTTGGGTTTATTTCTTCAAGTGCAAGAGTGAGACTCAACAAACCATCATCGATTTCTCCAACGAAGTGCAACGACAACACAATGTGCAAATCATGGCTATTAGGAGTGATAATGGTTCGGAGTTCAAGAACTATACATTGAATGAATTTCTTAGTGAAGAAGGCATTCGTCACCAATACTCCGCCACTTACACTCCTCAACAAAATGGCGTTGCCAAAAGGAAGAATCGCACTCTCTTGGATATTGCAAGGACCATGTTGGCGGAGTACTCTTCTCCCCAATATTTATGGGCCGAGGCCGTATCCACCGCATGCCACTCCTCCAATCGCCTCTACATCCGCAAAGGCTTGTGCAAGACCCCATATGAGATCCTCACCGGCAACAAGCCCAACGTATCCTACTTCCGTGTATTCGGTTGTAAGTGCTTCTATTTGATCAAGGGTATTAGGTTGTCGAAATTTCAATCCAAAACTATTGAGGGTATCTTTGTTGGTTACGGTGCCGAATCCCACACTTATAGAGTCTATGACAAAGCCTCACGGATTGTCATAGAATCTTGTAGTGTGGTTTTCGAGGAAAATGACGGCTCCCAAGTGGCGCAATTTCATGTTTCAAATGTAGATGTTGAAATGCCTCAAGAAGCCATAGGAAGGATGGGCGTGGGATTCTTCCGCCCCATCGAGGGACACGTTGTGGCGACTCGAGAAGGACTATGCTCTACCCAAGTGGAGCCCTCCTCTACATTTGAAGATCAAGCCAAGGAGCCACCTACTACACCTAACCAAGAACATATTCAAGACCCTCCTCTCGTTGATCAAGTGACTCCGCAAGTCGTACCCACTCCTCTCACTAATGCGAGTCAAGATCAAGGCCAAGATCAATCGTCCTCGTCATCCTCTTCTCAAGTTGAAGCTAGTTGTGAAGATATTGTTGATGATGATGTTGATGATCAAGGCCATGATGGTCAAGATGGGGACCCAAATGATCAAGATGATCAAGTATCTCCTCCCCGCAATAATGAGGAGATCGAAGCCCGTCGCATCAAAAGGATAAGAAGAGCTTTGAAGCTAATTGATGCCCAAGATGACAAGGTCTTGGAGGATGTTCAAACTAGAAGATCCACTAGAAGGCAATTGGCTCATTTTTGTGAGCATCAAGCTCATATCTCTTTGGTGGAGCCTAAGAAAGTGTATGAAGCTCTTGAGGACTCCGATTGGGTTGAAGCTATGCATGATGAGCTCAATAACTTTGAGCGCAACAAGGTTTGGAGATTGGTTGAGAAACCCAAGGATTGCCACAATGTTATTGGCACCAAGTGGATATTCAAGAACAAGCAAGATGAGAATGGCATTGTCATTAGGAACAAGGCACGATTGGTTGCTCAAGGTTACACCCAAGTTGAAGGCATTGACTTTGATGAAACTTATGCGCCCGTGGCTCGCCTTGAGTCCATCCGTATCCTCCTTGATTATGCTTCTTCACACAATTTCAAATTGCAACAAATGGATGTGAAAAGTGCTTTCTTGAATGGTCCATTAAAAGAGGAGGTATATGTTAAGCAACCTCCGGGGTTCGATAATCTCAACTTTCCCAACCACGTTTACAAACTTGACAAGGCTCTCTATGGTCTCAAACAAGCACCTCGTGCTTGGTATGAGCACCTTAGGGAGTTGTTAGATGATCGTGGTTTCGAAGTTGGGAAGATTGACCCCACTCTCTTCACCAAGAGAGTAAAGGGAGAGCTTTTCATATGCCAACTCTATGTGGACGATATCATCTTTGGCTCAACTAACCAAGCTTTCAATAATGAGTTCTCTAAGCTTATGACTGACATGTTCGAGATGTCTATGATGGGTGAGCTTAAATTCTTCCTTGGCTTTGAGATCAAGCAATTGGCCCGTGGCACCTTCATTTCTCAAGCCAAGTATACTCAAGACATGCTCAAGAGGTTTTAACTTCCAAGAGGCAAAGATCAAAACCCTCCTATGCAAGTCAAGTGTCATCTATCACGCAATCCAAAAGGGAGTAAGGATGTGGACCAAAAGCTCTATCGTTCTATGATTGGTTCTTTGCTCTATCTTTGTGCATCTAGGCCCGATATCGTTTTGAGTGTAGGTGTGTGTGCAAGGTATCAAGCGGCTCCTAAGGATTGCCATCTAATGGCGGTTCATAGAATCTTTCGTTATTTGGTTCATACCTCAAGATTTGGTTTGTGGTACCCAAAGGGGGCACAATTTACTCTCAATGGATATACGGATTCCGATTGGGCGGGGTGATCAAGATGATAGGAAGTCAACTTCGGGGGCTTGCCAATTCCTTGGTAGGTCCCTTGTAAGTTGGTCCTCGAAGAAACAAAATTGCATCTCTCTCTCCACCGCCGAAGCGGAATATGTTGCCGCGCTAGTGCATGCACCCAATTGCTATGGATGAGGCAAACTCTCAAGGAATATGGAGTTCATTTGGACAAAGTACCTCTTCTATGTGACAATGAAAGTGCTATCAAGATTGCATACAATCCGGTGCAACACACAAGGACGAAGCACATTGAGATTCGCCACCACTTCATCCGTGATCACGTGGCAAGAGGAGACATTGCACTCGGTTATGTGCCCACCAAGGACAATCTTGCAGATATCTTCACGAAGCCACTTGATGATGCAAGGTTCACATTCTTGAGGAATGAGCTAAATGTGATTGATTCAAGGAGCTTGGCTTGACTATCTTGTGCACACCCCTATAGATGAAACGTGTTCGAGCTTAGATGTAGGCATGGACATAGGGGGAGTGCTATCCTAACTCATTGGGTTCTCCCTCCCCCCATTATGCCCATAGCAAAAATTCATTGTGATCTCTCTTTTTCTAATGTTGAATTGTGAGCTTCAATGTTGAGTTTTGGCAATGCCCCCAAGATATATCTTCGCGGTTGCATACCATGAACTCTTACATGGTGGCTTAGGCCACCAACCTCTTCCCAAGAGAAGAGTTGGTTCTTAGTTGAATATCTTATGGTTATAGTGTTTCTTGTCCGAATACTACTTCTCGTTGCTATTTCGATCTTATTTGGCTCTTTTCCGAGAAGTAAGACTAGGAAACCTAACCCTTGTGTTTTGCTCTATGTATCCTCTCCCATGTTCATCTTTGCATATGCCATACTCCACACAGCACACATCATTCCTTGCCTTTCAAAACTTGCCCCCTCCGAAATTTTTGGAGCTGATTGTTGCTTCTGCCGGAAAATTCCGACCATCCGGAATTTTCCGGATCATTCCGGATAGCCGGATTGCCCCGGAATATTCCGGACCTCCGGAATTTTCCGGGCCATTCCGGATGGGCAGTTTTCGTCTATAAATACCCCGCACGCCCGGGAGGAAGTTTTTCCTCCACTTCTTTCACTCCTCCTGTGCCCTAGCCGCCTCCTTTCGTCGATTTCGTCCCCGTTGCCCCTAGGGAGGATTGTTGGATCCCTCCCTTGGACAAGGACATCCCCATGGACGGTATGTTGATTGGCATCTCCTTTTCTTCGTTTTGATTGGTTGATTTTGGCTCTAGATGCAATCTCACTAGGGCTTGATCTAGTTCCAAGTTCTATCAATGTGTTTATCTTGCCATTCACTACCTAGATGCCATGCTTTCCCTCGATCTAGTCTAACCAATCTACATCTAGACTTAGATCCCAATCTTAGTTTGTGGCCTTCCCATGTATTCCAGCACGTAGATCTATTCTAGGCGCATCCTCTCTGGTTTCCTAGATGTTTGGTGTAGTTGTGAGACAAAAATTCGAAGTCTTAGGTAGTTCCACGAATCAAATCGAGGAGCCCGGAATTGCTCCGGAAATTTCCGGCTCAGCCGGAATATTCCGGACCATTCCGGCCCAGCCGGAATATTCCGGATCACTCCGGAATTTTCCGGATGCTGCCAGGAATTCGAGTTTTTGCACTACACCTAACCTTTTGGAGTTCCTTTTGACCCATATGGCATATGCACTTATCTTTGCTACTCCTGTATCCTCCATTCGCAGGTCCTGGAGCTCGTACTGGTCTGAAGAGGAAGCAATCTGTTTCAAGGGGTGCTCGTCCGGTCAGAGGACGGGCTGGTCTTTCCTCCTCCTTTCATGAGACTCGTGAGGATGCTAACACTGAGTCAGTTCCTGAGATTGATCTGAAAACCTGCTCCGTCCCTCAGTGGAAGTATATCAAGCGGAAGAATCCTTACCGCTTCCCCGATTCCACCTGTGAGGATCCTCGGTTCTGGACAAATCTGCAGCTCAAGTGTTGGGATGAATTCTATTCTACTCAGCAGCCTCTTACTTGTGTACAAGCTCAAGTGGACATGGATGTCTACAATAGGTACAAGAACTCTGAGCTTCGCCATGTGCATGCCTGTTTGGAGAAGTTTTGCATGATGCCACTGTTTGACAATACTGAGGGAGAGTACTGCCCGGAGTTGGTTGCTCAGTTCTACTGCACACTCCATGCTAAGGGTGATGCCACACGCTCCATGACTTGGATGTGTGGAGAGCAGAAGATCTCCAGCAATTTGACTGAGTTTGCTGAGGCCTTGGGATACACCTGGACTGCCACCTATGCTGATCACGGTTACAGGATTCATGATGCCCCTGAGTATGATATCTCCAGTCTGGATTTCTGCTATCCCCCCAATGCTAAGGGCAAGACTAAGCCCTTCAACTCCAACATGTACCCCTACTACAACTTGCTCTCCAAGATCTACCGTGCCTCCATTGTGATAAAGGCCGGTGACTTCTCAGCTATGAGGGCCTTCATGGTGAACCTCATGTTCCTCACAAGGCCTAAAAACCAAAGGAAGATTGACGTGATGGATTTCATCTACCGGGAGATTTGTCTAGGGGTCATGGAGAAGAGGAAGCCCGCTTATGGCCCACTCATTCAGAAGTTCATCAATTTCAAGGTAGGGGTTGAAATCATGGAAAACTATGATGTGATCAAGTGCAAGAAGATGGCTCCTCGGTTGATCAATGGTGATGAGATTCCGGAGTTTGCCAAAGGGAAGTCCAAGTCCCCCTCGGCCACTCCTTCTGCTTCCTCAAGTGGCATTCCTGAGCGTCCCTCTGGTGGAATTGCAAAGTTTTTCAAGGCTATGTTCAACATGTGCAAGGACACTAGGGCCATTGCCCATGAGGCGCATGAGTTGGCCAAGGAGACTCGGCGTATTCAGAACGCCGACCGTAGGCTTGCTGGGATTGATGTACCTGCTAATCCCACCTCACTTGCTCCTGCTGTTTTGGTCCCCATTGAGATGCCCGAGATCCATGATGATGACTTCTATTTCGGGGTCCCACCGGCAGATGTTGATGATGAGGAGGAGGAGCTGTCCAATGATGATGATGACTTTGATGCTGCTGGGCTTGGAGGACGCGGTGATGAGGAAGAAGGCGATGATGAGGAAGAGCATGGAGAACATGACTTCATGGAGTGATCTCTTGGGGCGCTAGTGGGCTCTTTGTCCCTTTTTGGCGTCTTGATGCCAAAGGGGGAGAAGGAGTCCCCCATATTAGGTTTCCACGGGATTTGCAAGGGTTGGGGCACAAGTCTTTTGCTTTTGATTTCGATCTTATAGGCTTGTGCTCCGGTATCTTTATTTCGTTTCCTAGTTTTAAAACTTTGTTCTATGTGTGTGGAACCTCGTGACGTATTCGTGTCACCCCTCCCGTGGTTATGTTACTTTTATCATGTGTACCTTTATTGTCTATGATTATCTATGCATGTTGTATGAACTTGTTTACCCGGCTTGGTGTTTAAAACGTAGGGGGAGCAAAACCTATGAAGTGTGTGTCTCACGACACACATCGAGGTAGAACTCCGTCTATTTTTTGGACACCATTTCTTTAGTTCATATTGTTCCTCCTGTGAAATCTTTATGTTGTCATCAAACACCAAAAAGGGGGAGATTGAAAGTGCATTCTTGATATCTCACGGTTTTGTGTGTTTGTTAACAACATAAAGAAGTTGCTAACCGTATACGCTATTTTGTTAAAAGGTTGGTCCTAAATCAGCACGTATACGGTGTCAAAGAAATGGTGAAGAATTCGAAGATCAATGGAACTTTTCTGGCCTTCTACAGAGTTTCAAAGGAAAGGCCGGAAAATTCCGGGCATCCGGAATGGTTCCGGATTATTCCGGCCACTATGGGAAATTGCTCTGTTGCAATCCGGAATATTCCGGAACTTTCCGGCAGCCGGAATTTTCCGGGTTCATTCCGGCCACAACGGGAAATTGTTCTGTTGACATCCGGAATATTCCGGGAGCCATTCCGGCCACAACGGCGAATTGTTCGGGTGGCATCCGGATTGCTCCGGAATATTCCGGGGGTCCGGAAAATTCCGGACCATTCCGGGCTGGTCGAAATCTGGCCCAAAAACGGCTAGTTTTCTTGGAGGCTATAAATAGAGCTTCACTTCTCTCTCCAAGGGTTAGCTCTTCCCAGCATTGAAGACACCATTAATGGAGCTCACCCACTAGCAAGATCTCCCTCCTCCTCCACCCAAACTCGTTGATTCTTTGAGGATCGGAGGAGGACCACCGGATCTACATCTTCACCAACTCGTTCTTCATTTCCCCCTCTCTAGCTCGAGGGATCTTGCCTAGGGTTTCCTCTTGTGGAGAACCTAGGCTTCTTGTTTTTGTTGGTGATTCAAGAAGGTTTGGGAGCCCCCAATTAAGTTGTGGGTGTGTGCCCCAAGTGGTTTGTAAAGGATTTGATCCCCGCCTCAAAGGGGTTCTATAGTGGAAGGTGAACTAGGCCTTTGTGGCGAAGTTCATCGGAGATTAAGGTGAAGCCTTAGTGGCGTTGAGTAGGCCTTTGTGGCGAGCTCACACCTCTCCAACGAGACGTACTCCCCTAAGAAGGAGGAACTCGGAAATACATCGTGTCTCCGTGTGCTTCCATTGGTTACCTCGTTCCTCCCTCTCTTTACTTACTTGTACTTGTTGCATTGATTGCTTGTCTTGTCATATAGGTAAATTCATCACTAGTTGCACTATCTAGAGAATTTACCTTTCTTGTCAAGCCTAAATTTGAGAAAAATTAAAATTTGCCGTAGCACCTATTCACCCCCCCTCTAGGTGCCCATACTATACTTTCAAGTGTGTCTTGGTAGCTCGGTCGTATGTCCGGAATCCCGTAACCCGAGCTTCGTTCAGTTCATCCATCAATGGCTGCATGTACACACTCATATTTTTTTCCCGGGTAGTTGGGCCCCAGAATTATGAACGACAGGAACATGTACTTGCGTTGCATAATGGCGCCGGGTGGGAGATTCAGCGGGATAACAAACATGGGCCAGCAATTGTATGAGGCAACCGTCATACCATATGGATTGAACCCATCGGTCGACATGGCAATTCTCACATTCGGAGCCTCGGCTGCTTTCACACGGTGTTTGTTGTCGAAATTCTTCCATGCTTGAACGTCCGACGGATGTATCATCATCTTCCTCTTGCTTGCGTCTTCCTTGAATCTTTTCCCATCTTTGTGCCATGTCGTCATTTTCGCAGTGTCCTTGTCCCTGAAAAGTCGCTGAATCCTTGGTACGATTGGAAGATACCTATAGATGTTGGCGGGGACAGCACTCTGCCTGTTGTTACCATTACCCGGGTCTACTTCCACATACCTTGAGGATCCGCACTTGGGACAGTAGCCGGAGTGCTCGTGTTCTTTCCTAAATAGCACGCATCCCTCCGGACAGGCATGGATCTGCTCGTATAGCATGTTAAGTGTACGGAGGATTTTCTTCGACCCGTAGAAGCTCGAAGGTAGAATGTGACCTTCAGGGAGCCAGCGACCAACGACAGTCATGATGTCATCAAAACAGTCTCGAGGAAGGTTATACCAAGCCTTGATAGCCATAATATCACCGATGGCCTTCAGCTGCCTGTATTCCGTGTGGGGGTGAAGAGGCGCAGCCGAGGACTCTAACATATCATAGAAAGCCTTCGCGGCACCCTATGGCTCCTGTTCTTCCACTCGTGCATCACGGAAGTCATTTACCATGTCTCCTAACAACCCGTTATCACGGTCGTCCTCGGACTCATCTTCTCCCGCCGCCTCCACTATGACACGGTCCTGCTCACCATGGTACGTCCACACGTAGTAGTTCTCCACAAACCCAAATTTAACGAGGTCTATTCCAATCGAATCCCTGACTTTTATTCTGCTGTTCCTACATTTACCGCACGGACACCAAGCAGTAGATTTCCCCTCAGCAAACGCTTGATTCAAGAATCCATCCACCTTACGAAACTAGTGAGTGCTGATCTTGGTTGCACTTTCCCAGCCAATGTACATCCACTCACGGTCAGCACGATCAGTCATCTTCCTCGGTTCTTTTGGTTGACAGCTGTTACGATGTCGCCAAGTAATATGAAGCAAGTAATAATAAAATTATTCAATGTCGTCAATTTAATTACGGACAAATTTTATGTTTTAAAGAATCCAAGGGATCACCTACAGTTCTAATAGGTAGGGGCCTAATCCCACCCGAGTATGTGCAGATTGAGTCACGTTCCATGTTCTACCCCGACCCGAGACGGAATTTCGGCAACACCTCCCCGCTGTTCTTCAGAATACACGTCTTGAGCTTACCAAGCCGAGAGGGTGTGCATCCGAAGAACAACAGGGAGGTGTCGTCGAAATTCCGTCTCAGGAAGGGATATAACATGAAACACGACTCAATCTACACATACTTGGGCTGTCCAAAAACATGGACAATCCGGAGGAGTTACGGTTATAAATATGTAGAGACGGACAGTCCTGCATATTTATAAATTTGTAACCCTTCCGGACGGGAGACGCCTAGGGTTACATGACTATGCATTAAAATAAACATGGCATCGACTCGAAGGCCGGGGCAGAGCAAGGGGCGGAAGGGCGGAGGACAGGGAATTCTAGCTCACCTCGACCGCAAAGGGCGAAAGCGAAGACGGTGGAGCAGCAACAAAGGAGAATCTCGGGGACGCGCACCGGAGCGCGCGGGGCCTACGCTCATGGATGGCGAGACCTAGTCCATCTGAAAACATAGAAACAACATATGTAACCACATTTGTATAGATGGAACCTCAACAGAACGTAGTATTCTTATACCAATGGAGGGTGAAACCCTAACGCGGCTCATGCGGACAGCGGCAGCTCTCGGAGAAAGTGGCACTTACAAGCAGGGCCCACAAAAGTTTATCTAACCCAATTTCGTCCACTGATGGCATAACCGCCATCACCGGCATCCGGTCACAGGCATCGCTGCCACCTTACCACCTGCATCACCGTCGCCTAGCCAAATGTCGATAGTCGCCACCGTGTTTTTCCCCGTGGCACCGAGGGGGCCGGAGCGGCACCGCCACCGAGCTTCCGCGCCCCTACCTCTATGGCATTTCCTTGCCACCTCCCCCTACCTCTACGCGACATGCCCTCGCCATCGTCCCTTCCTCTACGGCATGTCGTCTCCACCGGCCCTACCTCTAGGACATCCCCTCGCCGTATACCACGAGAGGAACGTCGTGTACCACGGGCGGATATGACGACCATCGACAACGATGGGAAGATGATAAGAGCCCCGTCGCACTAGCCGGCCGGTAACATCTCCGACGCCAGTGCGTCCGCCACCACCATCGCCACCAGGCCACCATCGACGGCGTCGACACCACCTCGTTATCGCCACCAGATCGCCATCGACGGTGTCGCCACGGGCATGCCATCGACGGCGTCTCCACTGGCTCTATTGATCTCTCCCTCTCTCATCTCTCTCTACTATCCGGCGCGGCGGCAGAGGCTCGCCGGCGGCGCTCGGGCCGGTACCAACAATGGCAGCGGGGCCGGCGGGGAGCAAAATGGCCGAAGGAGGTTAACAAAAAATGGCGGGGCAGCGGGGCCTGTGCAAGATGTCGATCATTTTCACTCAAGAGAACAAGATGTCGATCAATTTTGGGAACATTTTGCATCAGGATGTTTTGCGATTGAGAATCCTCGGCTAGGGCGGCTCAACGAAAATACATCCATTCTCCATACGCTAGAGAGGATCCGGTCCGCACCGTCGACATCACATTCACACGCCGTCACACTTGTCGGAGTCTACGCCGACACACCATAATTTGGGAGCTATTTACAGGGCGCCAGTGCCGAGCATGCCACAGTCAAACCAAGTCAACATTTTATCTCGTTGGCCGTCAAAATTCCGCGACCAAGTGGTCGCGACAATCTACGTCGTCATGCCCTACTCCTACATGATGCATATTTCAAGATTGGTGAACGGATTTATTGAAATGTGCATCGATATTTTTTGTGCGGCATACTCTTGGAAAAATTTCGAGGTCCGCCACTGTTAGCATTTCTAATTAACAGTAACTAGCTAAAAGTAATTAACATGTAATAAAAAAACAGAGAAAAAATGGGAGGAGAGGGCAGAGAGGGTACCGGTGGAGGGGATTCGTCGGTGGTGGAGTTGCTCGGGGGAGGGGAGCCGGTGGAGGTGCTCGGGGGAAGTGGCACCGCCGGTGGTGGAGGTGCGCCGGTGGGGACGAGCTCGATGGAGGGGGCGTCGTCAATCTTGTGGCGGGGAAGGTGGAGGGGCTTCGGTGGTGGAGGGGGTGGAGGGGCGCCGGTGCTGAGTTGGTGGAGGGCCGCCGGTGGTGTGTGGCGGTGGTGAGCGTCGCCTGCAGCGGTGAATCGACGGGGAGAGGCGCGCAGGGGCAATGGACTTGGTCGATTTAGGGGTTTCTCCCAAAATCGGCCGGTTCGCGTTAGATCTAGGGAGGGAACGTTGCCGTGTGCCCGAAAGAAAACACACGGCAAAGAAATGAATTACACGGCAGCGTTGAAAACAGGACCCACAACTTAGCCTATTTGCCGTGTGCTGCACATGGTCACGATAGCCTTTGCCGTGTGTTTGCACACGGCAAAGACAAATTTTTATTTATTTTTTATTTTTTGCCAATCTTTTTAACTTTCCTTTTATACAATATTATCAAAACAATCATTATTATTAGTTTTATTAAGTAATTAGTGTCAACATGTTTGTTGACAAGATTTCGACGCTCTCGAACCCCTCTCAGCTTAAGCCCTAGCTCCGCTCCGTGAAGCGGCCCACACCACGGAGTGTAATCTTTGCCATCCAAAGCACACAACACACCTATACAAACATGTTATGACACCCCTAGCTTGTGTTGGGATCCAGACGCTCCGTAGCCCCCCCTCCGGTGAAACCCTAGACCCGTTGGAGAAATACCAGACTTATACGGAAACACGCGGTAACGACGTCGAAAGGGGGTAGCAATGTGGAACTAGTTGCTTGGTTGTGTTAGGGTATGCCATAGAAACCCAAAACAACAAGGTAGAACACAACTATTCGGAAGATTCACCATGTTTCGTCCGATACGGGAGTTTCACCCTATAAGCGTGTGTAAACTCACGAGAGAGAAGTGGATGCCGGTGAAGCGGCTCACACCCCGGAGTGCAATCTTTGCCATCCAAAGCACACAACACACCTATAATAACATGGTATGGCGCCCCTAGATTCTGTTGGGATCCAGACGCTCCGTAGCCCCCCTCCTGTGAAACCCTAGACCCGCTAGAGAAATACCGGACTTATACGGAAACACGCGGTAACGACGTCGAAAGGGGGTAGGAATGTGGAACTAGTTGCTTTGTTGTGTTTGTGTAGGCCATAGAAACCCAAAACAACGAGGTAGAACACAACTCTTCGGAAGATTCACGATGTTTCGTCCGATACGGGAGTTTTCACCCTATAAGCGCGTGTAAACTCACGAGAGAGAAGTGAATGCCGGTGAAGCGGCCCACACCCCGGAGTGCAATATTTGCCATCCAAAGCACAGAACACACCTATACTAACATGTTATGGAACCCCCTAGCTTGTGTTGGGATCCAGACGCTCGGTAGCCCCCCCTCTGGTGAAACCCTAGTCCCGCTGGAGAAATACCGGACTTATACGGAAACACGCGGTAACGGCGTCGAATGTGGGTAGCAATGTGGAACTAGTCACTTGGTTGTGTTAGGGTAGGCCATAGAAACCCAAAACAACAAGGTAGGAACCCTAGACCCGCTGGAGAAATTCTCGGAAGGGGCATCACTACAAAGATATTAAAACTGTTGATTATATATTTGATATTCAGGTTGTCTAGTCAATGGCAATGGGTTCCTACTCTAGTCAAGGTGAATGGGCAGAACTAGTTTCTGTAAGAATAGCATTTGTGCTGCTGTAGTGTTCTGCTTCAGAGATAATATCCTTAAGATGTATTAACTACTACAGCAGAGAAATGTCTAGGATTTTCTAAAATAAATTTCTGGCCGTACTGGAATGGGCTTGCAGTCCTCTGAATTTGTGTGAGTATGCATTAATTATAGAATTCAGCTATTCATTCGGCCACTGCTAGTCCTTGGCTTTTTGTATAAAATATTTGTAAGACATAGTGTATCGGAAATTAATAGTCTGTATTTTACTTGCAAGTTAATACTGTATAATAAGAGAATAGTCTGTATTTTACTTGCAATTTCCTACATTCTATTTCATTTATCTTATATATCTATAAGGTTATGTAGCTTCTGGTCATGTTGTTTTAAACCAAAAGATCTAGTATCTTTTGGTTTGCTTTGTACTTGCAGAAAGCATAATATTATTAGAAATGTTCATACACTTGCTCCAACCTGATATTTTGTCTGACATTTATTTTGTTCAATGTCAACTAGGCTTGCTACCATGTCCGCCAGTAGGTCTGAGAGTTTTGGAACTGCTGATGCTACGGATACAAATTCGGCAACACCACAAAACAAAAGATCAAATGTATGGGAACATTTTGAGAAGGATATTGTCATTGTGGGAGATGTTCCGAAAGCTGTCTGCAAGTACTGTAGAATGAATTTTACTTGCACTAGAAGGTCTGGAACTAGCAGCCTTCTGAGTCACATCTCTGAGTCGTGCCGATTGATCGAAGCTGAGGTTAGCGCTAGGTTTGTGGCGACCCAAAAAAAGAAGGCATCAGATGTTGGACTTGTATTCGATTCTAAGAGAAGCCGAAAACTCATGACCAAGCTCTGTATCCACGCCGAGGTTCCATTTAGAAAATTCGAGGACTCTTACTTCGAGGAGTGGATGGAGTCAATGTAGCCAACCTTCAAAGTAGTTGGTCGTCAGACAGTTCGCAATGACTGCATTCTTGAACACGATGAGATGAAGGACCAGTTGAAACTAGAACTAGAGAGGCTTCATTCACGTATTTGTCTCACCTCGGACATGTGGACATCTGTTCAGAAGTTGGGATATATGTGTGTCACGGCACACTATATTGATGCTAATTAACTTTGTCTTGAAGAAGAAGGTAATATCCTTCAAAGATGTTAAGTATCCACATACAAAGGTGGCCATCAAGGAGGCTCTTTGCAACTGCCTGTCAGACTAGGGTATAAAGCACAAACTGTTCACTCTAACTTTGGATAATGCAGCTAACAACACAGCGGCAGTTCAATCCTATTTGGACACTCCAGACCATGGCTTATTGTTAGACGGTGCCGATTTTCATGTGAGATGCTCTGCCCACATATTGAACATCTTAGTTCAAGATGGAACTAAGCATATCCAGAAATCAATTGAGAGAATACGTGACCTGTTTAGGCACGTCAATTCTTCAGTAGAGTCCATGCATTCAATGCTCTTGCCAACAATAAGGGGCTACCGCAGAAGGCTGCGCTTGGCCTTGACACTCCACACCGCTTGAATTCGACTTTTGAAATGCTTGTCGAATCTATCATATATAAGTCTGTTCTAAACAGTTATGCAAGTGAGAATGGTGAAGTTGCACCCAACGTGAAAGAGTGGGAGAATGCTAAAGTAATATGTGATTTTCTTAGAGCTTTTGAAGAAGCTACGAATGCGGTCTCAGCCGATAGAAAACCAACCTCGCACCAATTCCTTCATATGATCTTGTGTATTCGTAATTCCTTAAGGGATCCTCAGTGGAAAGTTAATGCACTTATGGAGAATCTGGCCCTTTCTATGGATGACAAATTTGATAAGTACTGGAAAGAAACTAAACTCAATCATGTGCTTGTCATCGCCACAGTACTAGATCCAAGGAAAAAAGATTACTATCTGGATTTCTTTTATGAAAAGTATTGCGAGCATTACCAGGACATACGTTAGCTAGCTTTAGCTAGCATGCACAGTATATAACAACAATGTTAGCTAGCTTGGAGGTTAGCATGTACAGACATACGTACACATGGATGTACGAACATCAGCAGGTAAGCGGCCTAGCAGCACGTACAGACACTAGTGGAAACACGGGCACTAGTCCCGGTTGGTAAGTCCCATTTGTCCCAGTTGTGCAACCGGGATGGGCCAGCCGGGACAAATACACCTCGCCCATTGGTCCCGGTTGCGCCAGGACCCGGGACAAATGGGATTGACCACGTGGCGAACCTGGCCAGGGGAGTTAGTCCCGGTTCGTGTTAGGGACCGGGATGAATGCCTCCTCTGAAAAGCGGCAGGG
The DNA here is from genome assembly GCA_028641055.1 of Alopecurus myosuroides. NCBI lineage: Eukaryota > Viridiplantae > Streptophyta > Magnoliopsida > Poales > Poaceae > Alopecurus > Alopecurus myosuroides. The sequence continues at coordinate 78,021,783 of CM054058.1, forward strand.
TTTTTTTCGTTTTTTTTTCTTCCAATTTTCGATCCTGCCTCGCAATCCCCAACCGGCCTCCCCTTCCCCAACCGCGTCCACTGGCCCACGTCTTTAATTAAGCCCACTGGCCACATTTTGGTCAAAGGGCCCACTGGCCCGCGTCTTTAATTAAGCCCACTGGCCACATTCGGTCAAAGGGGCCACTGGCCGGCAAACCTAGTGGCTGGCTCGCCCGGTCCTTAAAGTAAGACCACAGCCGCGCGTGGTCAAAGGGCCCACTGGCCGCCTCGGCTTCCCGCGCATCCACTTCCCCGCGCGCGCGTGGCCATGAACGGCACGCCTCGGCTCCCCCGCGCATTCATGGCCGACTGCAACTGCCGCCACGTACTCGCCGCCGGTTGGCATGCCAACCCCTCCCGGGTCCTTTTTAAAGGGCCCCCGCCGCCCTTACACCCCACTCACCCCCAGGCCGTGTCCCAGCTTCAAGAACCCTAGCTGCCATGTCGCCCCGCCGCTGGTTCAAGCGCCCGAAGAACGAGCACGAGGCAGGGTCCTCCAGCGGCGCCGGCCAGAGAGGCGCCGGCGTCCCCCCGCCATTGCAGGAGGCGTTTGGCTAAGGTCCGGGAGGCATCCGGATCGGGAGGCAGCCGCACGTCCCCGCACCACCTCCGGCAGCGCGCCCGCCGCCTCGCGCCGCGCAAGGCAAAAGGTTCCGCCGCTACTGCGGAAGGAGGAGGCCGAGTGGCACTGGGAGAACGCCGCGCCGGTCTTCTGGCCGGACGTCCACCTCCCGGACGGCTGGCACCTCAACCCGCAGCGCATCCCGGTGCCGCCGGCCCCGACCAACGAAGCTGTCCGCGAGGACATCGACCGCCGGCGCGCGCTCCTGCCGGCCCACCTCCTCCGGGACCGCGACTACGCGCGGAGCTCCCCGTACTGGGCCGTCTGGTTCCGGCAGGAGCACGACCAGCGCCGCAGGTCCTACATCCCCATGGCACCGGAGGAGAACGCCCACGACTACCCCGCGCCACCGCCCGGCAGGGAGCCGGAGCTGTGGCTCGAGGAGGACATCCTCGAGGACGAGGAGGACCCCGAGCTCCAGGCCGGATTGGAGGCCGCCTACGAGGCCTCCCGCCACACCCTCGTCGAGGACGAGATCAAGCGGTGGGAGCAGGTCCTGGCCAGCGCGGCCGCCGAGGACGCCGCGATGCCGCCCCCTCCAGCGCCGGCGTTGTAGTGGCAGGCCATGGAGGCGTCCGAGGACCAGCCGCCGCCACATCCGCTGCCCCCCGGCCTGGAGTACGGGATGAGCTGGGCCTGGACCGGCGGCGAATGGGCGCCGGAGGAGCTGCCGCCGCCGCCGCCACCGCCGCACGCGCCCCCGATGCCTCCGCAGCCACCGGCGCCCCCCCCTCAGCTGCCTGCCCACCTGTGGCAGGCGCCCGTCTACCACTGCATCTCCTCCGACGACGAGAACTAGGCCGGCGCCAGCGCGTCCCTGGCCACCTATATATAGTACCCCCGCCCCCCCCAAGAAACGGCCGGCCGCCTGTGGCCGCGCCGCCGCCTCCCCATGCATGTAGAAGGACGGCCAATAGGGCCGTCGCCGTCAAGAAACACGGCCGGCCGTCTGTGGCCGCGCCACGCCCCCGATGTAAGCACGGCCCCCCGGCCTTTTTAATATATATATGTATTCGATCCAGTCCAAAACTCGTCCCCTAGCCAATCTACGGCCAGGTCAACCCCGCCGGCGGAACCAGCACCGGCGGGATCTTCCTATCCATTCCCGCTGCCGGCAGGGCTTCGCCAAGGCTAGTCCGCTATCCTGGGTGATGGCTCGGCCTGGAGAGAGGGCCGAGATATTTATACAACTGGGCCTCTAGTCCCGGCCCGTGCCACCAACCGGGACTAGAGGTACCCCTTTGGTCCCGGTTGGTACCACGGGCCGGGACCAAAAAGTATTTCGAAATTTGCTGCCACCCTGCGCGCCAAAAAAATTTAGCGCCAAAATTTTGAAAATTGTTTAAGTTTGCACATTAATAACTTCTATACACTTTCGAATTTGACAAAAATTCCAACATGAAAATTGCTAGAATTTGCATAACTAATTCAAATCCATTTTTTGTTTAACTAAATAATTATTCTAACTATTGAAACTATTAATTATTTTACTATTTGCACATAATTTGAATATAAATATCTTTTAATTTTTGTTTTCTCTTGTGATCTTCCGAGTGAGTCCTGAGCATACAAGGTACCTTTTTGACACGGAGAATTTGGGATCTTCGTCTACAACAGAAAAACCATAGTTCTCCTTCGAAGGTTCACTCTGAGCATCCTTTCGCATTCTTTTCAAAACATAGTGTGGTGGAATTTCTTTGATATTTCTGATCTCAAGAACCTTCAGTACCTGGCAACACGGAAGACCTACATTTTCAAATTTCTTGCAGATACAAATGTATTCTGATGAGTCGAATCTAACAAAATGACCCCGACGCCTGTTTTTGACAGTTATCTCATACTCGGATATGGTTCCAATTTCGCCAAAGTTATAGACCACGCAATCCAAGATCAGTTCAAATTCTAATCTAAAAATCTCAAACATTGCAGAAGTGTATGCATTAGCAGCTTGCCAAAGTAACCGCAGAGGTGCAACCCTTTGCGTCATTTGAACTCCAAGGTAGTACCGAAGATCTATTTCGGTTTTAAGGATATCTGTCAGGATGGTATCCGTACTATCACTTCGAAGTGTGCATGCAATATCTGCCTACAGTTATCTCATACTCGGATATGGGTCATAGTTGTCAGCTTTTTACCGGTCAATACAAATTACTGGTCAAACAGAACTATATGATCATGTATTCCACGCTTATTATTACACATCACCAACAGACGGAGGAGAGAGAAACAGAAAAGTGGGTGGGTGTGCTGCTGTTGGAATAATAATGAAATCAGACTGGTCATAGTTGTTAGCTTTTTACCGGTCAATACAAAATACTGATCAAACAGAACTATATGATCATGTATTCCACGCTTATTATTACACATCACCAACAGACGGAGGAGAGAAAAACAGAAAAGTGGGTGGGTGTGCCGCTAGTTGGAATAATAATGAAATCAGGCTGGTCATAGTTGTCAGCTTTTTACCGGTCAATACAAAATACTGATCAAACAGAACTATATGATCATGTATTCCACGCTTATTATTACACATCACCAACAGACGGAGGAGAGAGAAACAGAAAAGTGGGTGGGTGTGCCGCTGGTTGGAATAATAATGAAACAGAACTATGATCTAGTCTTCTGAATTCTCCCTTGCTTATGATCGCTTTGGCCGTAACCATGGAGCATCTTCATTATTTAACGGGATGGTGGGGTCAGCTTTCACTGTGAAGGGTGGAATTTCCAACTAACTTATTATAATCTTCTGACATGTCTGTCGTTGTCCTCGATTCCCACGATGTTTCTTTTACCCTGAGAGAACTATGTGACGCTTCGGCTATCGTATGTTGAATTTGTTTGCTTATTTTTTCTTTTTTTCGGTCTGGAGGACATGTCCTTCACTTAGAAGACCTGAGCCACATCATTGGCTAGGACGAATGGTTCGTCATTGTAACCAATATTGTCGAGATCCACTGTTGTCATTCCATAAAGTGTGTCTACCTTTACCCCTTCTCCATTCAGGTTGACCCATTTGCACTTGAACAAAGGGACCTTAAAAGAAAGTCCATAGTCAAGTTCCCATATCTCCTCTATGTAACCATAGTATGTGTCATTTTTTCCATTCTCGTTTGTTGTATCAAAGCGGACACCACTGTTTTGGTTGGTGATCTTCTTATCTTCGGAGATCGTGTAAAATGTATTCACATTTATCTCGTACCCTTGAAAACTCCCAATAGTCGAAGATGGTGACCCTGCCAACATGTACAGCTGATCTTCAACATTGGTGTCATTTATAAGATGTGTTTGCAACCAACTTCCGAAAGTCTCCATGTGTTTGCGTTTAATCCATGAGTCATCCTTCCCCGGGTTTGCGGAGCATACAATATTCTTGTGTTCCTCGAGATACGTAGCCATGAACATAGAATTTTGTAGAACTGTGTAGTGTGTTTTGGTGAAAGAATGCTCGTCCCTGGGTATCATTGTTTTCCTTCCCAGCGTTCCTTTTCCCCTCAGTCTCCCCTCATGACGCGATTCAGGAACAACAATCGTCTTAAGGTCAGGAATAAAGTCAACATAGAACCCAATGACCTCCTCTGTTCCATAGCCCTTCGAGATGCTTCCTTCTGGCCTAGCACGGTTATGAACATATTTCTTCAAGACTCCCATGAACCTCTCAAAGGGGAACATATTGTGTATAAATACCGGACTGAGAATATGAATCTCTTCACATAGTTGAACCAGGAGATGAGTCATAATGTTGAAGAAGGATGGTGGGAACACCAACTCAAAACTAACAAGACACAGGACCACATCCCTCTCTAGTCTTGTCAGAATTTCTGGATCGATTATCTTCTGAGATATTGCGTTCATGAATGCACATAGCTTCACAATGGGTACTCGAACATTTTCCGGTAGAAGCCCCCTCAATGCAATCGGAAGCAACTACGTCATAATCACGTGGCAGTCATGAGACTTCAGGTTTTGGAATTTTTTCTCGGCCATGTTTATTATCCCCTTTATATTCGACGAGAAGCCAGACGGAACCGTGATACTGTAAAGGACTTCAAAGAATATTTCCTTCTCTGCTTTAGTAAGAGCGTAGCTGCTTAAGTAATGGCGCCCTGTATCTGTGTGCTTGTTGCTTGGGTATTTCATACGTTGCTGGTCCTCCCGTGCTTCTGGCGTATCTTTTGACTTCCCATACACGCCCAGGAAGGAGAGCACATTGACACATATATTCTTTGTCACGTGCATCACGTCGATCGAAGACCGGAACTCTAAAACTTTCCAATAGGGTAGCTCCCAAAATATAGATTTTTTCTTCCACATGGGTGTGCGCTTATCAGGGCCGTACATACTGGTTGGCTGCCAGCAGCCTTACCAAAGATTACTTCTAGGTCCTTGACCATATCGAATATATCATTACCACTACGGAGCTCAGGCTTGTTCCGGTTATCTGCCTCACCTCTGAAATTCTTCCCTCCTTTCTTTCTTACGGGATGCTTGATAGGAAGAAATCTATGATGCCCCAGATATACAACCTTTTTACATTTATCCAAATAAACACTGTCAGTCTTATCTAAACAGTGTGTGCATGCATTGTATCCCTTGTTTGTATGTCCGGAAATGTTACTTGGTTACGAAAAGAAATGCACGTATGTCAAATGGCTTTTGTTCGTTCTCATCCCACACACGTACACCTGGTTTGCCCCACAATTGTAAGAGTTCTTCCACTAATGGCCTTAGATACACATCAATGTCGTTGCCAGGTTGCCTTGGGCCTTGGATGAGAACTGGCATCATAATGAACTTGCGCTTCATGCACAACCAAGGAGGAAGGTTGTACATACATAGAGTTACATGCCAGGTGCTATGACTGGAGCTCTGCTGCCCAAAAGGATTAAAGCCATCTGTACTTAGACCAAACCATAAGTTTCTCGCCTCTCCTGTAAAGTCTGGGAAGTCTCTCTCGATTTTTTTCCACTGCGATCCATCGGCGGGGTGCCTCAACTTTCCGTCTTCCTTACGGTCTTCTTTGTGCCATCGCAACAACCTAGCATGCTCTTTGTTTCTAAACAGACGTTTCAACCGTGGTATTATAGGAGCATACCACATCACCTTAGCAGGAACCCTCTTACTGGGGGTCTTGCCGTCAACATCACCAGGGTCATCTGCTCTGATCTTATACCGCAGTGCAGTGCATACCGGACATTCATCCAAATTCTCGTACTTCTCACCGCGGTAGAGGATGCAGTCATTAATGCATGCATGTATCTTCTCGGTCGAAGATACCATTTTCAGTGAGCTTATGTGTGGCTCGGGAATTTCTTCGAACACCTCGTATGCATAGTAAAATAAAACACACTAACACCCACCTCTCTCACACCTCCAAGCAAAAAAAAAAAGATGGAAGGGGGGGGGGGCTGGGGCAGTATATATAGGGGAAGGTGGACATTGGTCCCGGTTCGTGGCCTGAACCGGGACAAATTCTCATTCTCTTCCCAGGTGGCCTGTGGCTAGGCATTGGTCCCGGTCCCTGGCACGAACCGGGACCAATATCTCCCAACGAACCGGGACCAATGCCCCCAGGCGATTTCTACTGCCCCGGGCACACAAACCGGGACCAATGCATAGCATATGTCCCGGATCTGGTTGCAACCGGGACAGGTGCCCCCTGCCCCCTGGACGAGAGGGGTTGTTTCCACTAGTGAGAGCATCCAACGAACCCATGGCCTGAACTCGTGGATTCAACCCGCATGGACCATTTGGTGTGGTGCGGGTGCGGGTCCTGGACTTGCACGGTGTGGTGTGGTGCAAGTCCTAATCAAGTTTTGTTGGATTAGAGTGGGGTGAAAAATGATGACGTGATTATCTGGTGTGGGCCGGATTTGGAGCGGTTTTCGCCCCATTCCAAGCGTGAGCAGGCGAGGCTAGATAGAAAGCTTGATATTGCTGGTCTCATTATGATTGGATCAGTCAATAAGAGCGGTCCAACCAATTAACCCAAGGATTAAAATTAGTCAATACTGGCAGGCGTGGTGAATAGTATTTGTCAAGTAAATGGGAAAAAATAACTCAGATAGCCGGAGGAGCCGTTTTGGAGGTCGCTTGGTTTCCAAAAGTTGAATCCACATTTTGATATGCAAATTTTCAGGTCATAATTCGTATTATCCGATCTACACAAAAATGAGAAATTTGGCAACATATCAATCTAAAATCTAGTGAATTTTCATAGATCAGTAAATTTATCTTTTCTTGTACAGGCAAAATATAATTCGTATTACAGATCAGTAAATTTATCTTTTTTGTACATGCCAAAATATAAGGAAAATGCTATTATGCAGGAACACACATACTAGTACAAACCAGGAGGACACTCGAAAGAAAAAGAAAGACTACCAACTAGAGGACACTCGCGTTCGGAATCGTCCGGAATCGAAAGAGAAAAAAAAGGGAAGACGTACCAACTAGAGGAAAATCACGCCTGTTTTTGGCCTGTTTTGATTTTTTCCGCCCAGCCTGGCGTCCTGGCCCGTTTCTTTGTTAGATATATTTGGTCTGAGAATTCCCGGCGACCGATGTGGAATGGGAGGCAACAAGGGGACAGTGAATGGGAGGCAAAGCCAATGCAGCAGTGACCGTCGCGACGATGTACGAAACGACGCTTCACGACAGCAAGAGTGTTGAACCCAAAAGCATTTGATCGACTAATTTCATCTCTTCACGACATGCAGCACTGTCTAGTCGTTGTAGTTTTTTTTTTCATTTCATGCTGTTGTACATCGATTGACGGAACGCCATGGCACTACATTTGATCATGCTTGGCCTCGGCCTTTGTAAGCTTCCACTCGATAATCTCAATAGATAGATCAGATAATTTGGAACTACAAGATATTTTCAAACCTATCTTGCTAAGATTCAAGGCAACTATCCGGAAAAGTCGTCCAGATCTCTATTTCTTCCTCGCCCCCGTATGTCGCTCCGATCGAGTGGATCTTAAGTAACGGAAAGTACAAGGCACACTTGGCCCAATCCTGTCATGCAAGCCAACACGGGGACTTCCTCATTCGCACGGGCCGGCCCAACCGGACAGCTTTGTGCGACACTTCTTAAGAAGGCGAAGACAATCCTGCTTCTATAATTTTACAGGCCATGGGAATTAGCGGCCAAAATCAATCAGGAAGCTAATCCATTCTAACTTGAACTCACGGTGAAATTGAAACCTAACAAGCTGTGCTCGACGATGATCAGGCGGCAACAGAGGAGTAGTTAAGAGATACTCAAAGATTAGTTTAGAGAGATTTAGGGGAGACGATCAGCTCGCCCTTGGCATTTCTCCCATGCCACTAGAAGGACTCTTGTTTCTTTCTTGCTCGAAGAAATATGAATGTTTTCTTGTTGTCCATTCTGACCTGCTAGTCAGACAGAGATAGATCGATTTCTCCTTCCAGCTCACTGCCACGCCTTATGCATGATGCCACGCCTTATGCATGATAAACTTTTTGCAGTAAACATTGTGTCTCCAAATGTGCCGCCCGATCGATTCGTCCTAACTTCTAAGTCGCCATGTTCGTGATTGGACTCCAAACTTTTCCGTGAGATAGTATTGGCCCTTTTTGCGTTTGAGTGCTAAGTGCTGAACCGTGTTACCCTTTGAGTTGAAATGGTTGGGTCATATTTATTCGGGTAGGTAAAAGTGCTCCTCGCCTATTCATACAAATGTGCACGCATCTCCAGATGTTGTATCTATTAATTAGGTGCAGATATCATTGAATTAATGCACATAATTGGTGTTGATATTTTCATTGTCCTAGCTCGTAAGGGCATCTCCAACAATGTACATGTGATCGTAAGATAACATGTCAACTCAGCTAAAATACTACATGGCATAGTAATAATGAGGTGAGAGAATATAGGTTGTATGATATGCAACCAACAAGGTAGCATGTATGCCAAGATACTTTTTTTTTCTTTGGTCTCACTAAATGAACTATATGATTGGATAGATTGTACTACTTTACCAACAACTCTACCAACAACCATTGAGATAGTTGTATGATAACTTGTTGGTTGATGAGTTGGACAACTATCATACGGTCTTATCTTACAACCCATCAAAAATGCCCTAATATTATTTTATTTCAATCTAGAAAGCGCAAACCCTCGCTTAGAGTCTGAGCACATTACACCCATATAATGGGGTAGTTGCTAAATGTTTTTCTCCCATAGCCTCCCACCAATCTTATGTACCCGGACATGGACACTCAGCATAACATGTAAAGGAATCGAGACTTAGACAAACATAGGGTAGCAGAAATTAGGATTCGTCGGAACATGCATGGCAAGTGGCTGGGAGTTGGAGATATACGGGAATGCATCCCCTGTAATGACCGATATGTCTACATTTCTCATAAGTTTGACACCAGGCCGATCAATAAGTGTCGCTGAATACCAAAGAGCTCACCACGGAGCTAAATCATCTACATAGCTAGACCAGCAAGAGTTGCAGAATGGTGAGGTGCACCATGATCCTTGAAACTAAGTTTTGAACTGTGTGCATTTAAGTGCTGAGTTTTGACCTGTGTTATCATTTGCGTTGAAACAAATGGTTGGGTCGTATTTATTCAGTGTATCGAAATGCTCCTGAGTTTTTCATACAAATATAAATACATCTTCAGATCTTGTTTCTATCAATTAATTGCAGATTACATTGAATCAAAGCCCAATTGTTATTGTTATTTTCATTGCCCTAGCAAATAATATGAGTTCTTCTTTATTGTCCATTCTGACCTGCTAGTCAGACCGAGATAATTTTTTGTTTGTTTGAAACAAGGTAAAAGCTTTGCCTTTTATATTGATATATAGAAGGAGCAAACAGAAAGGACGAGGCATAAAAAAGAAAAAAATACAACTCGAGTCGACGGTCATGTTGCCCTAGCAAACATAGTCGACAACTAAACACGGCGGAGGCAACCTCCTCACGCAAGTCGAAACCCGGAGCCGCCGCTCCGGCATCCACGCCGGCCCCAATGCCACGCCCCTAAAACTAGCTGACGGCCATGTTGCCCTAGCAGCCATAGTCGACACTAAACACGACGGAGGCAACCTCACGCGGGACGAAACCCGGAGCCGCCGCTCCGGCATCCACGCCGGCGCCAAGGTCACGCACCTAAACTAGTCGACGACCATGTCGCCCTACCAACCAGAGCCGACACTAAACACGGCAGAGACAACCTCAACGCAACTTCTAAGTCGCCATGGCCGTGATTGGACTCCAAAGTTTACCATGATGTGGTATCGTCCGTTTGTGCGTTTCAGTCCTAAGTGCTGAACCATGTTATCGTTTGCATTGAAACAAATGGTTGGATCGTATTTATTCAGTGTTTGTAAAAGTGCTCCTCACCTTTTCATACAAATCTGCATGCATCGTCATATGTAGTTTCTATTAATTGGGTGCATATATAATTGAATCAAAACCCATAATTGGTATTTATATTTTCATTGTCCTAGCCCGTAAAATTATTTGATTTCAAGCTAGAAAGCACAAACCCTCGTTCAGAGTCTGAGCACATTACACCCATATAAAGGGGGTAGTTGCTTCATCTTTTATTTTCATAGCCTCCCACCAATCTTATTTACCCATATATGGACACTAAGCATAACATGTAAAGAAATCGAGAGTTAGACAAACATAGGGTAACGGAAATTAGGATTCGTCGGAACATGGCCAGTGGCTGGGAGTTGGAGGTATACGGGAATGCATGGAAATATGGAATACTTTGCCTCAAACCTGTTAGACCTATGGTTAGGCTGATACATATCAGCATGGAATACTGTAATAAGAAGAATTGGATGATGATCTGGTCGGACATAACCTAGGTGTTGGACTGCCGCTCCAGGGTGAATTGTCCTCCACCTACTGTTAGCAACAGCTCGGTCTAATTTTTCCCGGATGCGCCCCTCTTCCAAATGAATGGGTCTCCCAAGAACCCAAGATCTTCAAGATCACAATCTTCTAAGACATCACAGAAATCTTGCATATACCTTTGTGGCCTTGGATTACCTCCATCCTTTTCATGTGAGAACATAATCTCGTTAAGGTCTCCGATAACCACCAAAGATAGATCTTGCTGGGTCTTTAGTTCCCTCATCTTGTCCAAGGTTTTGTGCATGTCTTGCCATTTAGGTTCAACGTAAATACCAGTATGCCTCCACAATTAATTATTTTCCTCCACAACACGAAGTTCAATGTACTTGGGTCCTGAAAATAGAGGTTGTATTACAATTTATTTCTTGCACGGCAACAAGATACCACCACTTCTAGTAGAGATTGGTTGAACAATTTTGAAGTCCATCTTTAGTTGTCTTCTTAGGCATTCTGTCGGATATTCATCAAGGAAGGTCTCTGACAGGAACACCACATCGGGGTCACATCGCCTTCGAACATCCGAAAGCGGTTGAACTGTCGTGGTGTTCCGAAACCCTAACAGTTTGCCGATCTCTACTTCTTCCTCGCCCATATTATGTCGCTCCGATCAAGTCGATCTTAATTAAAGGTACTCTCTATGCAAAGTACAAGGCTCCCTTGGCCCAATTTTGTGTTGCAAGCCGACGTCGGGCCGTCCTCACTCGCATGGGCCGGCCCACCCGGGACAGTCGCTGACAGCTTTGCTCTAAGCACCACACTTCGTGAGAAGGCGAAGAGAGTCCAGCTTCCATAATTTTCCAAGCCATGGGAATTAGCGTCCAAAACAATCAGAAAGCTAATTAATTCTAACTTGAACTCGCCGGTTAAATTGACACCCAACAGCCATGCTCCACGATGATTAGTCGGCAACATGAGCATAGTTAAGAGAGACTCAAAGATTAGTTTATAGAGATTCGGGGGAGACCATCAGCTCGCCCTCGAATTTTCTCCCATGCCACGCGAAGGACTCTTGTTTGTTTTCTTTCTCAAACAAACATGGATATTTCCTTGTTGTCCATTCTGACCTGCTAGTCAGACAGATAATTGGATTTCTCGTGCCAGCTCACTGCCACGATTCACCATTTGCAGTCAACGTTGCGTCTGCAAATGTGCCACCCGATCGATTGCTAACTTCTAAGTTGTCATGGTTGTAATTGGACTCCAAAGTTTTCCGTGAGGTGGTATCGGCCGTTTGTGCGCTTGAGTGCGAAGGCCTATGCCAATGGGGGTTTCTTAGCATGGTTTCATATTCAATTTGCTATGTGTCACACTATTTAATGAAGAGAGAAGGTGAGTTTGTATCTTAGCTAAGATACAATCTTTGCACGTCGCCATAGGCAAAAATAGCTAAATATCCAATCATATGCATGCATGAGCACCATTTAATTTAATTTAGATACAACCTCTAAGAGACAATGCATTGGTCAAGTAGCTTCTTAAATTTTTAATACTCATATGATACCGTGTCAAGAAACAATTCATTGGCACATGCCTAAGTGCTGAACCGTGTTATCGTTTGCATTGAAACAAATGGTTGGATCGTATTTATTCAGTGTTTATAAAAGTGCTCCTCACCTTTTCATACAAATGTGCATGCATCGTCATATGTAGTTTCTATTAATTAGGTGCATATATCATTGAATCAAAACCCATAATTGGTATTTATATTTTCATTGTCCTAGCCCGTAAAATTATTTGATTTCAAGCTAGAAAGCACAAACCCTCGTTCAGAGTCTGAGCACATTACACCCATATAAAGGGGGTAGTTGCTTCATGTTTTATTTTCATAGCCTCCCACCAATCTTATTTACCCGTATATGGACACTAAGAATAACATGTAAAGAAATCGAGAGTTGGACAAACATAGGGTAACGAAAATTAGGATTCGTCGGAACATGGCCAGTGGCTGGGAGTTGGAGGTATACGCGAATGCATGGAAATATGGAATACTTTGCCTCAAACCGGTTAGACCTATGGTTAGGCTGATACATATCAGCATGGAATATACTGTATTAAGAAGAATTGGTTGGTGATCTGATCGGACATAACCTAGGTGTTGGACTGCCGCTCCAGGGTGCATTGTCCTCCACCTACTGTTAGCAACAGCTCGGTCTAATTTTTCCCGGATGCGCCCCTCTTCCATATGAATGGGTCTCCCAAGAACCCAAGATCTTCAAGATCACAATCTTCTAAGACATCACAGAAATCTTGCATATACCTTTGTGGCCTTGGATTACCTCCATCCTTTTCATGTGAGAACATAATCTTGTTAAGGTCTCGGATAACCACCAAAGATAGATCATGCTGGGTCTTTAGTTCCCTCATCTTGTCCAAGGTTTTGTGCATGTCTTGCCATTTAGGTTCACCGTAAATACCAGTATGCCTCCACATTTAATTATTTTTCCCCACAACACGAAGTTCAATGTACTTGGGCCCTGAAAATAGAGGTTGTATTACAATTTATTTCTTCCACGACAACAAGATACCACCACTTCTAGTAGAGATTGGTTGAACAATTTTGAAGTCCATCTTTAGTTGTCTCCTTAGGCATTCAGTCGGATATTCATCAAGGTGGGTCTCTGACAGGAACACCACATCGGGGTCACATCGCCTTCGAACATCCGAAAACGGTTGAACTGTCGTGGTGTTCCGAAACCCTAACAGTTCGCCGATCTCTACTTCTTCCTCGCCCCCGTATGTCGCTCCGATCAAGTCGATCTTAATTAAAGGTACTCTCTATGCAAAGTATAGAAGGCTCCCTTGGCTGAATTTTGTGTTGCAAGCCGGCGTGGGGCCTTCCTCACTCGCATGGGCCGGCCCACCCGGGACAGTCGCTGACAGCTTTGCTCTAAGCGCCACACTTCGTGAGAAGGCGAAGAGAGTCCAGCTTCCATTATTTTCCAAGCCATGCGAATTAGCGGCCAAATCAATCAGAAAGCTAATTAATTCTAACTTGAACTTTCCGGTTAAATTGGAACCCAACAGCCGTGCTCCACGATGATTAGTCGGCAACACGAAAATAGTTAAGAGAGATTCAAAGATTAGTTTATAGAGATTCGGGGGAGACCATCAGCTCTCCCTCGAATTTGCTCCCATGCCACGCGAAGGACTCTTGTTTTTTTTCTTACTCAAAGAAACATGGATATTTCCTTGTTGTCCATTCTGACCTGCTAGTCAGACAGATAATTTGATTTCTCGTGCCAGCTCACTGCCACGCCTCCTGCATGATTCACCTTTTGCAGTCAACGTTGCGTCTCCAAATGTGCCACTCGATCGATTGATAACTTCTAAGTTGTCATGGTCGTAATTGGACTCCAAAGTTTTCTGTGAGGTGGTATCGGCCGTTTGTGCGCTTGAGTGAGAAGGCCTATGCCAATAGGGGTTTCTTAGCACGGTTTCATATGCAATTTTCTGATGTGTCACACTATTTAATGAAGGGAGAGGATGAGGTTGTATCTTACCTAAGATACAATCTTTGCACGTCGCCATAGGAAAAAATAGCTAATTATCCAATCATATGCATGCATGAGCACCATTTCATTTAATTTAGATACAACCTCTATGAAACAATGCATTGGACAAGTAGCTTCTTAAATTTTAATACTCCTATTATTTTTACCGTGTAAAGAAACAATGCATTGGCACATGCCTAATTGCTGAACTGTGATACCTTTTACTCAATCGACAATTATCACACCCGATAGTATTGGTTCGTTCAGTATTACTTAATCCCTAGATCCATTGGTTGGACGACTGTAATATATTGACCGATCCCATCATAATGAGACCAGCGAACTCCCGATTTTCTTACATTCTACACCAACGAGTCTTTTGTCCTACTGAGTTCAGAATTAAATACAACCTTCTTGTATGTAAGTAGTCATTCTAATTTCTAGGCAAACCATAAACATGTGTTCCAATTTAGTCGTATATGCTCGCAATGAGAAACATGCACAACATCTTTTGTCCTACCAGCCCGTTGCAGCGGGGCCTCAAGGGAATCTACTGGTAATTAAGTTACCCCTTTTAATAATGCACCGGAGCAAAGAATTAACACTCTGTGAACACATGTGATCCTCACATCACAGCCACCCCCTCCAGTTGTCCCAATTATTGTCACTTTGTTTCCTCGGGTTCCGGATAATGACATGTGTAAATAATTTGCAGGTATGATCAAGAAACATAATTATACTCATGAAATAATAATATGTTCAGATCTGAGATCATGGCACTCGGGCCCTAGTGACAAGCATTAAGCGAAACGAGTTGCAACAACGATATAAAGCACTAACAACGGATACTAGGAACCATGCCCTAACAATCTGGCTTATTCCATGAACGATCTCATCCAATCGCTTCCATCCCTCTGAGCCTACAACGAAGATTACTCACACATGGATGGGAGAATCATGGATGGTTGATGGAGAAGTGATGGCGATGACGATGGCGATGTTCTCCTTCGAATCCCCGTCCCGGCAAGGTGACAAAACAGGAATTTAGATCTCCAAATTGAGTTTTGAGGTCGTGGCGGAGCTCTGATGTTTTTCTATGGAATATGACAAACCCCCCCTCGGTTTTCAGGTCATGGGGGATAAGTAGTCAAAAGGGGATCCCGAGGGGGTGGCTGGGGCAGCCACACCACCTGGTGGCACGACCAAAGGGGGCCGCACCACCCTATGGTGTGGGCCCCTCCTTTCCCCCTTCCGGCTCCGGGGGTCTGCGGGTAAAATAAGGACTTTGGGATCTTTTCCGGGCAATTTCCTGAAAGTTGAGTTTCTTCAGAAAAACGAGACGCCAAGGTAATCCTGCTGAAAATAACGTTAGTCCGTGTTAGTTGCATCCAAAACTCACAAGTTTAGAAGAAAACAACAGGAAAAGTGTTAGCAAAAAGTATATGTGTTTTGGATGTATCATGCGCCTGCTCGCATTAGTAATTAAGGACCTCCCCGCGGATTCGGTATTGGTACTTTGAGTCTCCGTTATTACCGTGTCAGAGATCAAAAAAATGGAGCAGTGACTTTTTGTCATGTCTGCCCACTCCACATTATACATCAAACCAAAGCTAACAATCACATCATGTCCGTTAGGCTAATTTTGGAGTGGTCGACTTCACTCCAACATCATGAGGATTGTTATCGCAAACCAGTCAATACAAAATGTTGCATCTTTATCTCAATTCATAGTACCTTGGGCTCCCTCTCTCCCTCGGAAGGTTACGGAGGGTGGGTCTGCAACCATACTTTGACAAAGCTGCTAAAATTCTGAACCCTTGGAAGGCAAAATTTCTCAGCTGTGTAGGGTGCAATCCCATCATCAAGTCTATCCTCAGATCCATGCATCTTTTCCATCTTACAGCCACCAACACGGGGAAAGCTACCCTCAAGGCCTTCGACAAGCTAAGAAGATCCATTCTATGGGCCGGTAGCGATACTGTGAGCGCGGATAAGTGCAAAGTCAATTGGATAAGGTTTGTCGCCCGAAGAACTTAGGGGGCTTGGGTGTCCTCAATATCGTGTAGTTTGCTCGTGCCCTGCAGCTGCGATGGCTATGGTTCGAGTGGATGGCTCCAAAAAAACCTTGGATAGGCCTCGAAACCCCCAATGACAACACTGACAAAGATCTTTTCAATGCCGCCAATAAGGTCACCATCGGGCAGTGGCCAGAAAGCCACTTTTTGGTTCTCCTCTTGGATCAATGGTTCCTCGCCAAAGTTGATTGCCCCTCTGCTCTTTGCCTCCTCCAACAAGAAGAAAAAAAAGTGTTCACAATGCTCTTGGAAACCTCACCTGGATTACAGAAATTTCAGTGAACAACTTCACGGTGGAGCATATTTCTCAATTTATCACCCTCTGGGAGCTGCTCCAGAATATCACTTTGGACCCGACTACGGAGGACACTATTGAGTGGACCCTCTCTCCTAAAGGTTGCTACTCGGCGGGATCAACATACCAATCTCAGTTCATGGATTCCACTGCTTGTTCCTTCGAAAGTGTGGGTTGGAAGGTCTGGGTGTCTCCAAAATGCCGTCTTTCCGCCTTGTTGGCCGTCCAAAATAGGTTGTGGACCTTTGACCGCCTAGCTATCAGGGGATGACCTCACAATCCCCTATGCCAGCTTTGGAAAAATCAGATTGAGACTGTGAGGCACATCCTCTTTGAATGTCGTTACTCTAGGTGCGTCTGGCGCGCTGTAGCCTCTTGGCTCGCATGCCCTTCTCTCAGTAAGGACATGGGGTCGAATTGGGCATTTGTTCTTCATTATTGGCAGACCACTGCCAAATTGCGACTGATTGCCCAAAAGGTCTTAAAACGGACATCACTCCGATTTCCAGGGAAATCTAGAAAGAAAACAAAATGCACGGGTCTTCAACAATGTCGCATCAATGCCGATGGCACTTTTTCAGAAGATCAAGGACGAAAGCAAGAACTGGATCATTGCCGGCGCTAAACATTTAGCAGAAATTGTTCTTTAGGCACCCCTGTGGTAGGGGGTCCATTTTTTCCTTTTTTTGACTGGCTTAGGCCAAACCATGTTTGCTTCTCCTATATCAATATAAAAGGCAAAGCTTTTGCCTATTTCTTTCAAATAGTACACATGCAAATCCGCAACTAAATGTTCAACAATCACAACAAGATGGGTGAGGGATTCTATCACGTATATGTATATAGTGGTAATGGCGATGGATATCGAGGAAGAAGCCATCAAGATGATGGTCTTGATTGAGATGGATTTCTTTTTGCCAATTCCCCCTCTAGATGTCTTCCTAAGGCTAGGGTTTGCTGGACTTTCGGTCTGGAGGTTGATATGTGTCTTCTCGTAATCTGAAAGCACATGGTAAATATACTCGACGAGGCGGTGCCTATGATCCATGGTCGTCTGGCTGGTACGGTCGGTCGCCGGCGTAGCAGTTTTCTTCATGGCGGTCGTCTCCTCGTGGTGTGTTGACAATATCTGCTTCGCCCGTTGTTTCGGAATCTCCTCCATGGTATGGTGAATGTCTTGAGCGACCATACCAATGCTCTTTAAGTAGTACTAGATGTTGAGACAAAGATGGTTGCATGGTGGGGTGGTTGGTACCGTAATGAGTATTCGTACCGCCACTCGTTAAACCTTATGTTATTTGTTTCTTGGCTCCTTCTTCCACTCTACGATATTGTTCTTTATGGAAAGACCCTTAATGCTCTGATTTCACTATATTACATCCCAAACATGGTCTTTTATGCCTTGTATGAAATTTCTTCTCCGGATTTTTATTATCTTCGTACATAGACATAAATGGTGCACTTTGGCATGGTAAAATGCTAGAATTGCTAACTATTTATTAATAATTCACTAAGTAAAATCATGTCTAAAATGGATGCATTAGCATAAAAATAAAGGTTCCCACACACAGAAACCTACATCACAAAAGTGATACTTTTCTAGCCACCATACCTTCACAAGAACGACGCCCTCCCCATGGCCTCCCCACTTTCCCCATCGATCGTTGGTTCCCCGATCTAGGTCCACCTTCCCTTCTTCCTCCTACCTGGAACCTTGCCATCAGTTGAACCCACATTCGGCTCCACCATATATGTCCTCAATGGCGGGACCTCACCGTTCTGTCCACCTCCGCCCTTGGGCCCATGTGTGATCATCGTTATTGTACTTTCCCTCACAATCCTCCACCTTGGGTGTGTTAATCTGTTTTTATGCCCTCCACTTGTCTGACGGATGTTCCTGTCGGGCTTGCTGATCTGAGACTCCTCCTCGTGGAATCTTGCCTTCATTTCCTTCGTTGATTGTGCCGCAATTGACCTCCCTGACTAAATTACACAAAACTAACAAAATTGGGGCAGTGGATACATGTCAATACCTATCTTGTTAATTCTTTCTAAAATATACCGGTCGTGAGACATGGCGTTACAAATCACGCGAATTCTAATCTAAACATATTTTATTGAAGACACTAAAAAGTGGGGCATATTCTCCTGTCTCACATGGCTGCATACATGGAGGGTGAGTTCACATGGACGTGGAGATAGCTAGGAAACAAAAGAGATCTAGGAGGTTCAGCCCCAAATTGAATGGGATCGGGGAGACTCCTCGTGGCCCGATTCAGCCATGGCCACAAAGTTGGTGTGTAGTGTAGAACGTACACTCATTTCCTATCTTGCCTGCCAAGTCCTGACGTCAACAAGGGTCCACCACTACAGGAAACAGGCTATATACCGACGGCCAGGTACTGTCGGCTTAGTCCCAAAAGCCGTCGGCATATAGGTATGCCGACGACAAAACTATATGCCGACGGCATAAGGCTGTCGGCAACTTCTTTCTCGGCATAGCTCCAAAAAGCCGTCGGCATAGATCTATGCCGACGGCCAAACGGAGATATGCCGACGGCTAAACCGTGCCACGTGGCGGCCCCATATTCTCATAGGAGGGAGATATGCTGACGGCTTTTCTGCTATGCCGACGGCAAATATAGACACGTGGTATGATCTGGTAGCTTGTGCGACCTTGTATGCTGACGGCCTTTTTGTTGTATGCCGACGGCAATTGCCGTCGGCCTACCTTATTACATACGCCGACCGTCAAACGAAGGTATGCCGTCAGCATAGCCACTTTCCAGGATATTAACAGGAATTTTTTCGCTGGTGGTTTCTGCTCCATTTCAACATTTTAAAATATGAATTTTGACAATTCTATTTCAACATTCTCAACACAACAATAACATTGGGCAATGCACACATATAGTCCACTAATATGACAAAGTAACAAGTTTCAAAGACATTAACAAGTTTCAAACACATTGGACAAGTTGCATGTCACAAAACGACATGTTATTTACAAGTCTAGCTAGAACCCCGACAACACGAAGTGCACCGCGACGACACCAAGTCCACCGCCGTGAGCATGCATCATCATCAAGACTATAACAAGGAGAAAGAGAAATTTGGCAACGGTCAAATACTATGTTTAGCAATGGAAATTTTCTAAGTCCAACTTTTGATGCTTGCATATATGAATTCACCGTAATAATGCAAAATTATTTGGCATAGACAATATACACAAACCTATGTTCATGGCTAGCACCAAATCTTGATAAACATGTAGTCATAGATGCACATCACTACAAGTTCATTGCACATAGTTGTAACATCCCAAGTATGAAAAACAACCATTAGAATGTTTGCTTTTTGTTAATTTATGTTTTGCATCATGTCATCATAAGCCTTGCATTTGTTTTCCATTTGTTTTCCCTTGTTTTTCCATTTGAATTTCAAACCAAATTTCAAAATCCTTGTTCATACTTGTTCTGTTACAATGTTTCAAATAAAACTTGCAATCAAACCAATCTTTTGTTTCTAATAAACTTGAAATTTAAAAGCTATTAACTTGTTTAAGTTTCATTAATTCAAATTATACCAAATTCATTTGAATTTTCAAACAGCAACAAAATTCAAATTTTTTGAAAAGCAAAAGTTGCACAACTGTGCTTTTGTAAATAACAACCTATGAAAATTATCACCAAAATTTAAAACCCCAAAAACCCCTCAAAATTCTCTCCTTTCTTCCCTTTTCTTTTCTGCAAAAAAAAAGAGAGAAAAAAACAGAGAGGGGAGAGGGCAGGCCAGTGGGCTGAGCCCACCACACCCCAGGCCCAGCCCACCTTATCCCTCTCATCCCCTACCTCTGAACGGCCGCTCATCGAGCGTGCCCACGTCGACATACAGAGGAGGGGACGGACAGCAGCGCCTCCTCCTCCTCCTCCTTATAACCTAGCCCCGAGCTCCTCCTCCTGCCCTAGTTCTTCTCCCTCCTTCCTTCTCCTCGCGCCGTCGCCTTTTTCCTCTCCTCTCTCCTCTGTTACTCCCTCTGTTCCCTCTCTGCACCACCGAACACCACCGCCACCAAATCCCGGCGATCGCCGTCGCCGTGATGCCTCTCCGGCCTGGTTAAGCGCGGGAATCGAAGCCCCGCGACACCGTCTTCCTCCTCAACACCGCCGCTGAGTCCGAGAGGGCCTGGATCGCCCGCGACGATGCCGGCCACCTCGCCGTCGTCCACTGTCCCCTCACGAGCACGCCCTGCTCCCTCCTTCCTTCCCCCGGTGAGCCCTCGCTTCCTCATCTCCCTTCTCCACCTGGCACTTGCGCACACGGGCACGCACGGCCACACATCACATACGCACACGGGCGCACAGCAGCAGCAGCGCTGCAGTCGCCGCCGGTGACCACCGCATCTCCTCTGTCAGGTTCAGTTAACTGAAACTGAAAAGTTTCAGTAATAGCCGCAGCTGAACCTCATACCCCCCAAGCCCTAACCTGTCAAGACACAGCAGCTCACCCTAGTGGCAACGCACTGCGCGCACGCTCACGAGGTCGTGGGTTCGATTCCCAGCCCCGCGGGATTAAATCCCCCAATTTTTGCTCTTTGCCACGCTCGCTGCGCAGGCCCACCTGCCAGTGGCAGTGGTGGCCACACCAGCACCCACCCGCGGCCACGCAGGCGCACAGCTGGGCACTGGCCCACTGCCAGTGACCCAGGGGCCGCTCTGCCCGCGTATAAAAAGTCCCAGGGGCCTGTCTGGAATTTTCTTTTTCGCAGCTAAGCCCCTGGACCAAATCTGTAACTGTTTAATTCACAAAATAGCCCCTGCAATTTCAAATTCAAATAACTATTGTATTTCAAATCCAAATAAAATAAATAAAATATGTATTCTGAACCAAATTTAATTCTCTACATGTTTAAACCATTTGTTTACTGTTTTGAACATTTCAAATGTTTTCAAAATTCAAATTCAAACAACTCATTACAAATTTGGTCAAATTCATAACTAATTCAAATTTAATTCAAATGTCACATATAAAATATGTTTTTCATGCAAAAATTGAACCACCTTTCCAAATATAAACTTTGTTTCCTGTTTTGAATAATTAAAATTGGTTAAATAATTTAAACCTTGTTTAAATCATTTAAAATAGCTAAATTCATAACTTGGTCAAATTAAATTCTTTTTGAACATATAAAATATGTTTTCAAACCAGAAAAATGTAATCCTTACAAATATGAATCTTATTGAATGTTTTGAACAGATAAAAATTCAAATAATTTTCATACTTGAATTAAATTCATTTAAATCTTGTTTAAACTTGTTTAATTCATAATTAATTCATTTTAATTCCTTTTTCAACAAATGAGACATGTATTCCACCTAAAATTTTGTGCTCTTCCCAAATATGAATTTTGTTATCTATTTTGAACATTTAAACTGGTGAAAACAACAAATGCTTGTGTAACTCATTTAAGAAGCCAAATTTCCTAACTTAATAAATAAATTTCCAAACTTGGAAAACACCTTATCAAATTGAAGCTATTGTTGTTTTCTTATTGTTTTCCTCATCCATGCCTCATCCTAATCAACTTTCACATGTTGGTTATTTGTAGATCATTTAATTCAACCTTAATTCATGGGCTTTTCCATATGCAATCCAAATTGCATATGGGCCCATTTAATTATGTTACCATGTCAACTAGCTTATTCTGATGCATCAATTAAATTGTCATGCATCATCCCATGTTTGTGCATTATGCCATGTTATTGATTGTTTGTCTCTCTGCGTTGTTTTGTTTGCTTCTTCTCGAATAGACGACGATGTTGAGACAGACGAGGTTTACGACACTACTTCTGAGGAGTTAGCCCAGCACCAGGCTACTTAGTTTGCAGGCAAGTATTCACTCACATGAACCATTGTGTCCTTTCCACACTGGACATCGATACTTTCCGTTGTCTATCCTGCTAGCCTTAAGATTCGTTGCTTGTGTTCCGATCCTATCACACGTTATCCTGTAACCCTGATATAGCCTATCCTCCACACCTATAACCCTGTTGCTTGTTGCCTGTGTCTTACTAGCATGCTTAGGGTTGTTTATGCTCGAGTCTGATGTCCGTTATTTCTGTTACCATATTTATTATGTTCTGGGGCTCGATGTTAAACAACAACCTGTTAATGTTTGAGGTAATGCTAATTTGATGATAAGGCACCGGCAGGAGGCCGGGTATGGTTTTGAGGCCTGCTAGTGTCGAACTCAGGAAAAGTTCTTGTCCTCTAGATCCATGATGAGCGCGCTAACCGCATGTGGGAAGCGTGTATGGGCGCCCCCCTCAATTTGATTTGATTCGCATCTCGTCCAAATCGCCTCATTTAGTTCGGGTTTTCCATTTGCCGCATGCATATGCAGGTGCGAACCCGAGGCCAGGGTGGTAACTTTTGTAGTCGGCATTTAGGGAGACACGTTCTTAGAGTGCTATGAGGGTCCCCTTTTCTTCGTGGGGCTTGATTAGCCGTGCGCTCAATTGCACGGGGTTCTTTGGGCTTGATGCGAAGAAGAGTTGGGTTGTGTTGAGTGTCTCGCTTGGTGGGTTTGATCCCCGTCTGGCGGGATATTCTTACGTGTACGGCTAAATTGGTGCATTCCTGCAGGGTTAAATCTTCTCGAGAAGCCGTGTTGTCCGCGGTTATGGATGACTTGGTGATAGGGCTGGCTAACAAGGATTAGACAACTTACACCTAATTAATAATAAGTTGACTAGTAATAGTCTTATTGACACAAAACTTGAACCATCATTAATCCAAATGTGTGAGTTATCCTCGGATTGCTTCTTTGGATAAGGGGCGAGATCCAGGATGGGTTTGTTTGAGGATAGTGGTAGTTGGTTCCGATACGCTATCTTATCCCCTTCTTTTAGCCGGAAGTTGTAGCGTGTCTCTGTAGTTGGTTAGAGCAGCCTACTGCCGCACTTTTGTATCACCTATTCTTCCGTTGAACCCAAAGCATCTGTACTTGGTGTTGCCGGGTACACTTTGGTATCTTGTGAGTCTTGCTTGCCAGTACTTGTCTGTACTGACCCCTTTGGGGCTGTGGTTTCCGCAGACTACGTTTCCGAGGATCCCCATGGTGGCTACTACGTGGAGTATGACGAGGCTGCTGACGAGTAGATAGCGGACCCGGGCAGGATCCGAGACATCGTGGATGGGCTCCGTCTTTTCGTTTCCGGCCTCTTAGGCCTATTTCGATCTTGTCTGTACTCAGACACTTTGGATGCTTCCGCTGTGATGTAATGATGACTTGTTGGGACATGTGTCCTCTGGATGATTGTATTTGCTATCTCTGCTCTAGTGAGAGCTATTTGCAACTTATTTCTATTTCTTTGTGTCTTAGAGATTTGTTGTGATATCACTTGTTCAAATGCCGTTGACGTACCATGTGTGTATGTTATGAAGTACGTCAATGGAAGTAGTCGGATTTCTATGGGATGGTTTACGCAGACGATGAATAGTAGAGGTTGGTTGTCACGCGTTTACGTGTTAGCCTACTCATATTGAGATGCGGGTGCCGGTAAGCCCCGTAAGCCAATTATCTACTGTCTAGCGGGCTGTGAGTATCCTCTAGAAGTCCGGGTGCGACAAATGGTATCAGAGCCTGTCTGCCTGTAGGATCCCTTTTACTGGTCGCAGTTGAGTCTAGAAACTATTTTGTAGCTATATAGGAAAAATGAAACGTGAGAGTAGGAATTCTGTTCTTTTATTTCTTTCCCCACCCACCCTCCTTTTCTGGTAAGGAAGTGCAACGTTGTTTTCTCTTCTCGTCTAAACTTTCAAGTTAGGATTTCACGTATCCTGATTTCTCTAGGATAGTTATATCTACTAGACCATAGGAATGGAGGTGGTTGTGACATGATTTATCATGTTGCCTACTCATGATTGAGAACGGAGGCGTGTAAGCCCCGGAAGCAGATCCTTTATTCCTTAAGCAGTAGATATTGATCCTTTAGAAGCCCGGATGGGTTTTCCGTAGTACCTCAGGAGTGTTTGGTCTCGTGTTTCCCGAATGTTGCTTCGATATCCTGTTCTTCTCAACATCATTTTCGTCCGTTGAAACCTTGTTGTTGCTTGACACTTCAGTTCTTCTACCGGCGTCTAATCAAAACTTCCCCGATCATCTGCAGATGGATCTCAGGTTTTACCCGCAGGTGGTTCGTATGACTCGTTGCGAGAGCACTGCCGGTTATCCGGAGATGCTGAGAGACATGGTCACTTTTCTGGGGTTCCGTTGGGCACCAGAGTACCAGGTCTACGAGCAGAAGCGAGAGTTTGACCAGACCTACTACCAGGCTATCGTCTACATTCTTTCAGATGATGGCATGAGCGTAGTCCACCGCTACGAGGCAGTAGGTTCCACAGTGGATATGGCTGTGCAGCAGGCAGCTTATGTGAGTCTCACCGTCCTTCGTGCTGACTACTGGGGATTTGACGATTCTATCTATCGCCACATCCCCCGTGGTTACATCACTTCGGAGGGAGCTCATTTCACTCTCTACGACAACTTGGATGTTTACGAGCATGATAACTCCAGGCTGCACACCACCGCTCAGTTTGTGAGGAAAAGTGACGCAGTTGCCAGCACACTATCTCAGGAGTTGGCTTCAGTCAGAGAGCAGCTCTACCTTGCTTTGACTCGTCTGGCGACTTGCACCACAGACTTTGTTGGAGACGAGCGCTTTGCACGTTTTGATCAGCCAGTTGGTCGTCGTCTGCCAGATGCTGGAGGTTACGAGCCGATCAGAGGTCCACTCCTTAACCTTGGTGCTGGTTACACTGGGATTCCACGCTCTGGAGCACAGGGAGCCGACGCTATGTACTTCACCACACCTAGAGTCGCTCTCAGACCACGTCAGATCTACGTGGATCGT
This sequence comes from Alopecurus myosuroides, assembly GCA_028641055.1. NCBI lineage: Eukaryota > Viridiplantae > Streptophyta > Magnoliopsida > Poales > Poaceae > Alopecurus > Alopecurus myosuroides. Next base: position 78,047,132 of record CM054058.1, read on the forward strand.
TGTTCTACCTACTTTCGTGGGCGTGCTCCTCACCGTACCTCTCGCCGTACTCCTAGCCGCCGTCCTGCGTGATGAGCATGGGAGTACCGATGTATCCATTCTTAGCTATGTCTAGTTATCCTTTGGCATTCGAATCATTTATGGTGTGTTGGATATTCTGATGTATTTGAACATGTGATGATGTACCTGTTGGTTATCTATTCATGCGTCGGAATAATCTCTCTTTCGGTTGCCAAGTCTATCATTTTCTATTGTTGTGCTAAAATGCATTTCCATTCAGGATGCCGCCAACAAGGAACAACACGCCTGAGCCACCGCCAATCGCGGAGCTGTTGACTCAGATGACCCAAGTCATGGCGCAGATGGCCCAGTTTCAGACTAATCAGCATAACAACCAGACAACTCCATGGGTCAGCATCAAGGAGTTTCTCAGTCTGGGCCCAAGAGCTTTCGTGGCCACACGCGAGCCTCTGGACGCTGATGACTGGATCCGTGAGATAGCTAAGGCTCTGGAGATTGCTCACGTAGCTGAAGAAGACAAGGTCAAGTATGCCTCTTATCTGCTGAAGGGTCAGGCAGCTACTTGGTGGGAGAACTTCCAGGCCGTGAGAACTGGGATACCAGTCACGTGGAATTGTTTCAAGGAAGCCTTTCTGAAGCACCACATTCCAGATGGTCTCATGGAAAGGATGCGTGAAGAGTTTTGCTCACTCAAGCAGGGCAAGCTGGACGTCATCGGGTACCAGAGTGAGTTCAGTCGCCTCGCTCGGTACGCTGGAGATGAGGTGTCCACTGAGGCTAAGAAGATGGCAAGGTTCCGCAGAGGTTTTAACCCGGAAATCAAGTATGCCCTCACAAACGTCAAGGCCAACAGCTTCGAGGATCTCGTTAACACCGCGCTCAATGAAGAAAATGGGCGCAAGGCGTTCGAGGAGTCTCGCAAGCACTCGCGTGAGGGTGGTTCCTCCTTCAACATGACCACCCCTCCGCAGAAGCGCCGCATCTGGGTGCCAAATGGTGCTGTCACTCGGGCTCCATACGCCCAAGCTTCTCCAGGCTTCGCTCCCCGCCCACCCAACCCAGATCAGATGCATGATCCAAGGGATTCAATGGGGCAGCCAAGGCCAGGGCCTCCTCGTGTCGTCACTTGCTACAAGTGCAAGCAGACGGGACACTACGCTGACAAGTGCACGCAGAGGCAGCTACCTCCACCACCACCTCGTCCTAACACAAACCAGGCAATGGTGCGCGCTCCCCTGCCTAAGGCCTTCAACTCCAACAACAGGCCTGTCGGGAGGACCGCAAGGGTGAATCATGTCAAGATCGACAAAGCTGAGGAAGCTCCTGACGTCGTTCTCGGTATATTAGCCGTAAACTCTTTTCCAGCTAAAGTGTTGTTTGATACCGGAGCATCGCATTCTTTTGTGTCAAAGATTTTTGCCACAACAAACAACCTAATTGTGGTTCCACTAAGCAATCAAATCACCGTTCACTCCCCGGGGTCTCAAATGTTGACCTCCAAGATAAGTAAGGACAATCAAATCCTAATTGGAGGCCACATTTTCCTTGCCTCTCTCATGTTGCTGGGAAGTTCTGACATTGATGTCATTCTTGGTATGGATTGGCTGAAAGCTAATAAAGCAAGGATTGACTGTGCTCAAAAGTCAATAACTCTGTTCCACCCTTCTGGCCAGATAATCTATTCTCCAAATGAATCAAGTTCCATTCAGCTATGCAACCTCGATGCAAAACCTCTACCTTCACTTGAAAATGTTCCGGTGGTTTGCGAATTCCCTGACGTCTTTCCAGAAGAGTTGCCAGGGATGCCTCCGGACAGAGCTGTTGAGTTCGTGATCGAACTTGAACCAGGTACTGCTCCAATCTCTAAGCATCCCTATAAGATAGGAACTCCCGAGCTGAAATTGTTGAAGGAACAAATTGATATGTACATGGAAAAAGGTTACATTAAACCTAGTTCCTCGGCTTGGGGTTTCCCAACTCTGTTCGTTGCGAAGAAGGATCACACAAAGAGACTCGTTGTTGACTATCGTCCTCTTAACGAGAAAACCATCAAAAACAAGTATCCAATTCCTCGTATCGATGATCTTTTGATCAACTTGCTGGAGCCTCAATATTCTCCAAGTTGGACTTGAGAATGGGTTACCATCAAATAAAGATCAGAAAAGAGGATATTCCAAAGACAGCCTTCACCACTCGCTACGGTCTATATGAATTCACCGTCATGTGCTTTGGTCTCACCAATGCACCGACGACCTTCTCTCGACTCATGAATTCTGTCTTCCATGAATACCTCGACAAGTTCGTTGTGGTATATCTCGATGACATTCTTGTCTACTCAAAATCCGAGGAAGGGCATGAAGAACATCTTCGTCTAACACTCATGAAGCTTCTCGTCTCTATGCCAAATTCTCCAAATGTGAGTTCTGGATTTCAGAAGTTGCTTACCTTGGTCATGTCATCTCTGCCAAGGGCATAGCCATTGATCCAGAAAAGGTTAAAGCAATTGTTGATTGGAAACCTCCAAAGACGATGAAGCAAGTAAGAAGTTTTCTTGGCTTGGCTAGCTATTGCCGTCGTTTCGTCCAAAACTTTTCTAGGATTGCCAAACCTCTCACTGACCTCACAAAGAAGGACAAGAAGTTCGTTTGGTCTCCACAATGTGATGAAAGTTTCAATCTCCTGAAGACTAAACTCACTTCTACACCAGTTCTGGTTGGCCCAGATCCTTCCAAACCTTTCCAAATATTCTATGATGCTTCTCTCCAAGGTCTAGGTGCAGTTCTTATGCAAGAACGTCAAGTTGTGGCTTATGCTTCACGTCAGTTGAACGCACATGAGCTCAATTATCCCACTCATGACCTTGAACTTGCAGCAGTTGTGTTTGCCCTCAAGAAATGGAGACAATACTTGTTGGGTAATCGCACTGAAATCTTTTCCGATCATAAGAGTCTGAAGTACATCTTCACTCAACCAGATCTAAACCTCAGGCAAAGGAGATGGATTGAAAATATTAAAGACTTTGATCTTACCATTTCTTACACTCCAGGCAAGGCTAATGTTATGGCCGATGCTCTCAGTCGCAAGTCGTATTACAATAATCTCATGATCATGGAAAGCCAACCTCCTCTTCATGAAGAATTCCAGAAACTCAACCTTGGTCTTGTTCCTCAAGTCTATCTTGCAAACTTGACAGCTAGTCCAACTCTCTAGGACAAGATTCGTTCTGAACAACTTCGTGATGCTGAAATCAAGAAGATGGTAGAACACATCAAAGAAGGCAAGGAAAAATTTAAGTCCTTCTCAATTGATGACAAGGGAACTGTGTTCTTCGAAGGACGCATTGCAGTTCCTCAAGTTCAAAGTCTCAAAGATGTCATTCTCAAGGAGGCTCATGAAACTCCTCTCTCCATACACCCTGGAAGTACAAAGATGTACCAGGATCTCAAGACACTGTATTGGTGGCCTGGCATGAAACGTGAAATTGCTCAATACGTTTCTGAATGCGACGTTTGTCAACGTGTTAAGGCAGTTCATCAGAAAACAGCCGGTCTTCTCCAACCTCTGAAAATTCCTGAGTGGAAGTGGGACATGATTGAAATGGACTTCGTCACTGGTTTTCCAAAGTCCAAGAGGGACAACGATGCAATCTTCATTGTCATTGATCGAATCACTAAAGTAGCTCACTTCTTTCCTGTCAAAGAGACAATCTCAGCTAGTCAGTTAGCAGAGCTCTACACAGCAAAGATTGTTCCTCTTCATGGTGTTCCATTGGAAATAAGCTCAGACCGTGGAAGCATATTCACTTCTCATTTCTGGAAAAGCTTTCAAGAAGCTTTGGGCACCAAGCTTCTGTTCAGCACAACCTATCACCCTCAGTCTCAAGGGCAAGTCGAAAGAGTCAATCAGATTCTCGAGGATATGCTCAGAGCATGTGGTATCTTTTTTGGCATGAAATGGGAGAAATGTCTTCCATATGCTGAATTCTCCTACAACAACAGCTTCCAGGCAAGCCTAGGCATGGCACCATTTGAGGCTCTCTATGGCCGCAGATGCAGGAGTCCAATCAATTGGTCTGGAGCTGGTGAACGTTCACTCTTAGGCCCTGACATTGTTAAGGAAGCCGAAGAGAAAGTTCGCATCATTCGTGACAATCTCAAGATTGCTCAGTCTCGTCAGAAAAGCTACTATGACAGCAAGCACAGGGACATGGTCTATGCAGCTGGTGACAAAGCATATCTCCGTGTAACTCCCCTCAGAGGCACTCATCGTTTTGGTGTCAAAGGAAAGCTTGCACCAAGATATATTGGTCCCTTCAACATTCTTTCAAGGCGTGCAGAAAATGCCTATCGTCTTGAACTTCCAGAAAAGCTATCCAAGGTGCACGATGTGTTTCACGTGTCACAGCTCAAGAAGTGCTTCAAAGACCTAGGTCGTACAGTTGATCATGATTCCATTGATCTACAAGAAGACCTCTCTTATGAAGAGCATCCTGTTCGAATTCTCGATGAGACCGAGAGTAAAACTCGCAACAAGAGCACCAAGTTCTTGAAAGTGCAGTGGTCTCATCATTCCGATAAAGAGGCAACGTGGGAGACCGAAGAGGATCTTCGCAAGAAGTATCCGGACCTTTTCTCTTCTCAGTAGGAATCTCGGGGCGCGATTCCTTCAAGGGGGGCGTTTTGTAACATCCCAAGTATGAAAAACAACCATTAGAATGTTTGACTTTTGTTAATTTATGTTTTGCATCATGTCATCATAAGCCTTGCATTTGTTTTCCATTTGTTTTCCATTTGTTTTCCCTTGTTTTTCCATTTGAATTTCGAACCAAATTTCAAAATCCTTGTTCATACTTGTTCTGTTACAATGTTTCAAATAAAACTTGCAATCAAACCAATCTTTTGTTTCTAATAAACTTGAAATTTAAAAGCTATTAACTTGTTTAAGTTTCATTAATTCAAATTATACCAAATTCATTTGAATTTTTAAACAGCAACAAAATTCAAATTTTTTGAAAAGCAAAAGTTGCACAACTGTGCTTTTGTAAATAACAACCTATGAAAATTATCACCAAAATTTAAAACCCCAAAAACCCCTCAAAATTCTCTCCTTTCTTCCCTTTTCTTTTCTGAAAAAAAAAGAGAGAAAAAAAAAACAGAGAGGGGAGAGGGCAGGCCAGTGGGCTGAGCCCACCACACCCCAGGCCCAGCCCACCTTATCCCTCTCATCCCCTACCTCTGTACGACCGCTCATCGAGCGTGCCCACGTCGACATACAGAGGAGGGGACGGAGAGCAGCGCCTCCTCCTCCTCCTTATAACCTAGCCCCGAGCTCCTCCTCCTGCCCTAGTTCTTCTCCCTCCTTCCTTCTCCTCGCGCCGTCGCCTTTTTCCTCTCCTCTCTCCTCTGTTACTCCCTCTGTTCCCTCTCTGCACCACCGAACACCACCGCCACCAAATCCCGGCGATCGCCGTCGCCGTGATACCTCTCCGGCCTGGTTAAGCGCGAGAATCGAAGCCCCGCGACGCCGTCTTCCTCCTCGACACCGCCGCTGAGTCCGAGAGGGCCTGGATCGCCCGCGACGACGCCGGCCACCTCGCCGTCGTCCACTGTCCCCTCACGAGCACGCCCTGCACCCTCCTTCCTTCCTCCGGTGAGCCCTCGTTTCCTCCTCTCCCTTCTCCTCCTGGCACTTGCGCACACGGGCACACACGGCCACACATCACATACGCACACGGGCGCACAGCAGCAGCAGCGCTGCAGTCGCCGCCGGTGACCACCCCATCTCCTCTGTCAGGTTCAGTTAACTGAAACTGAAAATTTCAGTAATAGCCGCAGCTGAACCTCATACCCCCCCAAGCCCTAACCTATCAAGACACAGCAGCTCACCCAAGTGGCAACGCACTGCGCGCACGCTCACGAGGTCGTGGGTTCGATTCCCAGCCCCGCGGGATTAAATCCCCCAATTTTTGCTCTTTGCCACGCTGGCTGCGCAGGCCCACCTGCCAGTGGCAGTGGTGGCCACACCAGCACCCACCCGCGGCCACGCAGGCGCACAGCTGGGCACTGGCCCACTGCCAGTGACCCAGGGGCCGCTCTGCTCGCGTATAAAAAGTCCCAGGGGCCTGTCTGGAATTTTCTTTTTCGCAGCTAAGCCCCTGGACCAAATCTGTAACAGTTTAAATCACAGAATAGCCCCTGCATTTAAAATTCAAATAACTTGTGCTTTTCAAATCCAAATTAAATAAATAAATATGTTTTCTGTACCAAATTTAATTCTCTACTTGTTTAAATCATTTGTTTACTGTTTTGAACATTTCAAATATTTTCAAAACTTCAAATTCAAACAACTATTTCAAATTTGGTCAAATTCATAACTAATTCAAATTTAATTTAAATGGCACATGTAAAATATGTTTTCCATGCAAAATTGAACCACCTTTCCAAATATAAACTTTGTTTCCTGTTTTGAATAATTAAAAGTGGTTAAATAATTTAAACGTTGTTTAAATCATTTAAAATTGCTAAATTCATAACTTGGTCAAACTAAATTCTTTTTGAACATATAAAATATGTTTTCAAACCAGAAAAGTGTAATCTTTCCAAATATGGATCTTATTGAATGTTGTGAACAAATAAAAATTCAAATAAATTCATACTTGAATTAAATTCATTTAAACCTTGTTTAAACTTGTTAATTCATAATTATTTCATCTTAAATTCCTTTTTCAACAAATGAAACATGTATTCCACCTAAAATTTTGTGTTCTTTCCAAATATGAATTTTGTTATCTATTTTGAACAATTAAAATTGGTGAAAACAACAAATGTTTATGTAACTCATTTAAGAAGCCAAATTTCATAACCTTAATAAATAAATTTCCAAACCTGGTAAACACCTTATCAAATTGAAGCTATTGTTGTTTCCTTATTGTTTTCCTCATCCATGCATCATCCTAATCAACTTTCACATGTTGTTTATTTGTAGATCATTTAATTCAACCTTAATTCATGGGCTTTTCCATATGCAATCCAAATTGCATATAGGCCCATTTAATTATGTTACCATGTCAACTAGCTTATTCTGATGCATCAATTAAATTGTCATGCATCATCCCATGTTTGTGCATTATGCCATGTTATTGATTGTTTGTCTCTCTGCGTTGTTTTGTTTGCTTCTTCTCGAATAGACGACGACGTTGAGACAGACGAGGTTTACGACACTACTTCTGAGGAGTTAGCCCAGTACCAGGCTACTGAGTTTGCAGGCAAGTATTCACTCACATGAACCATTGTGTCCTTTCCACACTGGACACCGATACTTTCCGTTGGCTATCCTGCTAGCCTTAAGATTCGTTGCTTGTGTTCCGATCCTATCACATGTTATCCTGTAACCCTGAAATAGCCTATCCTCCACTCCTATAACCCCATTGCTTGTTGCCTGTGTCTTACTAGCATGTTTAGGGTTGTTTTTGCTCGAGTCTGCTGTCCGTTATTTCTTTTACCACATTTATTATGTTCTGGTAGCTCGATGTTTAAACAACCACCTGTTAATGTCTGAGGTAATGCTAATTTGATGATAAGGCACCGGCAGGGGGCCGGGTATGGTTTTGAGGCCTGCTAGTGTCGAACTTAGGAAAAGTTCTTGTCCTCTAGATCCATGATGAGCGCGCTAACCGCATGTGGGAAGCGTGTATGGGCGCCCCCCTCAACTTTGATTCGATTCGCATCTCGTCCAAATCGCCTCATTTAGTTCGGGTTTTCCATTTGCCGCATGCATATGCAGGTGCGAACCCGAGGCCAGGGTGGAACTTTTGTAGTCGGCATTTAGGGAGACACGTTCTTAGAGTGCTATGAGGGTCCCCTTTTCTTCGTGGGGCTTGATTAGCCGTGCGCTCAATTGCACGGGGTTCTTTGGGCTTGATGCGAAGAAGAGTTGGGTTGTGTTGAGTGCCTCGCTTGGTGGAAGTGCATTTCCATCTGGCGGGGTATTCTTACGTGTACGGCCAAATTGGTGCATCCCTGCAGGGTTAAATCTTCTCGAGAAGCCGTGTTGTCCGCGGTTATGGATGACTTGGTGATAGGGCTGGCTAACAAGGATTAGACAACTTACACCTAATTTAATACTCATGTTGATTAGTAATAGACCTTATTGACACAATAACTTGACCCATCATTAATCCAACTGTGTGAGTTATCCTCGGATTGCTTCTTTGGATAAGGGGCGAGATCCAGGATGGGTTTGTTTGAGGTTAGTGGTAGTTGGTTACGACACGCTATCTTATCCCTCTCTTTTAGCCGGATGTTGTAGCGTGTCTCTGTAGTTGGTTAGGCAGCCCGCTGCCGCACTTTTGTATCACCTATCTTCCGTCGAACCCAAAGCATCTGTACTTGGTGTTGCCAGGTACACTTTGGTATCTTGTGCGTCTTGCTTGCCAGTACTTGTCTGTACTGACCCCTTTGGGGCTGTGGTTTCCGCAGACTACGTTTCCGAGGATCCCCATGGTGGCCACTACGTGGAGTATGACGAGGCTGCTGACGAGTAGATAGCAGACCCGGGCAGGATCCGAGACATCGTGGATGGGCTCCGTCTTTTCGTTTCCGGCCTCTTAGGCCTATTTGGATCTTGTCTGTACTCAGACACTTTGGATGCTTCCGCTGTGATGTAATGATGAATTGTTGGGACATGTATCCTCTAGATGATTGTATTTGCTATCTCTGCTCTAGTGAGAGCTATTTGCAACTTATTCCTATTTCTTTGTGTCTTAGAGATTTGTTGTGATATCACTTGTTCAAATGCCGTTGACGTACCATGTGTGTATGTTATGAAGTACGTCAATGGAAGTAGTCGGATTTCTATGGGATGGTTTACGCAGATGATGGATAGTAGAGTATGGTTTTCACACGTTTACGTGTTGGCCTGCTCATATTGAGATGCGGGTGCCGGTATGCCCCGTAAGCCATTTATCTACTGTTTAGCGGGCTGTGAGTATCCTCTAGAAGTCCGGGTGCGACAATAGTCTTCCAGAGCATCATCACTACAAGTTCATTACACATAAGTCATGGGATACAAGTCACATGGCAACCGGTCTTCAACAGACTTCAAGCACCGGCACAACACACACTTTTGTCTTCGAGAGCATCATCATTACAAAATGAAAGAACACACCCATTTAGCATGGAAAAAATGTAAGTCAAAGTTCATGCATCGCTAATTGAGCAAAGTTTAACTTTTCGCGTAGCAAGTTGTTCCTAGTATAACTTTTGGATGACGAATTATTTTAATGGAAGTTTAGCATGGAAAATTGTCCAAGTCCAAGTTCTTTCATGGCAAATTGTCGAAAGCACGATATCCAAAGTGTGGCTGCAGCAACATGAAGACACCCAAACAAGAACGCGCATAAAATATGTATGGAAACTGAACACACACTTTGATCTTGAGACTAACCTCAGAAACACAACACATTTACAACACATCACGGTCGAAATAGACACCATATAAAGCTACAAAGTCAGGTTTGGACCCTAAATAAATCGGGAATTTAGCATATACCGATAAGCAAGATGGTGTTAGGATGTAGTGCCAGTTGTCCTCAGCATTGGTCGACCTCAGGGCGTCCTGTTTCTCTGCACAGTTGTCGGCCTTGTTTAACTTGTCGCACCTAGATGAACACCAGACTTTTATTCCCTTGGCCAGGCTCCAGTACCTCGACGCTCCAGCTGCTCGATAATGTCCCTGCACATAAATTTTTCTTTGTGTCAAAGCAGCACCGAATATAGTCTTCACCATGACAACCAGTTGTACGTCAAATAAAGAAGAAAAAGTGACCAAACCGGGTATATAGATTTACACAAGTAGAACCAAGTCCTACATAGGATATTTCTTCTGTGAACCAAATTTGCATGTCATGGTAAAATTTTAATGTAAAGGAAACATGGTGAATATTAAAGCATTTGTCTGTAATTCCAATTGGCCATAGGTTAACTAAAGTTTCATGGCAGTCAAATACCCTTTTACATAGTTATTATACACTAGATAGCATGATGGCAGGATGGTAATCATAGAAGAACTGAACATGAAACAAAGATATTTGACATGCCAACACCAAAACAGAACAATGTTCTCGCCATGCGAATCATCATGCTAGGAAATTTAGCACGGTGGGAGGAGCTACCTAATTAATTTTGTACACCATGTCCTAAACATTTAGTATGCCTCTATGGATCTACTACACGTAGGTAATTTACTCAGCTCTTGGCCATTGAAACAAATCGTGAAACAGAAACAGGTCCTCGCCTAAGGCGGGCGACTAAAGCGGTCGTAATGATGCAAAATTAATCGTGAAACAGAAACAGGCACTTGCGAATTAGAGACGCCTTTAGACCATGGCCAAATCAGGTCCAAAATAAATCCTATCTTAGTGGTTGTTGTACAAGAATTTTAATCATGATGAATCAATGAAATGACATGCTTTTACACATGATTAGTGTAGAAGTGGTAAACACAAGTGTTAAATCATATACATGGACATGTTAAATCAACAAGATGGCATCCATGTCTCAATAGTGTAAAAGCCAGAAAAAAAGATGCTATTAATAACCACAACATCTCGGGAGCAAATAATCGACCAGTACTGTTACATGTCATTGAAACAAGAAAATAAATAAAGCATATACTTTTCTTACAGGCTGCACGCAAATTACAGGGAGGTTGCATTCAGGAAGCAACCTGTTCTGTGGTGCTACTGTTCTAACGCTCGTCGCCACAAATATAACATCTTGGTTGAAATTAAGAGCATCCAAATAGAATTTTTTTTCCGATTCATCTCTGCCCTTGCCTCAGTCAATTTTACGTTTTGCTGAAGAATTAAGTCATATGATTACAAACAGCAGAAGTAGAAACTAACGAGATGAATGGACAACTATAAATTTACGTGTACAAGCTAGAGCATGTACTAGTACAGCAGTACTCGTACACACCACAGATGAATCATCTACGGATGAACTTGATGGAGACAGAAGGTAAGTGGGCGCGACCTCTGGCGTTGGCGAGCTTCTCGACGTCAACGCGTCCGTCGACCCAGCGGAGGAGCTGCTGCAGCCGGACTCCTGGAGCGCATCGTGGTCCTGGAGAACAGAAGCTTCTCGACGGCGGCCTCGTAGCCCTCCCGCCCCTGCACTGCCAATCTCAGCCGCCGCCACCATGTTCCTGCGCCTCAGCTATGTTACAAATCGTAGGCGCACAATCGATCTACCGAGGACCAAGCAATCACAACAATGATGACGACACCAAGATTTCTTAATGCAGTTCGGCGAACTCGCCTATATCTGCAGGGCATGACTACGAGCGCACCTCCCCGTTGATACCGCTGCACCGGCCGTCTTGGTCGCCGACACAAGCCGCCGGCTTCCCTTACGCGCCTGCTGCTATCAAGTCGTCATGGTTACAATGTATGGTGCCCCCCTCATTATATGAGAGACCAAGTCTACAAATGTCCGACTCGAACACTAACCGAACTATCCACACCTATTACAACTCCTAGTCCAATTTTAACCCAACTCGTACACTATATTCGACACAAATACAACAAGCTAATGTTAGAGGTGGGGCGGCGATTCGTCGATTCCACTCCACGGAATCAGGAGAGGGAGAAGATCCGGTGGCAGGGCTGTGGTCTGCTTCGCTGGCAGACGCCGGAGGTGGCCGGAATTAACGGGCAATGGGCGCAGCGGCCAAGGGTATCTAGATCGTGTGGGTGGGAAGGGAAAGCCGGTGAGGTCTGCGGGAGTCGAGAGAGAGAGACGGGGATGGTGGATATACTTTTGGTGGGTACGGGCCCAAGCAACACTTCCCCAAATTTTCACAAATTTTGGCGCTCGGGCCCAATACCAAATTTCACGCCGGTTCTGGTCAAAAGATTTGGTTGCGCGCATGCGTCATCCGACGGTGAAGATGTGCAGTTGGCATCGTGCGTACTGGTCTGATCTGTGGGTAGGCTGTTTTAGCCATCCCATTGCCTCGAGACGATTGGTACTGGATTGTGCATGTACGCGACCACATTTTTGTCTCCGCAATTACCTCGTTTTGGTGCGCCCGTAAGTACCTACGACGTCTTTGTTTAGAGCCGTGGTAATGCAAACAGAATTGGTAACAAATTACACAAACCTCGGCAAAACAGATTTTGTTTGGTGTAGTCATGTAACGGTAATACATCCCTCAACGGTAGCTATCACATGAATGGCGATCTTGCACACGGACCTATGAAATTCAAGGAGAAGGGATTTCCAATGAGAAACCTGAGGGATCCGTTCAATCTGGCAGCATACCCACGGCGAGGCACAGCACGGCGAGGGAGGAGCTGACAAGTTAGGTCACCTGCTAATCCCCTAGAGCCTCCGCCGTCGACAGGTGGTCGGAGAAGGAGGACGATGTTGTATGGCCGAAGAAAGGCACCGGCGCGGGGTGGGCGGAGGAGATCGGCGCTAGGTGGCCGGAGGGGGCGGAGGAGATCGGCGTGGCATGCTCAGAGGAGGCAGAGAAAAAAGGCACGGCGTGGCCAGAAAAGTCAGGGAGACAGAAGGGGATGGGGGCGCTCGTGGGACGATGGTAACGCATCCATTTGTTGAGGGGTATGGCGTAATCGAAACAAAACATGAACATGATCTGTTTACATGGTATGCAATTACGAAGGAACCTAAACAAACACGATCTAACGCTACCTATTAGTGCCGGTATCATGTGCCGTTACAAATAATTGATCCAAACACGTCCCTAGATGCGATTCTATGTAGCTATATGGATGAAACCTATCCATGCGCAACATATGGAGTATATCCACTTGTCATGTTGGTATAAATAGCTCCCAAATTATAGGACTTTAAATCTCGTCGAAACGCCAAATAGTCCTGAAATCTGCCAGAGAGAATCTGACGCTGGTGAAGCCCTAACACAAAGAATGAGGGAATATAAAACCAAAACCACAATTGTAAACACATGGTATGGATTTTAAACTAACACATGGATGCACAATATTCCCTCATTCTTTGTGTTAGGGCTTCACCGACGTCGGATTCTCTCTGGCGGGTTCCAGGACTACTGAGAGCCCAAAACTCCCGGTTCTGACGAAACGGGGGGTGTCTTGTCAAGAGGCGGGGTAGAACATTATCTTGGGTCTTCCTTGGGCCTAAAATACCAAAATAGAGCAATTAGTTCCACTTTTCTACCCCCTTCCGGCTCACGTAGAGTGGCCAGAATGGTAGTTTCGTCTTTTTCTCCAACGGGTCTAGAGTTTTTTCGCAGAGCGGCTCCGGAGCGTCTGAGTCCCATCCAAAGCAAGGGTATTTGATGCCCAAGATTCTCCTACTCTTTGTATTATGGCTTCACCGGTGTCGGATTATCTCTCGAGGGTTGATACGTCTCCAACGTATCTATAATTTCTGATGCTCCATGATCATATTATGCCAATTGCTACATGTTTTATCCCTTATTTATAGCATTTTTATACGTTTTCCTGGACTAACCTATTAACAAGATGCCAAGTGTCAGTTCCCTGTTTTCTGTTGTTTTTGGTTTCAGAAAATTTGTTCTGGAAACATTCTCAGAATTGGACCCCACAAAGCCCGAAGTACAAATTTTCCCCGGAAGCATCTAGAACACCGAAGAGGACTCGAAGTGTCTAGCTGTAATTTGCTCACCCAGCATGTTATTTTTATGGAGAGACACCACTAGTGAACCTATGAACCCCGGTCCATTTTCCATAGTGTTAAACAAACCACAACAATTTCCTCCTATCTTTACTTACTACAAGCATACACTGTTATCCACACTATACGTCTAATCTTTTTTTTCAGCAAGACCGGTGAGATTGACAACCTCACTGTACCGTTGGGGCAAAGTATTTTGGTTGTGTTGTGTGCAGGTTCCATTTTGTTGCTGATCGGTGAAGCGCCAACACCACCGTCAGTGGCATCAACCTTCCGAAGGTCCTCTTTCTCCTACTGGATTGATAACCCCGATTCTTATCTAACGGGAAAACTCCTACCACTGTGTTCATCACACCTTCCTCTTGGGGTTTCTAACAAAACGTAGCACGGGTTCGAGGACTAATTAGAACCCGAAATTCCCGGATCTGACGAAACGGGGGAATCTAGTCAAGAGGTGGGGCATACCATTTCCTTGGGTGTTCCTTGGGCCTAAAGTAACACAACCAAGCTATTATTTCCATTTTGCTACCCCTTCCGGATCACGTAGAGGGCCAGAATGGTAGTTTCGTCTTTTTCTCTAACGGGCCTAGGGTCTCGTTATCTACAGCTAGAGAGAAGTCGATGCCTCTAAAGCCCTAACACAAAGAGTGAGGGAATATTGGTCATCTACAACCCAAATCACACTTTTACACACATGGTATGGCAACCACTAGCATTTCGTGTGGCTCAGACGCTTTAGAGCCCCTCTCGGGCGAAACCCTAGACCCGTTGGAGAAAAGCGCGACTTATCGGTCTGCCCCCTATACGTGAGCCGGAAGAGGGTAGCAAAGTGGAACTAATTCTTGGTTGTGTTTCTTTAGGCTCTGGGAACGTGGTATACCCACACTTTTGACAAGATTTCCCTTGGTTCGTCAGATCTGGGAGTTTCAGGCTCTAAGTAGTCCTGAAAACCTCTAGGGGGAAGGAAATGCCGGTGAATCCGTAACAGAAAGAATGAGGTAATCTTGGGCATCTACAACCCAAATCACACTTTTAAACACGTGGTATGGCAACCATTAGCATTTGGTGTGGCTCAGACACTCCGGAGCCCCTCTCCGGCGCAAACCATGACCCGCTAGTGAAAAGCCCAACTTATCGTTCTACCCCATATACGTGAGCAAGAACGGGGTAGAAAAGTAGAACTAATTTCTGTTTTGTCTTTGGTTATCCCCTAGGAACACCCAAGACTATGTTCTACCCACACTATTGATAAGATTCCCCAGGTTCGTTGGATCCGGGAGTTTCTGGCTCTAAGTAGTCCAGAAATCAGCCAGAGAGAAGCCGATGCCGGTGAATCCCTAACACAAAGAGTGGAGGAATCTTGGGCATCTACAACCCAAATCACACTTGTAAACACATGGTATGGAAACCACTAGAATTTGGTGGGACTCGGCTGCCTCGGACCCCCTCTCCGGCGAAAACCTAGACCCGCTGGAGAAAAGCCGACTTATCGTTGTCTCCCCTATACAAGAGCCGGAAAGGATAGCAAAGTGGAAATAATAGCTTGTTTGTGATTTATTAGGACCTAGTAACATACAATACATTGTTCTACCGACACTCTTGAGAAGATTCCCCCTGGTTCGTCAGATCCGGGTGTTTCGGGCTCTAAGTAGTCCTAAAACCAGCTAGAGAGAAGCCGATGCCTCTGAAGCCCTAACTAGAAGAGTGAGGGAATCTTGGTCATCTACAACCCAAATCACACTTGTAGACACATGGTATGGAAACCACTAGCATTTTGTGTGACTCAGACGCTCCGGAGCCCCTCTCTGGCGAAACCCTAGACCGACTGGAGAAAAGCGTGACCTATTGGTCTGCCCCCTATACGTGAGCCGGAAGGGGGTAGAAAAGTGGAAATAATTACTTGTTTCTGTCTGGTTAGGCCCTAGGAACACCCAAATCAATGTTCTACAACACTCTTAACAAGATTCCCCAGGTTTTGCCAGATCCGGGAGTTTCGGGCTTTAAGGAGTCCTGAAACGAGCGAGAGAGAAGTCGATGCCGATTAAGCCCTAACACAAAGAATTAAAGAATTCTGGGCATATACAACCCAAATCACACTTGTAAACACATGGTATAGAAACCACTAGCATTTGCTGGGACTCAAACGCTCCTGATCCCCTCTCTGGTGAAACCCTAGACCCGCTGGAGAAAAGCCCGACTTATCAGTCTGCCCTCTATACGTGAGCCGGAAGAGGGTAGCAAAGTGGAACTAATTCTTGGTTCTGTTTGTTTAGGCCCTAGGAAAACTCAAGAAAATGTTATACCCACAGTCTTCACAAGATTCCCCCGGTTCGTCAGATCCGGGAGTTTTGGACTCTAAGTAGTCGTGAAAACCGCTACACAGAAGACGATGCCAGTGAAGCCCTAACACAAAGAGTGAGGGAATCTTGGGCATATACAAAAAAATAGAACTTGTAAACACATGGTATGGCAACCACTAGAATTTGGTGGGACTCAGACGCTCCATATCCCCTTTTCGGCGAAACCCAAGACGCGCTGGAGAAAAGACCGACTTATCGGTCTGTCACATATACGTGAGCCGGAAGGGGTAGCAAAGTGGACCTAATTTATTGGTTGTGTTTGTTTAGTTCCTAGGAACACCCAAGAAAATTCTATACCCACACTCTTGAAAAGATTCCCCCTAGTTCGTCAGATCTAGGTGTTCCGGGCTCTAAGTAGTCCTGGAACCAAATAGAGAGAAGCTGATGCAAGTGAAGCCCTAAGACAAAGAGTGAGGGAATCTTGGGCTTCTACAACCCAAATCACACTTGTATACACACGATATGGCAACAACTAGAATTTGGTGGGACTCAAACGCTCCGGAGCCCCTCTCCGACGAAATCCTAGACCTATTGGCGAAAAGCACAACTTATCGTTATGCCCCTTATACGTTAGCCGCAAGGGGTAGAAAAGTGGAACCAATTGTTTGTTTGTGTTTGTTTAGGCCCTAGGAACACCCAAGGTAATGGTCTACCCACACTCTTTACAAGCCCCCCCCCGGTTCGTCAGATCTAGGAGTTTCGTGCTCTAAGTTGTCATGAAACCCGACAAAGAGAAGGCGATGTCGGTGAAGCCCTAACACAAAGAGTGAGGGACTCTTGGGCATCTACAACCCAAATCATACTTTTAAACACATGGTATGGAAAACTCTAGATTTTTGTGGGATTCTCACGCTTCGGAGCCCCTCCACAGGGAGACCCTAGACCCGTTGGAGAAAGTCAAACTTATCGTTCTATCACCTTGAGCGACGTCGAAGGGCGGTATACAAGTGGAAATTTTTTCTTTCTCGTGTTATTTTATCATAGATCCCATTTTTACGGTCATATAATATGATAGTATTACGAAAATGTTGCACGATGGACAAAACAAAGCACACGTGGAGAAATTGGGGAAAAATACCTATGTCGACGACCTTTTATCGGGGCCATCGGCATAGCTATTGGAAGGACCAAGCTGGCCACGCTGGCAGATGGGTAAGCCGACGGCCGAACTAAAAGGCCGTAGGAATAGCTTTTGGTGGGACCATCCTTGCCATGCTGGCAGGTAGGTAAGCCCACGGCCAAGGGTATGCCGACGACCGCGCAGAAAGGCCGTAGGCATAGCTTTTGGTGGGTCCATCCTGGCAGTTAGGTAAGCCGACGGCCAAAGATATGCTGACGGCCGCGCAAAACGGCCGTAGGCATATATGTTATATGCCGACGGCCAACGCTATGCGGACGGCCGAACCAAAAGGCCGTAGGAATATCTGTTATATGCCGATGGTTAAAGGTACGCCGACGGTTTTATTTTGGCCGTCGACATACCACCTTGTTGTTACACGCAATAGCAAAACAACGATGAAATTAAGCAAGATCGAACCAACGGGAACACAAGATTTAAACGTGAAAAACCCTTCCAACAAGGAAGACAAAAAACCACGGGCGCCAGCCAGCAATACTTCACAATTTCGGGTGAGGTTACAAACGCGCCGGGATTTACAATGTGTGGCTTATCCCGTGCGGCGGCTTACAGGAGGTATATAAAGGCGGTCCTGATCTAACTAGGTCGGTAACGGTGAATTCAACTCCAACTTGGTAACAACTAGTACCTAAGCGTCCGGCGACGGGCCTCGCGTAGCGGATGCCGAACTTTGCTTTATCTTCATATGAATTTAGATCAACACAAAATAACACTTGTATGTCGACGGCCCCGACTAAAAGCCGTCGGCATACCTTTTTCCGTCGGCGTCTGGTAGTTTTCCTGTAGTGCACCGCCCGGACCAGTGTCGTTGTAGTCGTACCCACCTTGACCTCTAGTCATCATCTAGTGGTGACGTGATGGATCTTGGTATAATGATGCCGGTTGGGAGCCGTACATGGGCTGACTCATCATCATGAACATAACGCCGCCACATCTTTCCCTGGTACCACCATACATGTCGTCTAAACCGCCAAGGTCACCTCCTTCGCCATTATTCCATCACATTGTAGACTCCCTCTACTGCGATTTGTAGCCGATGGAGGAGGCGACGTCGATGGTTGTCTCTACCTCGAACTCAGCAGACTTGTGGAGGTAGAGTTTGAGAGGACACATCTATCCCTCAAAGAGGATCGTGGCCATCACGTGGAGAAGGCCGTCGCCGTTGACGGTATTGTTCTTCTATTGCTCAGAGGCCTCGCCGGTGATGAAGGAGATGAACTAGGACACGCACAACTACACCGTCCCCATGGCGTCCTAGGATCTTTTGGCTTTGGCCAACCCACAGAGGAGGGTGGCGTTGGTGCAATGGAGGCGGACCTGAGGGTCATGGTCCGGGACTTCTCTGCTTGATACTTCGGAGGCGCTCGGGGCGGACGAGGAGGAGTGGGGGCCAGCATGCCGAGGATTTCCTTCCCAGCAAGCTAGCCGCCATGGCCCAGATTATGGAGCACGAAGACAACCTCGAGGACAAGATATGCATCTCCCCCTATGTCACGCTAGTGCTCGTTTGTTCGCGCACGAGCTCGCTGGACATTGGTCGTCTCCCTATTCCCGTCCGGGATGGGGATGAGGAGAGATAGAGAGGGGACAGGGAAGAGGAGGTGCTGATAGTTGGGCCCCATGTCAGTCTTAGGACCATGTCAACATGTGCTGCCAATTCATCCCGACAAGTAGCCCCCACCAGTCCAGAAAGCTATCAACATAGTGTCCAACAGTGACCTTCGCAGTCAGTTTGGCTTCGTCCAACGACCGGTAGATTTTAGTAAAAATTAGCAAGATTAGAACTCATATGTAATTTTTCCCCAATTATGCTAGTTTTTTCTAATTTACAAACGAAACTCGCTGGGGGCATCCACTTCAATTTGGGCGCCAACCCATGCACGAGAAGCCCGCATTAATATCGTGGGCGGACATCTGAGATCAATGAAGCTAGGCCTCTTGATAAAGAGGTTATGCCGCATGATGTAAAAGTTACGTATTCATGGGCCATGCCAATATGCAGCATGTATGCAACCAATTTTAAGATCACCAACTTCGTGTGCTTTGGCAAAGGCGCAATTATTAGTTTCCCGGATCATATCTTTTTGGGCCTGGAACTGCTTTGTATCATATTCTAATGTATCAACAGTAGATTTCTTGAAATCCTCCGGCTGCGATTTTGTAGTTTAAGGTTTCCTTTGCGGCTGAATGAACTCCTTGGTCAACTATTTAGCACAGGATGCTTTTGCAACTAAATTCTCGTTGGGAGAAGTCAATTTAGCAAGTTGTGCTCGATCATGAGATGCTTGCAAGCGAGAAGAGGCAAATTATCTAATAAGAGATAATATCTCATTACGAGAGGCTGTCAAAAACTTCTGCAAAACAACAATGGGCTCCTCTGATAGGGAGCTCTTCAACGCGGCTACTAGAGTTACCATCGGTAATGGTATGCAAGCGGGTTTCTGGACGTCCTCTTGGCTCAATGGTTCCTCTCCAAAAGCTATCGCCCCGCTGATTTTCAAAGCTTCCAAACGTAAGAAGAGAAAAGTTAAAGATGCTCCCACGGACCTGTGTTGGATCACAGACCTTGCAGTTGATGCCTTCGCGCCTGAACACATCTCGCAATTTCTCACCCTGTGGGAGCTACTTCATGACATCACTCTGAACCCTGATGGCCATGATTCCATAGTGTGGACTATGCATGCTGGTGGTTCTTTCAATGCGGGCTCTGCTTACAAGGCCCAATTCATAGGATCCACTACTTGCTCCTTCAACAAGGTGGTCTGGAAGGTTTGGGCTCCCCCTAAATGCCGCTTCTTTGCATGGCTGGCGGTGCAGAATAGGCTTTGGACTTTGGACCGCCTTGCCATCAGGGGATGGCCGCACACTCCTCTCTGCCAGCTTTGCAACTGTCAGGTCGAGACGGCGAGGCACATCTTGTTTGAATGTCGCTACTCACGGCGTGTATGGAGGGCTGCAGCCTCTTGGCTCTCCTGCCTCTCCCTCATGCAGGATCTGGGATCGGGTCGCCCCACTGTCTTGCAATACTGGCACTCCATCGCCGCAACTCCCTCTAACAGCCCCAAAGGCCTTAAGACAGCGATCACCCTTATCACTTGGGAAATTTGGAAGGAGCGCAACGCCAGAGTTTTCAACAACGTCGCCACAAGACCCCCTATGCTACTTCAGAAGATTAAAGACGAGAGTAGAAACTGGATTTTGGCTGGAGCCAAACATCTTGCGGAATTAGTGCCCTGATCGTGTGGGTTCTGTTATTTGTCTTTCTTCTGATGGCTTAGGCCAAACCATATTTTCTCCTCCTATATCAATATAAAAAGGCAAGTCTTTTGCCGCTTCAACAAAAAAAAAGAACTTCTGCAAAACAACAATGGGCTTGATCTGACAACAACATATAAGAGATTCTAGTACCATCCCCGAAAGAAGGCACCAGGATTCTTGGTGCTAGTGACTATACATACTACAAAAAGGGTTACCTTTGCGGATAGATGAAGGCATAATGTAAGTAGAGATAAATCCACTTGAACCTTCTCTCCTACGTCGCAGATAGTGTTCTCAATATCACCACATTCGTCTTGTTCTCATGCCTCTGAACCCTGAGGTGACTCGGCTATTGGAGAAGGAAAATGATCACTCGAGACGATGGCCCAGTTATAAAAAATATTCAATACTAGAACTTGGTCGTCTAGACGGTTCTTCAGCATTCCGAGTAACATTGATATTATTTTCTCTAATCGGTTCCTCGGTCCTAAATAGCGATTCTATGGGAAGCCTAGCGTTAATAGTCCTTGGAGCAACTTGAAAATCCGAAGGATGAAACGAGCTAAGAGAGGTGACATTGGGCATGCCATAAAAAAAAAATAGGGCCGCATCTATATAAAAAAGATGAATTCAATAAATAAACAAGAAGCAAAGGTCACCAAATAAGAGATGTGAGAGGTATGTTACCCATGAGCAGTCATCACATTCAGACCATCAGATTAACAAGGAGACATTGTGCAACTCAAGGAGTCCGAGGCACCTCCCCTGGTTCAATTAATGGAAGAGGATAAGAAGTTCCCTTTGAAGCTTTTTGATAGGAACAGGAGATAAATGAGGCGGAACGATTCCTCTAGTCCTTTTCACCCTTCCCGACTGAAGATTTTCTGATAAAGCTTCTAAGGAGGATTCTGGTTTCCTCTTGAAAGTCGAAGTGGGTAGAATGTAACGGAAACATCAATATGATTGGCAAGATAATTTTTAGGCTTGGTAATGGAAGATCAAGAATCAGCTAATATATGTGGATCCATGCCAGCTTGCGATTCGTGATTCTCAGTAGTCCAAGGACTATACATAATGTTGGCAATCATCTTAAGGGGAGAAAATGGTTGCTAAAAGTGATAGTCAGAGATCATCATAGGAGTAACAAGAAAAAGCTCCATACTAGGAAAGAATGAATTAGTTCCCTTGAGATATGTGAAATGAATTAGTTCAGAGATGGCCGTCAAGACCGGAGTAATTGCACATAAGTCGCCCGTCCCGAAGACTGTTAGGTTGGATCCGCCATTTTCACCACTGAGCTATTAGATTCAGACTAGACAGACCGCTACTCGTAAGGACATGGATTTTTTTTTTTCCAAATCTCCATTCGGCCCTCAGAACCAGCTCGCGGTCTACTCAGAAGCGTCCTGGTGGTGTCAAACAGTGAAAAAAAATTCGACGAAATTTCGTTCGAATTTCTCGAAAATTACGATTCTCGAAGTGGGACGAGAAAAGCAAATATTCGTCGAAAATTTTGTCCATTTTGAAAAACTCAAATAGAGAATGATCATATAGCACCGAAGACAACTACTAATCACAGGATAGCCTTTAATCTGTTGGCAAAGCACCTCGTCTGTGCGTTGCATGGTTGTGAGTTCGAAACTCTCTATTATCATTTCTTTTTGCTAAATAATTTTAAGAAATATAATTGGAATTTGGTCGAAATATTTGAAACTTTTCTTCGAAATTTCGTTAATTTCTCGAAATTTGCGAATCTCGAACATGGGCGAAAGAAAAACAGAAAACGAAATGTTGAACACTGGTGTCAAACGGGGCAGGAAACCAACGCACCAGACTCCTTTCGCTTGTAGGAGACGTATCTCGGCAGTAGGAAAGATTTAGGAAAGTTAGGGATCTTATTCCCTATATTCAGCGTGGGAAAGTTTTCGGAATTCCGCCTCTGAATGAAAATTTTCCTGCACTAGAGATTCGGACGATTACTCCCCTCATTCTGATTACGACAATGGAACAGGGAGAGCCAAAGATCCAGATCTGGCTCTTTGGACATAATCCTTGCAAAGGATCTCGAAATTGCATACATGGAGATAGGAGCAAGGACTGACGTCGTGAGGACAAAGCCCATAGTGATGCATCAGCTCATGCAAGAACTTCGACCCGGGAATAGTTTCATGACACAACTATATGCAGGCATATTAAATTCGCACACACCACAATTTTACAGACCACCGAAATCAGAGGCTAAAACAAACAGGAAGTTAACTCGTTCTAGCCTGACTCTCACAGGTGAAATTGAAACTCAACTGACATTCTCCACGGTGAGCAGACATGCAACACGATAGTAGTTAAGAGAGACTCAAAGAGCGGTTTAAAGATATTCCGGGGAGCAGACCAGCAGCTCACCACTCGAAGGTCTGTTGTTTATTTTCTGTAGGGTTAAATATAGATATAACTTGTTGTTCATTCTGATCTGCTAGCTAGACAGAGATGTAGAGGCTGGGGTATTTCCCCTTTTCTAAAAAAGACAGAGATAATTTGTTTTCTTCTTCGAGCTGACTGCCAGGCCTCCTGCAGGATTCCCTTTTTGTAGTCATTGATGCTTCTCCATAGCCGGATCGATTCGTTCTGACTTCTAAGTCGCCATGTCCGTGATTGGACTCTAAAGTTCTCCGCGAGGTGGTATCGGACATGTGTGCGTTTTGGTGCTGAGTGTTGAACTGTGTTATCATTTGCGTTGAAACAAATGGTGGGGTCATATTTATTCAGTGTATCGAAGTGCTCCTGAGTTTTTCATACAAATGTAAATACATGTTCAGATCTTGTTGCAATCAATTAGGTGCAGATTACATTGAATCAAAGCCCATAATTGTTATTGATATTTTCATTGTCCTAGCACATAACATAATTTATTTTCATGCTAGAAAGCACAACCCCGCCCTCAAGTCTTAGCATATTATCCCATATAATGGAGGCAGTTCCTTCCACTTTTCTTTTCATAAACTTCCACCAATCTTGTTTATCCGGACATGCACACTCAACGTAAATGTAAAGGAAATATCGCTTCTGCTTCGGTGTCTCCCCCTAAAATAAAAAGTAGATGCAAGGATGGTTGAGATCGCTCCATACCCTTTCGTTAACATGGACGGTTATCAATAATTAAGTCATATTAAGACGTACGCTGCTCTGTATAAACACGTCATGATTTTTTTAATTACGAATTTTATGTATAAGTATTCGCACAAAATTTATATGTTGTCGTGGGCAGTCGTTGCCTCATACGTGATTAGGAGTGGTGGGTGGACAGTTTATAATTTGGATATGCGTACTGCATATAATAAATATGTATACGAGCATGAATGGTACACCGTATTAGAATAAAAAATATTTTTTTAATATAAAATATCGATCATGCCCTTCCACCAAATTGGTCAAGGGGGAGACACCGAAGCACAGCCCAGAATAACAAAAATTAGAATTGGTAGAAACTTGGCAAGTGGATGGGAATTGGAGGCATACAGGAATAATCCATCGCTTGTGATGAAAAATGATTCAGGGTCGCTGAATTCCAAACAGCTCAGAGCCGAGCTGAATCTTCTAGACTAGCCATACCACTAAGAGTCGCAAAATGGTGAGGTGCACGGCGAATCTAGGTTTGGGATGTAGACCTTCCCGTGTCTATCTAGTGCATGCTCCACATCCACGAGTCATGCCCGTGTGGCAAAGTTGGAATGCTGAGCTAGACGACCATCCCTCGCGCTGCATCAGCCGCGACATGTACGTTCGTCGGTACTCCTGCTAGTTATATGTGATAATGGGGACTCGTCACATCGGTAAAGACTCATACGTATCCATTTGTCATACAAATTAGCAGAGGAGGCTAGATAAAGTAAAAGTATGCGTCCGGTGTACATGCGCGAATAATAGAAAGCGTGAGATTGCTTACCTCATTTTGAATCTTACAGTTGGGTTCTGTCAATAGGAGCCCACATAAGGATTTTGATGCGATTATAGGCTCCCTTTCCAGACATGACCTGCTACGGCCGGCCACGACTACCTTCGCTAGCCCGCTTCCCTACCATGTCTTCTCACCATTGCTCCCCACTGAGGTTCACCCATCCCCGCTTACCTCCCCCACACCCCCTATCCGGGACCTGCAACCACTAGTAATGCAGATATTAGTGCACACGAGCACTAGCCTGCTACCGGTAGTATTTGCATCGATGGAGAACTGGCTTGGAATTACAAGAGTCGTGGCAGCGGTATGTAAGAGGGGGCAACAGTATGCGTGAAGTCCAAAGTCCTATCTTTCACGGTGAAAACCCAAGGACTGGTCTTAATTGGTTGTGCCTGTCACGGTCTTGTTGGAGACATTGTTTTGAGAGCGAGGATTATCTTCAAGGTGAAAACCCAAGATCTGTCCTTAATTGGTTGTGCATGTCAGTTTTCGAAGAGCTGGATATCAGCTGTTGTTTAGGTGGTGGTTGTGCGGCTGCTGCAAAGACTGTAACTCTGTAGCTGGACTTTTCTTTTTAGTTCTTCTTTTTTATTGTCTTTCGGCTATTTGCATCTGTAATGAGTATGGTTATTGCGTTGTTGCAGTGGGTATAATTTGTATCTCCGCGATATTAATATACATTTCCCTTTTTCAAAAAAGAAACCTGCTACCGGTAGCGTGCCGAAGGTCACGCCACTTAAATAATTTATAAGTGGCGTGCAAAAATCACCACACGCCAGTGATACTCTTCACACCGGGTTCATGTTATTTTTGGTCCATGTCGACGTGAATCTAGTTTGTCTGCTGATGGTGTAGATGATGTAGATGATGTGCATACCGATGAGATGATACATGTGTATGACAAAGAAAACCCTATTATTGAAATAGGGAAGTTGTGGCCAAGCATGAATGAGTTCAATATGTGTTTCAAGACTTATGTAGTGCAACATGAGTTTGATGCAAGACTTATTGGTATGATAGAAAGAAGTTTTTTGTAGTTGCAAAAGTTTTGATGAGAGTACCAAGCCTTGGAAGTGCTACATATCTGCTAGACATCAAACTGATGAACATACAATCAGGGTAAATCAAATCCCACATGAACATACTTCTATTACAAGTTCACAAACAATATCGATAATGACATCATAGATATGGGTTGCAGAAAAGATCACCCCCATTTTAGGCAAGACACCAAACACTACAGCCATGAAACTCAAAGTAGACTTGGAAAAGTTGTACCCAATTCATCTAAAATATACCATAGTGTGGAAGGAAAAACAAAGGGCAATGAAACAATTATAAGGTGTTTGGGCAAATAAGGTGGAGAAGAGGTCACCTGGCAGTATTCTAAAGATAGATACTAAGGTAACAATGGATGAGAAAGTCTTCTTCTCTAAGTTCTTTATGGCTTTAAAGCCTTGCATCGATGACTTCAAAGCAGTGTGCCGTCCATATCTGAGCATAGACTCATCAGTTTTGACTGCTAAGTGGAGTGGCCAATTGACAACATGCAATTCTCTAGATGGACACAGCTGGATGCTCCCTGTAGCTGTTGGCATGTTTCATTCAGAGGCAGTGGCCTCATGGACGTGGTTTATGATACAGCTGAAAAGATGCATAGGGCCAGATTCACTGTTGGCAATCCACACAAATGCATGTAAAGAACTAGAAAATGCAGTAAAAAATATTTTTACCCATGCTGAGCAGAGAGAGTGTTTCAGCCATATGTGGATGAATTTGATAAAAAAAGTTTGGAGGGGAAGAATTTCGGCGCATGTGGGCAGAAGCAAAATTTTACACTATACAGACACATTCATATCATCTTGGTAAGATAATGGTGGCATGCACTGAGTTTGGCACATGGCTACGCACCTACCATTCTTTGTTATGGTACATGTCAGAATTTTACGATGTCATCAAGTGTGATCATATCAACAACTTGGGAAAAAGATTTAGCTATAGAGTGAAGCAGTTGAAAGACTTGCATGTGCATGATCTAGTTGAACAAATCAGTATCATGCTCATTCGTCTGTGGGAATTTAGAAGAAGGATAGGTAGATGTATGCAAGGCGAGAAGCTTCCTGCAGTGGTACAGCTCGTGGTCAACAAAACCACGAATCTTACACATCTGTCTGTTGAGAAATTTTAAGTATGGGGCGTTGAAGTTAGAGATACCAAGGCTGTAATGAGGCATGTTGTTAACACTGAAACACATGAGTGCATTTTCCTTGAGTGACAACACATTGGGAAACCATTTGAGCATGCAATACTTTTATTGGCGTCTAAGCCGAAACTAAACATGCACCCATATTTGGATGAATATTACTCAGTAAAAAAATTCAAGGCAGCGTATGCAACTCCAATACAGCAGAAATCCAAAACCAACACCAACTTTCGCTAGAAACTTCACTTGGCACAACTAATACATGAAAATAAAGATACAAGGAGTTGCTACCGAAGTAAACAACACCTTGACTCAAAGAAAACAGAGAAAAACAAAACAGAAGTAAAACCACGGGTTATCTCCCAAGAAGTGCTTTTCTTTAACGCCTTTTATCTAGGCCCAGAAAAATAGAATCAAGTGTTTTCATGTGAAGAAGTATCCAAATCAATAATTTCCTCCAAAACACCACTTGTAGCAATTGGTACTTTAGGTACCCCTGAAGATGATTCAACATGCAAATCACTTATAGTTTTAAGAAAAGGTTTATCAATTTTAAGCACATTAGGGGGTTTTGGTTTAGGAACCTGGGGAACATACATAAAGTTTTGCTCTTTTCCCATAAAAGTGTTCGCCCTCTTAAACTTAAGAGAAGAAAAAGTTGAACTTAAAGTTTCCATAGCCTCCTCTAATTTACCAATCCTCATGTTTTGACTATCATGGATATTGCTAGCCTGTAAAACAGTAATCCTCTTATTGGTACTTACTATTGATTCATTAAGAAAATTTGGAAAAAAAATTCTCCATAGAGTTTAGCTTTTTGATAACATCATCTAGAGTGATCTCAGTTTTAACAACCTTAGTTGGTGGTGTTCCAACTAAACTTTCAATTAAATTACAGGCTTCCAAAGAAGGAGTTCCCAGAAAATCACCACTTGTAAGAGTGTCTAGAACATACCTATACCAGCTAGTAATGCCAACATAAAAAATCCTTAAGAAGTATTAAAGTGGAATATTTTTAGTGCATCTATGATGGGCATCACTTATTCTATACCAAGCATCTTTCAAACTTTATCCTCCTTGTTGCTTAAAAGAACGAACCTCAACTTCAGGAATACTCATTTAGCAAGATTAAAAACAGGATAAAAATAACAACTAGAATAAGAACTATTTTTTGTGTGTTTTTGATAAAGAGAAGCAAACAAGAAAACATAAAATAAACTAAGCAAAAAAAGAAGTAAATCGATTGGAGGTGAGAGACTCCCCTTGCAGAAATCCTCTTCCTCCCTGGCAACGGCGCCAGAAAAATAGCTTGATGCCCGTGTAACACACGTTCGTTGGGAGAAACCGAGAGGAAGGTATGAAGAGCACAGTAGCAAGTTTCTCTCAGAAAGAAACCAAGGTTGAATCGACCATGTGGAAGGTACGAAGGTTGATGCAGCTTATGTGCGATGTCTACGCACGCTTCTATTCTTGTAGACAGTGTTGGGCCTCCAAGTGCAGAGGTTTGTAGAACAACAACAAATTTCTCTTAAGTGGATTACCCAAGGTTTATCGAACTTAGGGAGGTAGAGGTCAAATATATCCCTCTCAAACAACCCTGCAATTAAGATACAAGAAGTCACTTGTGTCCCCAACACACCCAATATACTTGTTAGGTATATAGGTGTACTAGTCCGGCGAAGAGAGAGTAAAATGAAAGTAATATGGATGATAATAAGTGATATTAGCAATCTGAAATAAAAATGGCAGCAAGCAGACATGTAGCAGAACAGGCGGAAAATAGTGTTTCGATGCTTGGAAATAAGGCCTAGGGCTCCTACTTTCACTAGTGGACACTCTCAACAATGATCACATAATTGAATGCATAAATATCATCTCTTCACTATGTTACTCCGAACCACTCTCCGGTCGGATAACAAACACTAATCATTGCGTAGGGCTTTAACAACACTCCTCAAGTCTAGTTCCCTCTGTAGAGCACCCCAATGTCACTACAAGCGCCATAAATTAGTAAACAAACGCCACAATTTCATAGGTTCACCTTCCAACACAAGATATAAATATCATGCTAAACCACACGGAGCACACTCTTTCACCTATGCCCCGTGATCAAAGTGTTTACGGAGATAACAAAATCACTTGAGTAAAATAACAGATGAAGATCAATCTACATATTCAACTAGATTACAAAGCTCATGATCACATAAAGATCACACCATGGAGAGAGAGATGAACCACATAGCTATCGGTAGATCCCTCAGCCTCGGGGGAGAACTACTCCCTCCTCATCATAGGAGACAGCAACGGCGATGGAGATGGCGGTGGAGTCGATGGAGATGGCTTCCGGGGGCACTTCCCCGTCCCGGCAGGATGCCAGAACAGAGATCTGTCCCCCAAAACTTGTCGGCGGCGGCGACGGAGCTATGGATGTATTTTGCGGAAAAGGTCGATTCCCTTAGGGTTTTTGCCTCGGGGAGTATATATGGGCGAAAGGGCGATGCCGGGAGGTGGCCAGGGGGCCCACACACCTAGGTGGAGCGGCCAGGGGGACCCGCACCACCCCATGGTGTGGCCACCCTATGGCCCCCCTCCGGGGCTCTTCGGGACTTATAGAAGCTTCAGGGACTTTTAGGGCTTCTAGCTTTCGAATTTTCCAATCCCGAGAATATTTCCAGAACAACTTTTCTAAAACTAAAAACAGCAGAAAACAGGGAACTAGCTCTGTGGCATCTTGTTAATAGGTTAGTCCCGGAAAACATAAGAAAACGTAGGAAAACATACTGAAAACATGTAGCAATTGACATAATATCAACATGGAACATCATAAATTAGAGATACATTTATGACGTATCAATATGGAAGGGCGCACTACCGGTTCAGAAGCAACATGGAACGTACACAACACAATCAAATCACTTTTCCCCAACAAAGAAGTGAGGTTGTCAATCTCACCGGTTATGCTGAAAACAAAGAGGTTAAACGTATGGTGTGAAAAACAGTACTTGTTTACAGTAGATGAAAACAGAATAGTTATGGAAGTAGGAAAACAGTAGTAATAGTATGAAAACAGTAATTGCAGTGGTTGTATTATCAGTAAGAAAATGGACCGGGGTCCACAGTTCACTAGTGGTGTCTCTCCAAAACATATAGATAGCATGTTGGGTAAACAAATTACAGCTGGGCAATTGACAGATATAAAGGCTGCACCGTAGTGCATATGCATGACATGATGATTAATATGTGATTCGTGCGGGCATTACAACAAAATACATAGACCGTTATCCAACTGCATCTATGACTAATAATCTGCCCTCATAATGTCATCCGAGGAGACCTTGGGTATTAAGTTGCAAGCAACAAATAATTCCAGTAAGCAAAGTGTGTAATGTAACCAATGTAAGCATCTTTGTTTTCTCCCTAATGGCAACAACACATCCCCCACCTGATTACAATTCTGTCACTCGAGCGTGAGTGAAAAGGAGGCATGAAACCACTATCGAGCATAAATACTCCCTCTTGGAGTTAGTATCATCTACTTGTCCACAGCATCTACTAGCAATGGAGAGCATGGAAGATCATAAATAACATACACATGAAAAGAACATGATAGATCGATAATCATTGGACATAGAATTCAATATTCATCGGATCCCAACAAACACAACATGTAGCATTACAATAATATTATCTTGATCATGTAAGGCAGCTCATAAGATCTCAACATGAGGCATAAAGAGGAGAGAACAACCATCTAGATACTGCTATGGACCTGTAGTCCAAGGATGAACTACGCACACATCATTCTAGAGGCGGGCATGGTGATGTAGAGCCCTCCGTTGATGATTCCCCCTCCCGGCAGGGTGCCGGGGAGAGCTCCAGAACCCTCCCGAACTAGGGTTGACGATGACGGCGGTTGGAGATGTTTTTTGTGGAAAAGGCTTTTGTCTCTAGGGTTAACCCTTCGACGAGAATGTATAGGCGCGAGTGCAACGTCGGTGGGCGACCAGGGGGGCACACCACCCCTGGGCGTGGCCGGGAAGGGGGCGCCCCACCCATGGTGTGGGGCCCCTGTGGCTCCCCTCCGTGTCTCCTCCGGACTCCGTTTGTGTGACGACTTTCTAAGACTTCCGGGCTTCGAATCGTCCAATTTCGAGAATATTTCCAGAACAACATTTCTGAAATTAAAAACAGCAAAAAACAAGAACTTGCTCCATGGCATCTTGTCAATAGGTTAGTCGCAGAAAATCGATAAAAATAGCATAAAGTGATGCATCATAACATGAAATATATCTACGAATCACAGAAAATAACAATATAAAACAGTGATGCAAATTGGACGTATCACCAACCAAGTTTATTACAGAAAATAAAAGAAAACAAAACAAATAGATGCTCCAAGTAAAGTACATAAGTTGTGACCAGATAAAAATATAGTTCCACTAGAAGTGACCTGATAAGTTATTGATGAAGAAGGGGATGACTTGTGCATCCCAAAGCTTAGACGCTTGAGTCTTCTTGGAATTTTCTAGGACGATCCACGGGGGCATCTCCAAGTTTAGGATTTTCACTCTTCTTCGTCACATTATATCATCCTCTCCTCCTGGTCCTTGAAAACTTCCTTCACCCCAAACGCGAAATAATTCTCATTAGACACGCACGGCACAACCAGCAAAAAAAGAGTGATCGGTCGACCGCTTGATCCGAAAAATTACCGACCGATCAATCCGTCGCGTGAGAGAAAAAGTATACCGATGGCTACGTGACCACACTAAAAAATTAAAGATATCGCTTGGTAGGAGTGTTCGCATAGAAAGCTGGTTGTTACGTGCGTGTCTTACCCAAGTAACGACATGATAAAAAGCTGGCGCTACGTGCGTGTGTCTGACCGAATACTTCGTTCATTTTGGTGAAAAATCTCTTTGGTATGAAAAAATACGGACAATAGAAAGCTAGCGGCCGATGTGGGTTCGATTTATTTGGTGAAAATAACCGACCGGGTCAATCATAGCTGCCGGAGTCATTTTGGTGAAAAAGAAATTACGGCGTTCTCTAAAATATATGGCCGAATTATGTATGTACCTAAGACGTGATGTACATGGCAGAAGTACTGATACAGTCTATCCTATTAATAGACATACATCGAACCGAGAAGTTAGTAAAAGAGTTATCACACGATAAAAAGAAGTATACAACTCTTAAGCTAAGCCGTGCAGAGATTGAAATGGCATGGTTAATTCTCCTAGATGTGCATAGTAATTTATTTAATGGCAGAAAAAAGATTGAATATTTGGATCCCATGATATGAGTAACTATGTCCAAAAATTTGAAGGACAAGGTAAAAGAAATCACTGACATCCTCATGTATATTATATTTGGCTAACGTATGGCTTGTGGTCACATACTCAACACCATTAGTAGTAACCGTAAATAAACATATAAGATTCAATTTATTAGGTAGGCAAAAAGCAATACATATATTGATCGTCTAATATAAACACAAAGTGCACGATTAAAGGACATCACTGATCAGAGCCTGCCGTCACTCGATGGAAACGTAAGCTGTTGTGCTCTTTAACATACTTTGTAGGTCAGTACTCAGGGTTGGGCCCCCAAAATCCGATGCCCTGTGCGAAACTTTAAAATAGGACCCTCTTTAATCTTTGTCAAAATCTAATTGCCAGTCCCTACAAAAGTATCAACGGAATTGAGGAATTTATGATCGGCCGGTCGCAAGCGCGAAAAACGTCAAGAAGGAACAAAAGATGAATTAAAACCCATTCCTTGTCGGCATTATAACGTTGCTAGCCGGGTTGATCAACAAGGGGGCCCGAGAAAGTAGGTCTTGCTTCAATCTGGATTCATATGAATCCACTACCTCGCGTTCAGGAGTCTATGTGGGGTATTTTAGTTATTTAGAACCGATCGATAACCATTAACACCGCCCCCCCCCCCCCCCCCCCCCGTCCAAAAAATATTGCTACCGTATAGAAATACATTTTATTTTAAATTGTTTTAAACATGACCAGTAACTGTAAATTTCCTGCCACTCGAAGAAATATCGCTATCATTTGTAAAAAAATATCATTTGTAAAAAAATACGGATAAAATTTAATTTAAATGTTTAATAGAAGCTTATTAGATAATGTATACGCTTGTTTTTATGGGTCGTCGTGCGAAAATATTTATACTATGTGGAAAAACGATTAAATTTAATTTAAATATTCAATACTGGCTCAAATAGATAATGTATACATGAGTAGATAGGAGTAGTTCATTTTCTTTCTAAAATCTAATCACTACCTTCGGTTTAGTACAAGAGAAAAAACAACTAATTAAAAATTGTACAAGAAAATATAATCTCGTATGGATGATTCGAAACCTGCACCTCCTAGGAGCTGATTAGTCCTAACCACTTCCTTACAACTCCATTCATGACATATAATAACTTCTATTATTTTTTCCTCAGGTCATGAGAATTAAAAGTATATTTTTGGGCCCTGTACGGCCGCACGGGTCGCACTCCCATGGGCCCGGCCCTGTCAGTCCTCAAGGAGAAAGCTTGAAAACTTAAAACTTCAAGACAATAATTCATTGTTTAGTTATATTTTATTACATGTTTCATTATTACAAATTCATGGGAGAGAAATGTGTTTGTGTGCGGCATGTCTTAAGGTAAACTATACTATGAAAAGACTGTTTGGTATAGCCTCATGAGTTAGTGTTGGAAGATAAACATGCTTGAGTATTCTAAGTGGATTTTGGCAGAAGGTCACATTGTATCAACATAAGAGATATCGGGTGCAATATATGCACGGTGGAGGCTATCAATTGTCAATCATTAGGAGTTTACACGATCAACCATTAATTTTGATATCACTAAGGATATATAAAAACCAAAACTCAACATTGTCACACGATAATTCAATAAAAATATTTCCTAATTGTATCCATCTTTTGAATGACAAAATGATTGTAGAACTTTAATTCATGGATTTTCCCTTTGATATTTTTCTGTTCCATGTGATTCTAATATATTTATGAAAGTATTCTATGAAAAAATAATTAATTTGAAAGGACAACTTTCTGCAATAGCTCTGAATTTTGTTTATTGCATATTACTTCATTTGCATATACAAGGATGTAATCTAACATATTGTGGTGTTAACTTCCATTTTATTTGATTTCTTAAATTTACTACAGTTTATAACGATATGTACAAGGGATCTCGGAACACCTGCTGAAACTAAGCTGGTCAAATCACGGTAGTCATCTTACATGAAAAGAAAAATACATCTAACTAAGAGCATAAAACATGTTGACCGGAGAGTTGGCATAATAGGGATCGAGGTAAAAGCCAAGAAAATGTTAATATCTCCATTTCTAATTAGACAAGTTTTTCATAAAAAATTGAACTCAAACTTTACTTCGATTATCATGTACAATCATATAATTTCATGTCAAAATAAGTATTATAGTAGAATGTTTGTTGATAATTGTTTATAAATTTTATTTTGTATAGCTTATTCATACAAAAAATAGGATCAATATAATAAATATTCAATGCTAAGAGTCACATATTCATTGTAAGGAGGTATAGCACCCCATGTTCCATAACACAGGAATCAAAAAAGACATAGATATGACGTTTCCACAAAGTAGAACTACGATTCCTATTTATCTAGATTACTTAATACGTACGAAATATTTTTCCGTCTCAATCATAAGGAAAACTCATCTTGTCGTTCCATGAGAGATATCACACTAGTGGAAAACGGGGATTTTGCCCACTGGCGAGCACCCCTTTCGCCCCGGCTCGGCCACCACCCGGTGCAAAAGACTGTAGAGGTGGGGCCGGGGCGAGCATGCCGCGTGGTGGGGGGCTCATTTGCCCCGGTTGGTGGCTCCAACCGGGGCTAAAGGCCCTCGACGAGCAGAGCCCGTTCAGGCGCGTGGTGTGGGGGGTCTTTTGCCCCGGTTGGAGCCACCAACCGGGGCAAATAACCCCCCCCCCCCACTATATATAAACTCTGCCAGCCCTCTCTTCTCCTCATGCCACTCACTTTGGAGGACATATTTCTAGTTGTGTGGTGTGTGCTCACTTTTTTTCTCTCCTATGCACAAGAGGTGTTCGATGAAATGACCGGGAGAATAACGCCATCTCAGCTCGCACTTTCATCTGTCCTTAAATAAGCTTTCTCGTCCTTCTTAATTAAATAAGCTTTCTCATCCTTCTTTCCTCCTCGGTCGAGGTACCAACTTTAACCTTTCATCTGTCGATGTAACATTGGCTATTTTTCTATTCATGGTGTTCTGTAACAGTTCTTAATTAATAATCATATAATGCAGATGAGCCGGCAATGGATGTACACTGACCGACGCTCTGCCGAGTTCATGAAAGGCGTGGGTTATTTTCTCGAGGTGGCCCGGGCAAATAAGCGGAATAATTTTATCTGTTGTCCATGTGCTGTATGTCGGAATCAGAAGGAACACACTTCTCACAGAATCATCCACTTTCACCTGTTTCAATCTGGTTTCATGCACGGAGAAAGAGGGGTTATGATGGAAGAAAACAAAGAAGAAGAGTATGATGACAACTATCATTACATGTTCCCTGAATACGGTGCCAGTACTGGAATGGAAGATAACAATGAAGTGAAATCTGAGTTGCAGGCACCAGATGAGCCCATCGATGATCTTGGCCAGGCTATTACGGATGCAAAGACAGAAAGCGATATTGAAAAGGTGAGGGTGAAGTTCAACCAGATGTTAAAGGATCACAAAACATTGTTTTATCCAACTTGCGAAGACGGGCAGAAAAAGCTGGGCAGCACACTGGAATTGCTCCAATGGAAGGCCGAGAACGGTGTGACTGACAGCGGATTTACAAAGTTGCTGCAAATAGTGAAGAAGGAGCTTCCTAAAAACAATGAATTGCCCGATAGTACATACCAAGTAAAGAAGCTTGTATTCCCCCTAGGATTACATGTGGAGAAGATACATGCCTGCATTAATGACTGCATCCTCTATCGCGGTGAGAAGTACGAGAATTTGGAACAATGTCCGGTATGCACTGCATTGCGGTATAAGATCAGACCAGACGAACCTGGCGATGTTGAGGGTGAGCGACCCAGGAAAAGGGTTCCTACAAAGGCGATGTGGTATGCTCCGATAAGACCACGGTTGAAACTTTTGTTTAGAAACAAAGAGCATGCCAAACTTTTGCGATGAAACTTGGAAGACCGTAAGAAAGATGAGATGTTGAGACACCCCGCTGATGGGTCGCAGTGGAGAAAAATTGAGAGAAGGTTCCCGTGCTTTGCAGGTGAGGGAAGGAACTTATGGTTTGGTCTAAGTACAGATGGATTTAATCCATTTAGTGAGCAGAGCTGCAACCATAGCACCTGGCCTCTAACTCTATGTATCTATAACCTTCCTCCTTGGTTGTGCATGAAGAGGAAGTTCATTATGATGCTAGTGCTGATCCAAGGCCCGAGACAACCGGGCAACGACATTGATGTGTACCTAAGGCCATTAGTCGATGAACTTTTACAGTTGTGGCGTGAAGAAGGTGTACCTGTGTGGGACGAGCACGTACAAAAATAATTTAACCTACGAGCAGTGTTGTTCGTAACCATCAACGATTGGCCTATTCTTAGTAACATTTCTGGACATACAAACAAGGGATACAATGCATGAACACTGTTTAGATGACACCGAAAGTGTATATCTGGATAAATGTAAGAAGGTTGTGTACCTCGGGTATCGTCGTTTTCTTGCACGCAAGCACCCCTTAAGAAAAGCCGGCAAACATTTCAATGGTGAGACAGATACCGGGGAGACGCGTATCCTTCGATCTGGTGATGATGTATTTGATATGGTGAAGGATTTGAAAGATACCCGGGAGACGCCTATCCTTCGATCTGGTGATGATGTATTTGATATGGTGAAGGATTTGAAAGTAATATTTGGAAAGGGTCCGGGCAGACAAGTTGTTCCGAATGACGCTGATGGACACGCACCCATGTGGAAGAAGAAATCTATATTTTGGGAACTACCCTATTGGAAAATCCTAGATGTCCACTCTGCGATCAAAGTGATGCACCTGACAAAGAATCTCTGCGTGAATCTGCTAGGCTTCTTTGGATTGGATGGGAAGTTAAAAGATACATCTGAGGCAGGGCAGGACCAGCAACACACGAAAGGATGAGACAGCAAGAATCCTGAGCGGTTTCAAGGTGGTCCTACCAGCTACGCTCTTACATAGGAAGAGAAGGAAATCTTTTTTGAAGCACTAAATAGTATCAAGGTCCCGTCTGGCTTCTCGTCGAATATAAAGGGAATAATAAATGTGGTGGAGAAAAAATTCCAAAACCTGAAGTCTCATGGCTGCCACATGTTGATGACACAATTGCTTCCGATTGCGTTGAGGGGGATTCTACCAGAAAATGTTCGATTACCCATTGTGAAGTTATGCGCATTCCTCAATGCAATTTCTCAGAAGGTAATCAATCCAGAAAGTCTATCAGCGTTACAGACAGATGTGGTCCAATGTCTTGTCAGCTTCGAGTTGGTGTACCCACTATCCTTCTTCAATATTATGAGACACCTCCTAGTCCACCTAGTCAAAGAGATTACCATTCTCGGTCCTGTGTTTCTCCATAATATGTTCCCCTTTGAGAGGTTCATGGGAGTCTTAAAGAAATATGTTCACAGCCATGCTAGGCCAAAAGGAAGCATCTCCAAGGGTTATGGAACAGAGGAGGTAATTGTGTTTTGTGTTGACTTTCTAACAGACCTTAAGTCGATTGGTGTTCCCGAATCGCGGCATGAGGGAAGAATGAGTGGAAAAGGCACACTAGGAAGAAAAGCAAAGATATTTATGGACGGACATTTTTCACTAAAGGAAACTACACAGTTGTACAAATGTCCACCTTGGTGGCTCCTTATATCCAGGAACAGAATAATATTATGCGGTCCAAAAACCTGGGGCTGTCTGAGTCCTCGATTAATGATGAACACATCGATAGTTTCGGCGGCTGGTTGCAGTCAGGACTCATGAATAACAACATTGTTGGAGATGAGCTCTACTTGTTGGCCAGGTCACCATCTTCTACTGTACTAAATTTCCAAGGGTACGAGATAAATGGGAATACATTTTACCCGATCGCACAAGATAAAAAGAGCACCAACCAGAATAGTGGCGTCCGTTTCGATGCAACAGGATACAATGGGACGAAGGACACGTATTATGGTTACATAGAGGATATATGGGAACTTGACTATGGACCTAATTTTAAGGTCCCTCTATTTCGGTGCCAATGGGTCAATATGACAGGAGTAAAGGTAGACCAGCAGCACGGAATGACAACAGTGGATCTCAATAATCTTGGGTACAGAAGCGAACCATTCGTCCTAGACAAAGATGTGGCTCAAGTTTTCTATGTGAAATACATGTCTACCCAACCAAGGAAAAGAAAAAATAAGAATTATAGTACATGCGCAACATATGGAGTATATCCAAACACGTCCCTAGATGCGATTCTATGTAGCTATATGGATGAAACCTAGCCATGCGCAACATATGGAGTATATCCACTTGTCATGTTGGTATAAATAGCTCCCAAATTATAGGACTCTAAATCTCGTCGAAACGTCAAATAGTCCTGAAACCTGCCAGAGAGAATCTGACGCTGGTGAAGCCCTAACACAAAGAATTAGGGAATATAAAACCCAAACCACAATTGTAAACACATGGTATGGATTTTAAACTAACACATGGATGTACAATATTCCCTCATTCTTTGTGTTAGGGCTTCACTGACGTCGGATTTTCTCTGGCGGGTTCCAGGACTACTGAGAGCCCAAAACTCCCGGATCTGACGAAACAGGGGGAGTCTTGTCAAGAGGCGGGGTAGAACATTATCTTGGGTGTTCCTTGGGCCTAAAATACCAAAATAGAGCAATTAGTTCCACTTTTCTACCCCCTTCCGGCTCACGTAGAGTGGCCAGAATGGTAGTTTCGTCATTTTCTTCAACGGGTCTAGAGTTTTTTCGCAGAGGGGCTCCGGAGCGTCTGAGTCCCACCCAAACCAAGGGTATTTGATGCCCAAGATTCTCCTACTATTTGTATTAGGGCTTCACCGGTGTCGGATTATCTCTGGAGGGTTGATACGTCTCCAACGTATCTATAATTTCTGATGCTCCATGATCATATTATGCCAATTGCTACATGTTTTCTCCCTCATTTATAGCATTTTTATACTTTTTCCTGGACTAACCTATTAACAAGATGCCAAGTGTCAGTTCCATGTTTTCTGTTGTATTTGGTTTCAGAAAATTTGTTCTGGAAACATTCTCAGAATTGGACCCCACAAAGCCCGGAGTGAAAATTTTCCCCGGAAGCATCTAGAACACCGAAGAGGACTCGAAGTGTCCAGCTGCAATTTGCTCACCCAGCATGTTATTTTTATGGAGAGACACCACTAGTGAACCTATTAACCCCGGTCCATTTTCCATAGTGTTAAACAAACCACAACAATTTCCTCCTCTCTTTACTTACTACAAGCATACACTGTTATCCACACTATACGTCTAATGTTTGTTTTCAGCAGGACCGGTGAGATTGACAACCTCACTGTACCGTTGGGGCAAAGTAGTTTGGTTGTGTTGTGTGCAGGTTCCACGTTGTTGCTGACATCGGTGAAGCACCAGCACCACCGTCAGTGGCATCAACCTTCCGAAGGTCCTCTTTCTCCTACTGGATTGATAACCCCGATTCTTAACTAAGGGGAAAACTCCTACCATTGTGCTCATCACACCCTCCTCTTGGGGTTTCTAACAAAACGTAGCACGGGTTCGAGGACTAATTAGAGCCTGAAATTCCCGGATCTAACGAAACGGGGGGAATCTAGTCAAGAGGTGGGGCATACCATTTCCTTGGGTGTTCCTTGGGCCTAAAATAACAGAACCAAGCAATTATTTCCACTTTGCTACCCCTTCCGGATCACGTAGAGGGACAGAATGGTAGTTTCGTCTTTTTCTCTAATGGGCCTAGGGTCTCGTTATCTACAGCTAGAGAGAAGTCGATGCCTCTAAAGCCCTAACACAAAGAGTGAGGGAATATTGGTCATCTACAACCCAAATCACACTTTTACACACATGGTATGGCAACCACTAGCATTTCGTGTGGCTCAGACGCTCCAGAGCCCCTCTCGGGCGAAACCCTAGACCCGTTGGAGAAAAGCGCGACTTATCGGTCTGCCCCCTATACATGAGCCGGAAGAGGGTAGCAAAGTGGAACTAATTCTTGGTCGTGTTTTTTTAGGCCCTGGGAACGTGGTATACCCACACTCTTGACAAGATTTGCCCTGGTTCGTCAGATCCGGGAGTTTCATGCTCTAAGTAGTCCTGAAAACCTCTAGAGGGAAGGCAATGCCGGTGAATCCGTAACAGAAAGAATGAGGTAATCTTGGGCATCTACAACCCAAATCACACTTTTAAACACGTGGTATGGCAACCATTAGCATTTGGTGGGGCTCAGACGCTCCGGAGCCCCTCTCCGGCGCAAACCTAGCCCGCTAGTGAAAAGCCCGACTTATCGTTCTGCCTGTTATACGTGAGCCAGAACGGGGTAGAAAAGTAGAACTAATTTCTGTTTTGTCTTTGGTTATCCCCTAGGAACACCCAAGACTATGTTCTACCTACACTATTGATAAGATTCCCCAGGTTCGTTGGATCCGGGAGTTTCTGGCTCTAAGTAGTCCAGAAATCAGCCAGAGAGAAGCCGATGCCGGTGAATCCCTAACACAAAGAGTGGAGGTATCTTGGGCATATACAACCCAAAGCACACTTGTAAACACATGGTATGGAAACCACTAGAATTTGGTGGGACTCGGACGCCTTGGACCCCTCTCCGACGAAAACCTAGACCCGCTGGAGAAAAGCCGACTTATCGTTGTCTCCCCTATACAAGAGCCGGAAGGGGTAGCAAAGTGGAAATAATAGCTTGTTTGTGATTTATTAGGCCCTAGTAACATACAATACATTGTTCTACCGACACTCTTGAGAAGATTCCCCCTGGTTCGTCAGATCCGGGAGTTTCGGGCTCTAAGTAGTCCTAAAACCAGCTAGAGAGAAGCCGATGCGTCTGAAGCCCTAACAAGAAGAGTGAGGGAATCTTGGTCATCTACAACCCAAATCACACTTGTACACTCATGGTATGGAAACCACTAGCATTTTGTGTGACTCAGACGCTCCGGAGCCCCTCTCTGGCGAAACCCTAGACCGGCTGGAGAAAAGCGTGACCTATTGGTCTGCCCCCTATACGTGAGCCGGAAGGGGGTAGAAAAGTGGAAATAATTACTTGTTTCTGTCTGGTTAGGCCCTAGTAACACCCAAATCAATGTTCTACAACACTCTTAACAAGATTCCCCAGGTTTTGCCAGATCCGGGAGTTTCGGGCTTTAAGGAGTTCTGAAACGAGCGAGAGAGAAGTCGATGCCGATTAAGCCCTAACACAAATAATTAAAGAATTATGGGCATATACAACCCAAATCACACTTGTAAACACATGGTATAGAAACCACTAGCATTTACTGGGACTCAAACGCTCCAGATCCCCTCTCCGGTGAAACCCTAGACCCGCTGGAGAAAAGCCCGACTTATCAGTCTGCCCTCTATACGTGAGCCGGAAGAGGGTAGCAAAGTGGAACTAATTCTTGGTTCTGTTGGTTTAGGCCCTTGGAAAACTCAAGAAAATTTTATACCCAAAGTCTTCACAAGATTCCCCCGGTTCGTCAGATCCGGGAGTTTTGGACTCTAAGTAGTCGTGAAAACCGCTACAGAGAAGACGATGCCAGTGAAGCCCTAACACAAAGAGTGAGGGAATCTTGGGCATATACAAAAAAATTGAACTTGTAAACACATGTTATGGAAACCACTAGAATTTGGTGGGACTCAGACGCTCCATATCCCCTTTCCGGCAAAACCCAAGACGCGCTGGAGAAAAGACCGACTTATCGGTCTGTCACATATACGTGAGCCGGAAGGGGTAGCAAAGTGGACCTAATTTATTGGTTGTGTTTGTTTAGTTCCTAGGAACACCCAAGAAAATTCTATACCCACACTCTTGAAAAGATTCCCCCTATTTCGTCAGATCTAGGTGTTCCGGGCTCTAAGTAGTCCTGGAATCAATTAGAGAGAAGCTGATGCAAGTTAAGCCCTAACACAAAGAGTAAGGGAATCTTGGGCTTCTACAACCCAAATCACACTTTTATACACATGATATGGCAACAACTAGAATTTGGTGGGACTCAAACGCTCCGGAGCCCCTCTCCGACGAAACCCTAGACCTATTGGAGAAAAGCCCAACATATCGTTATGCCCCTTATACTTTAGCCGCAAGGGGTAGAAAAGTGGAACTAATTGCTTGTTTGTGTTTCTTTAGGCCCTAGGAACACCCAAGATAATGGTCTACCCACACTCTTTACAAGCCCTCCCTTCCCCCCGGTACGTCAGATCTAGGAGTTTCGTGCTCTAAGTTGTCATGAAACCCGACAAAGAAAAGGCGATGTCGGTGAAGCCCTAACACAAAAGTGACTCTTGGGCATCTACAACCCAAATCACACTTTTAAACACATGGTATGGAAAACTATAGATTTTTGTGGGATTCTCACGCTCCGGAGCCCCTCCACAGGGAAACCCTAGACCCGTTGGAGAAAGTCAAACTTATCGTTCTATCACCTTGAGCGACGTCGAAGGGCGGTATACAAGTTGAAATATTTTCTTTCTCGTGTTATTTTATCATAGATCCCATTTTTACGGTCATATAATATGATAGTATTACGAAAATGTTGCACGATGGACAAAACAAAGCACACGTGGAGAAATTGGGGAAAAAAACCTATAACGACGACCTTTTATCGGGGCCATCGGCATAGCTATTGGAAGGACCAAGCTTGCCACGCTGGCAGATGGGTAAGCCGACGGCCGAACTAAAAGGCCGTAGGCATAGCTTTTGGTGGGCCCATCCTTGCCATGCTGGCAGGTAGGTAAGCCCACGGCCAAGGGTATGCCGACGACCGCGCAGAAAGGCCGTAGGCATAGCTTTTGGTGGGTCCATCCTGGCATTTAGGTAAGCCGACGGCCAAAGATATGCTGACAGCCGCGCAAAACGGCCGTAGGCTTATATCTTATATGCCGACAGCCAACGCTATGCGGACGGCCGAACCAAAAGGCCGTAGGCATATGTGTTATATGCCGATGGTTAAAGGTACGCCGACGGTTTTATTCTGGCCGTCGACATACCACCTTGTTGTTACACGCAATAGCAAAACAACGATGAAATTAAGGAAGATCAAACCAACGGGAACACAAGATTTTAACGTGAAAAACCCTTCCAACAAGGAAGACAAAAAACCACGGGCGCCAGCCAGCAATACTTCACAATTTCGGGTGAGGTTACAAACGCGCCGGGATTTACAATGTGTGGCTTATCCCGTGCGGCGGCTTACAAGAGGTATATAAAGGCGGTCCTGATCTAACTAGGTCGGTAGCGGTGAATTCAACTCCAACTCGGTAACAACTCGTACCTAAGCCTCCGACGAGGGGCCTCGCGTAGCGGAGGCCGAACTTTGCTTTATCTTCATATGAATTTAGATCACCACAAAATAACACTTGTATGCCGACGGCCCCGACTAAAAGCCGTCAGCATACCTTTTTCCGTCGGCGTCTGGTAGTTTTCCTGTAGTGCACCGCCCGGACCAGTGTCGTTGTAGTCGTACCCACCTTGACCTCTAGTCATCATCTAGTGGTGACGTGATGGATCTTGGTATAATGATGGCGTATGGGAGGCCTACATGGGCTGCCTCATCATCATGAACATAACGCCGCCACATCTTTCCCCGGTACCACCATACATGTCGTCTAAACCGCCAAGGTCACCTCCTTCGCCATTATTCCATCACATGGTAGACTCCCTCTACTGTGATTCGTAGCCGATGGAGGAGGCGACGTCGATGGTTGTCTCTACCTCGAACTCAGCAGACTTGTGGAGGTAGAGTTTGAGAGGACACATCTATCCCTCAAAGAGGATCGTGGCCATCACCTGGAGAAGGCCGTCGCCGTTGACGGTATTGT
Organism: Alopecurus myosuroides; assembly: GCA_028641055.1. Lineage (NCBI taxonomy): Eukaryota > Viridiplantae > Streptophyta > Magnoliopsida > Poales > Poaceae > Alopecurus > Alopecurus myosuroides. Next base: position 78,090,900 of record CM054058.1, read on the forward strand.
TCTTCTATTGCTCAGAGGCCTTGCCGGTGATGAAGGAGATGAACTAGGACACACACAACTACACCGTCCCCATGGCGTCCTTGGATCTTTTCGCTTTGGCCAACCCACAGAGGAGGGTGGCGTTGGTGCAATGGAGGCGGACCTGAGGGGCATGGTCCGGGACTTCTCTGCTTGATACTTCGGAGGCGCTCGGGGCGGACGAGGAGGAGTGGGCGCCAGCATGCCGAGGATTTCCTTCCCAGCAAGCTCGCGGCCATGGCCCAGATTATGGAGCACGAAGACAACCTCGAGGCACTAGTGGAAACAGGGGCATTAGTCCCGGTTGGTAAGGCCCATTTGTCCCGGTTGTGCAAACGGGATGGGCCGGCCGGGACAAATGGCCCTCCCCCATTGGTCCCGGTTGTACCAGGACCCGGGATGGCCCACGTGGCGAACAAGGCCAGGGACTTCGTCCCGGTTCGTTTTAGGAACCGGGATGGATACCTTTTTTATTAAAACAAATATTCCGCCCACTTTTTCTGTCGTGGCAGGTTTTTTTCCTTTTTCATTTTTTTTTGGGCTCCTGTCCCGCAATCCCCAACCGGCCTCCCCTTCCCCAACCGCGTCCACTGGCCCACGTCTTTAATTAAGCCCACTGGCCACATTTTGGTCAAAGGGCCGACTGGCCCGCGTCTTTTATTATAAGCCCACTGGCTACATTCGGTCAAAGGGGCCACCGGCCACGCGGGGTCAAAGGGGCCACTGGCCAGCGGCCTAGTGGCTGGCCCACCCAGTCCCTTAAATTAAGACCACAGGGACGCGCGGTCAAAGGGCCCACTGCCGCCTCGTCTTCCCGCGCCTCCACTTCCGCACGCGCGCGTGGGCACGAACGGCACGCCTCGGCCCCCCCCCCCCCCGCATTCATGGCCGCCTGCAACCGCCGCCACGTTCCGGCCGCCGGTTGGCATGCCAGCCTCCCCCGGGTCCTTTTTAAAGGGCCCCCGCCGCCCGTACATCCCATTCACCCCGGCCGCGTCCCAGCCAAAGCAACCCTAGCCGCCATGTCGCGCTGGTTCATGCGCCCCAGGAACGACCACGAGGCCGGGTCCTCGAGTGGCGCCGGCCAGAGAGGCTCCGGCGTTCCACCACCGCCGGCGGAGGCCTTCGGCTTCGGCTCGGGAGGCGTCCGCATCGGCGGGCAGCCGCGCGTCCCCGCTCCGCCTCCGGCGTCACGCGCGCCGCCCCGCGCCGCGCCCAAGGGCAAGCGCTTCCGCCGGTACGTCCGGAAGGAGGAGGCCGAGTGGCACTGGGAATGTGCCACGCCGGTGTTCTGGCCGGACGTCCACCTTCCGGATGGCTGGCACCTGAACCCGCAGCGCATCCCCGTGCCGCCGGCCCCGTCCAGCAGTGAGGCCTTGCGCGAGGAGATCGACCGCCGGCGCGCGCTCCTGCCGGCCCACCTCCTCAGGGACCGCGCGTACGCGCGCAGCTCCCCGAACTGGTCCGTCTGCCTCCAGCAGGAGCACGACCAGCGCCGCCGCTCCTTCATCCCCACAGCCCAGGAAGTAAGCACCGCCGACTACCCCGCGCCACCGCCGGGCAGGGAGCCGGAGCTTTGGCTCCTGGAGGACATCGCCGACAACGTCGTCGAGGACGACGACCCCGAGCTCCGGGCCGGCTTGGAGGAAGCCTACGAGGCCTCCCGCCGCTCCCTCGTCGAGGACGAGGTCAAGCGGTGGGAGCAGGTCCTGGCCGCCGCTGCCGCCGACGGCGCAGCCATGCCGCCCCCTGCGGCGCCTGCCCCTTGGTGGCAGACAATGAACGCCGACCTGGAGGCCTCCGAGTACCAACCGCCGCCACAGCCGCTGCCCCCCGGCTTGGAGTACGGGATGAGCTGGGCCTGGACCGGCGGCGTATGGTCGCCGGAGGAGCTGCCGCCACCGCCGCCGCAGCAGGAGGTGCTGCCCCCGCCACCGCCGCACGCGCCCCCGATGCCTCCGCAGCCACCGGCGGGCCCGCCCCAGCTGCCTGCCCACCTGTGGCAGGCACCACCCTACCACTGCATCTCCTCCGACGAGGAGGAGTAGGCCGTCGCTGGTGCGCCCCCCCAGGCTAAGCTACCCACCCCCCAAGAAACGGCCGGCCGCCTGTGGCCGCGCTGCCGCCCCCTATATGTAAGCACGGCCGGCCGCCTGTGGCCGCGCCGCCCCCCTATGTAAGCAAGGCCCCGGGCCTTTTTATATATATTTGTGTCCCTAGTCCAACCCCGCCGGCGGAACCAGCGCCGGCGGGATCTTCCCTACTCGTTCCCGCCGCCGGCAGGGCTTCGCCAAGCCATGTCCGCTGTCCTGGGTGGTCGCTCGGCCTGGAGAGAGGGCCGAGATATTTATACATCTGGGCCTCTAGTCCCGGCCCGTGCCACCAACCGGGACTAGAGCCCCTTTGGTCCCGGTTGGTACCACGGGCCGGGACCAAAAACTTATTTCGAATTTCGGTGGCACCCTGCGCGCCGAAAAAATTTTAGCGCCAAAATTTGAAAATTGTTAAGTTTGCACATTAACAACTTCTATCTACTTTCGAATTTGACAAAAATTCCAACATGAAAAATGCTAGAATTTGCATAACTAATTCAAATCCATTTTTCGTTTAACTAAATAATTATTCTAACTATTGAAACTATTAATTATTTTACCATTTGTATATAATTTGAATATAAATATGTTACAATTTTTGTTTTATCTCGTGATCTTCCGAGTTAGTCCAGAGCATACAAGGCATCCCGGGTGATTTATATAAAGTTCGACAAAGCGAGTTGTACCTTATTGACACGGTGAATTTGAGATCTTCGTCTACAACAGAAAAACCGTAGTTTTCCTTCGATCTGGAGCATACAGGCCAAGTGCTATGACTGGAGCTCTGCTCCCCAGAAGGATTAAAGCCATCTGTAGTTAGACCAAACCATAAGTTTCTCGCCTCTCCTGCAAAGTCTGGGAAGTCTCTCTCGATCTTTCTCCACTGCGATCCATCGGCGGGGTGCCTCAACTTTCCGTCTTTCTTACGGTCTTCTTTGTGCCATCGCAACAACCTAGCATGCTCTTTGTTTCTAAACAGACGTTTCAGCCGTGGTATTATAGGAGCATACCACATCATCTTAGCAGGAACCCTCTTACGGGGGGGGCTCGCCGTCAACATCACCAGGGTCATCTGCTCTGATCTTATACCGCAGTGCAGTGCATATCGGACATTCATCCAAATTCTCGTACTTCTCACCGCGGAAGAGGATGCAGTCATTAATGCATGCATGTATCTTCAGCACATCTAATCCTAGAGGACAGAGAGCTTTCTTTGCTTCGTATGTACTCTCAGGCAATTCGTTATCCTTTGGAAGTTTTGGCTTCATTAGTTGAAGTAAACTCTCAAATGCCTTGTCAGTCACACCGTTCTGTGCCTTCCATTTCAGCAACTCCAGTGTGGTACCGAGCTTTGTGCTACCGTCTTCGCAATTTGGGTACAACAATTTTTTGTGATCCTGTAACATGTTGTCCAGCTTCAACCTCTCCAATTTATTTGCACAGTCTTCCCTTGCATCAGCAATAACTCGGCCAAGATAATCATCGGGCTCTTCTGATGCATGTTCTTAATCACCTCCTTCTTCTCCATTCTCTTCCATTGCAGTATCGTCGTATTCAGGGAACAAATGATCTTCTTCTTCTTCTTCATCATCTTCCATCACAACCCCTCTTTCTCCATGCTTCGTCCAACAATTATAGCTGGGCATGAAACCTCTCCGAAGTAGATGGCCGTGAATGATTCTTTCGAAAGAGTGCTCTCTGACGTTCCGACAATCAACACATGGGCAACACATGAAGCCATTATCTTTGTTCGCCTGAGCTACAGCAAGAAATGCATTCAGGCCTGCCATATACTCGGAAGTGCGTCGGCCACCATACATCCATCGATGCCGTGCATCCAGCTGCATCGTATAATTAAATTTATCAAAATACATTACAATAACATATTAATACGATAAATACTACTTTTTTATGTATCAATTACAGATGAAAAAGATAAGTTTGTTAACCTCGGTCGAAGATACCATTTTCAGTGAGCTTATGTGTGGCTCGGGAATTTCGTCGAACACCTCGTGTGCATAGTAAAATAAAACACACTAACACCAACCTCTCTCACACCTCCAAGCAAAAAAAAGATGGAAGGGGGGGCTGGGGCAGTATATATAGGGGAAGGGGCATTAGTCCCGCTTCGTGGCCTGAACCGGGACAAATGCTCATGCGCGTGCCACGTGGCCTGTGGCTAGGCATTGGTCCCGGTCCGTGGCACGAGCCGGGACCAATATGTCCCCCACGAACCGGGACCAATGCCCCCAGGCGATTCCTGTTGCCCCGGGCACACAAACCGGGACCAATGCATAGCATTTGTCCCGGATATGGTTGCAAACGGGACAGCTGCCCCCTGCCCCCCTGGACGAGAGGGGTTGTTTCCACTAGTGAGGACAAGATATGCATCTCCCCCTATGTCACGCTAGTGCTCGTTTGTTCGCGCACGAGCTCGCTGGACATTGGTCTTCTCCCTATTCCAGTCCAGGATGGGGATGAGGAGAGATAGAGAGGGGACAGGGAAGAGGAGGTGCTGATAGTTGGGCCCCATGTCAGTCTTAGGACCATGTCAACATGTGCTGCCAATTCATCCCGACAAGTAGCCCCCACCGGTCCAGAAAGCTATCAACATAGTGTCCAACAGTGACCTTCGCAGTCAGTTTGGCTTCGTCTAACGACTGGTAGATTTTAGTAAAAATTAGCAAGATTAGAACTCATCTGTAATTTTTCCCCAATTATGCTAGTTTTTTCTAATTTACAAACGAAACTCGCTGGGGGCATCCACTTCAATTTGGTCGCCAACCCATGCCCGAGAAGCCCGCATTAATATCGTGGGCGGACATCTGAGATCAATGAAGCTAGGCCTCTTGATAAAGAGGCTATGCCGCATGATGTAAAAGTTACGTATTCATGGGCCATGCCAATATGCAGCATGTATGCAACTAATCTTAAGATCACCAACTTCGTGTGCTTTGGCAAAGGCGCAATTATTAGTTTCTCGGATCGTATCTTTTTGGGCCTGGAACTGCTTTGTATCATATTCTAATGTATCAACAGTAGATTTCTTGAAATCCTCCGGCTGCGATTTCGTAGTTTAAGGTTTCTTTTGCGGCTGAATGAACTCCTTGGTCAACTGTTTAGCACAGGAAGCTTTTGCAACTAAATTCTCGTTGAGAGAATTCAATTTAGCAAGTTGTGCTCGATCATGAGATGCTTGCAAGCGAGAAGAGGCAAGTTATCTAATAAGAGATAATATCTCATTACGAGAGGCTGTCAAAAACTTCTGCAAAACAACAATGGGCTCCTCTGATAGGGAGCTCTTGAACACGGCTACTAGAGTTACCATCGGTAATGGTATGCAAGCGGGTTTCTGGACGTCCTCTTGGCTCAATGGTTCCTCTCCAAAAGCTATCGCTCCGCTGATTTTCAAAGCTTCCAAACGTAAGAAGAGAAAAGTTAAAGATGCTCTCACGGACCAGAAGCTGGATGCTCCCTGTAGCTGTTGGCATGTTTCAGTTAGAGACAGTGGCCTCATGGACGTGGTTCATGATACAGCTGAAAAGATGCATAGGGCCAGATTCACTGTGGGCAATCCACACAAATGCATGTAAAGAACTAGTAAATGCAGTAAAAAATATTTTTACCCATGCTGAGCAGAGAGAGTGTTTCAGCCATATGTGGATGAATTTGATAAAAAAGTTTGGAGGGGAAGAATTTGGGCGCATGTGGGCAACAACAAAATTTTACACTATACAGACACATTCATATCATGGCAGCATGCACTGAGTTTGGCACATGGCTACGCACCTACCATTCTTTGTTATGGTACAGGTCAGAATTTTACAATGTCATCAAGTGTGATCATATCAACAACTTGGGAAAAAGATTTAGCTATAGAGTGAAGCAGTTGAAAGACTTGCATGTGCATGATTTGGTTGAACAAATCAGTATCATGCTCATTCGTTTGTGGGAATTGAGAAGAAGGATAGGTAAATGTATGCAAGGCAATAAGCTTCCTGCAGTGGTACAGCTGGTGGTCAACAAAACCAGGAATCTTACACATGTTTCTGTTGAGAAATTTTTAGCATGGGGCGTTGAAGTTAGAGATACCAAGGCTGTAATGAGGCATGTTGTTAACACTGAAACACATGAGTGCATTTTCCTTGAGTGGCAACACATTGGGAAACCATTTGATCATGCAATACTTTTATTGGCGTCTAAGCCGAAACTAAACATGCACCCATATTTGGATGAATATTACTCAGTAAAAAAATTCAAGGCAGCGTATGCAACTCCAATACAGCAGAAATCCAAAATCAACACCAACTTTCGCTAGAAACTTCACTTGGCACAACTAATACATGAAAATAAAGATACAAGGAGTTGCTACCAAAGTAAACAACACCTTGACTCAAAGAAAACAGAGAAAAACAAAGCAAAAGTAAAACCAGGGGTTATCTCCCAAGAGGTGCTTTTCTTTAACGCCTTTTATCTAGGTCCAGAAAAATAGAATCAAGTGTTTTCATGTGAAGAAGTATCCAAATCAATAATTTCCTCCAAAACACCACTTGTAGCAATTGGTACTTTAGGTACCCCTGAAGATGATTCAACATGCAAATCACTTATAGTTTTAAGAAAAGGTTTATCAATTTTAAGCACATTAGGGGGTTTTGGTTTAGGAACCTTGGGAACATACATAATTTTTTGCTCTTTTCCCATGAAAGTGTTCGCCCTCTTAAACTTAAGAGAAGAAAAAGTTGAACTTAAAGTTTCCATAGCCTCCTCTAATTTACTAATACTCATGTTTTTACTATCATGGATATTGCTAGCCTATAAAACAGTAATCCTCTTATCGGTACTTACTATTGATTCATTAAGAAAATTTGGAAAAAAAATTCTCCATAGAGTTTAGCTTTTTGATAACATCATCTAGAGTGATCTCAGTTTTAACAACCTTAGTTGGTGGTGTTCCAACTAAACTTTCAATTAAATTACAGGCTTCCAAAGAAGGAGTTCCCAGAAAATTACCACTTGTAAGAGTGTCGAGAACATACCTATAACAGTTAGTAATGCCAACATAAAAAATCCTTAAGAAGTATTAAAGTGGAAAATTTTTAGTGCATCTATGATGGGCATCACTTATTCTATACCAAGCATCTTTCAAACTTTCTCCTCCTTGTTGCTTAAAAGAACGTACCTCAACTTCAGGAATACTCATTTAGCAAGATTAAAAACAGGATAAAAATAACAACTAGAATAAGAACTATTTTTTGTGTGTTTTTGATAAAGAGAAGCAAACAAGAAAACATAAAATAAACTAAGCAAAAAAATAAGTAAATAGATTGGAGGTGAGAGACTCCCCTTGCAGAAATCCTCTTCCTCCCCGGCAACGGCGCCAGAAAAATAGCTTGATGCCCGTGTAACACACGTTCGTTGGGAGACCCCGAGAGGAAGGTATGAAGAGCACAGTAGCAAGTTTCTCTCAGAAAGAAACCAAGGTTGAATCGACCAGGAGGAAGGTACGAAGGTTGATGAAGCTTATGTGTGATGTGTACGCACGCTTCTATTCTTGTAGACAGTGTTGGGCCTCCAAGTGCAGAGGTTTGTAGAACAACAGCAAGTTTCTCTTAAGTGGATTACCCAAGGTTTATCGAACTTAGGGAGGTAGAGGTCAAATATATCCCTCTCAAACAACCCTGCAATTAAGATACAAGAAGTCACTTGTGTCCCCAACACACCCAATATACTTGTTAGGTATATAGGTGTACTAGTCCGACAAGAGATAGTAAAATGAAAGTAATATGGATGATAATAAGTGATATTAGCAATCTGAAATAAAAATGGCAGCAAGCAGACATGTAGCAGAACAGGCGGAAAATGGTGTTTCGATGCTTGGAAATAAGGCCTAGGGCTCCTACTTTAACTAGTGTACAGTCTCAACAATGATCACATAATTGAATGCATAAATATCATCTCTTCACTATGCTACTCCGAACCACTCTCCGGTCGGATAACAAACACTAATCATTGCGTGGGGCTTTAACAACACTCCTTAAGTCTAGTTCCCTCTATAGGGCACCCCAATGTCACTACAAGCGCCATAAATTAGTAAACAAACGCCACAATTTCATAGGTTCACCTTCCAACACAAGATATAAATATCATTGTAAACCACACGGAGCACACTCTGTCACCTATGCCCCGTGATCAAAGTGTTTACGGAGATAACAAAAACACTTGAGTAACATAACAGATGAAGATCAATCTACATATTCAACTAGATTACAAAGATCATGATCACATAAAGATCACACCATGGAGAGAGAGATGAACCACATAGCTATCGGTAGATCCCTCTGCCTCGGGGGAGAACTACTTCCTCCTCATCATAGGAGACAGCAACGGCAATGGAGATGGCGGTGGAGTCGATGGAGATGGCTTCCAGGGGCACTTTCCCGTTCCGGCAGGATGCCAGAACAGAGATCTGTCCCCCAAAACTTGTCGGCGGCGGCGACGGAGCTATGGATGTATTTTGCGGAAAAGGTCGATTCCCTTAGGGTTTTTGCCTCGGGGAGTATATATGGGCGAAAGGGCAATGCCGGGAGGTGGCCAGGGGGCCCACACACCTAGATGGAGCGGCCAGGGGGGACCCGCACCACCCCATGGTGTGGCCACCCTATGGCCCCCCTCTGGGGCTCTTCGGGACTTCTAGAAACTTCCGGGACTTTTAGGGCTTCTGGCTTTCGAATTTTCCAATCCCGAGAATATTTCCAGAACAACTTTTCTGAAAGTAAAAACAGCAGAAAACATGGAACTAGCCCTGTGGCATCTTGTTAATAGGTTAGTCCCGGAAAACATAAGAAAACGTAGAAAAAACATAGGGAAAACATGTAGCAATTGACATAATATCAACATGGAACATCATAAATTAGAGATACATTTATGACGTATCAATATGGAAGGGCGCACTACCGGTTCAGAAGCAACATGGAACGTACAGAACATAATCAACTCACTTTTCCCCAACAAAGAAGTGAGGTTGTCAATCTCACCGGTTATGCTGAAAATAAACAGGTTAAACATATGGTGTGAAAAATAGTACATGTTTATAGTAGATGAAAACAGAATAGTTATGGAAGTAGGAAAACAGTAGTAATAGTATGAAAACAGTAATTGCAGTGGTTGTATTATCAGTATTAAGAAAATGGACCGGGGTCCACAGTTCACTAGTGGTGTCTCTCCAAAACATATAGATAGCATGTTGGGTAAACAAATTACAGCTGGGCAATTGACAGATATAAAGGCTGCACCGTAGTGCATATGCATGACATCATGATTAATATGTGATTCGTGCGGGCATTACAACAAAATACATAGACCGTTATCCAACTGCATATATGACTAATAATCTACCCTCATAATGTCGTCCGAGCAAACCTTGGGTATTAAGTTGCAAGCAACAAATAATTCCAGTAAGCAAAGTGTGTAATGTAAACAATGTAAGCATCTTTGTTTTCTCCCTAATGGTAACAACACATCCCCCACCTGATTACAATTCTGTCACTCGAGCGTGAGTGAAAAGGAGGCATGAAACCACTATCGAGCATAAATACTCCCTCTTGGAGTTAGTATCATCTACTTGGCAAGAGCATCTACTAACAATGGAGAGCACGGAAGATCATAAATAACATACACATGAAAAGAACATGATAGATCGATAATCATTGGACATAGAATTCAATATTCATCGGATCCCAAGAAACACAACATGTAGCATTACAATAAGATTATCTTGATCATGTAAGGCAGCTCACAAGATCTCAACATGAGGCATAAAGAGGAGAGAACAACCATCTAGATACTGCTATGGACCTGTAGTCCAAGGATGAACTACGCACACATCATTCTGGAGGCGGGCATGGTGATGTAGAGCCCTCCGTTGATGATTCCCCCTCCCGGCAGGGTGCCGGGGAGAGCTACAGAACCCTCCCGAACTAGGGTTGACGATGACGGCGGTTGCAGATATTTTTTGTGGAAAAGGCTTTTGTCTCTAGGATTAACCCTTCGACGAGAATATATAGGCGCGAGTGCAACGTCGGTGGGGGACCAGGGGGCACACCACCCCTGGGCGTGGCCGGGAAGGGGGCGCCCCACCCATGGTGTGGGGCCCCTGTGGCTCCCCTCCGTGTCTCCTCCGGACTACGTTTGTGTGACGACTTTCTAAGACTTCCGGGGTTCGAATCGTCCAATTCCGAGAATATTTTCAGAACAACTTTTCTGAAATTAAAAACATCAAAAAACAAGAATTCGCTCCATGGCATCTTGTCAATAGGTTAGTCGCAGAAAATCGATAAAAATGGCATAAAGTGATGCATCATAACATGAAATATATCTATGAATAACAGAAAATAACAATATAAAACAGTGATGCAAATTGGACGTATCACCAACCAAGTTTATTACAGAAAATAAAAGAAAACAAAACAAACAGACGCTCCAAGTAAAGTACATAAGTTGTGACCAGATAAAAATATAGTTCCACTAGAAGTGACCTGATAAGTTGTTGATGAAGAAGGGGATGCCTTGGGCATCCCCAAGCTTAGACGCTTGAATCTTGTTGGAATTTGCTGGGACGATCCACGGGGGCATCTCCAAGTTTAGGATTTTCACTCTTCTTCGTCACATTATATCATCCTCTCCTCCTGGCCCTTGAAAACATTCTTCACCCCAAACTCAAAATAATTCTCATTAGACACGCACGACACAACCAGCAAAAAAAGAGCGATCGGTCGACCGCTTGATCCGAATAATTACCGACCGATCAATCCGCCGCGTGAGAGAAAATGTATACTGATGGCTACGTGACCACACTAAAAACTCAAAGATATCGCTTGGTAGGAGTGTTCGCATAGAAAGCTGGTTGTTACGTGCGTGTCTTACCCAAGTAACGACATGATAAAAAGCTGGCGCTACGTGTGTGTGTCTGACCGAATACTTCGTTTATTCTGGTGAAAAATCTCTTTGGTATGAAAACATACGGACAATAGAAAGCTGGCGGCCGATGTGGGTTCGATTTATTTGGTGAAAATAACCGACCGGGTCAATCATAGCTGCCGGAGTCATTTTGGTGAAAAAGAAATTACGGCGTTCTCTAAAATATATGGCCGAATTATATATGTACCTAAGACGTGATGTACATGGCAGAAGTACTGATACAGTCTATCCTATTAATGGACATACATCTAACCGAGAAGTTAGTAAAAGAGTTATCACACGATAAAAAGAAGTATACAACTCTTAAGCTAAGCCGTGCAGAGATTGAAATGGCATGGTTAATTCTCCTAGATGTGCATATATAGTAATTTATTTAATGGCAGAAAAAAGATTGAATATTTGGCTCCCACGATATGAGTAACTATGTCCAAAAATTTGAAGGACAAGGTAAAAGAAATCACTGACATCCTCATGTATATTATATTTGGCTAACGTATGGCTTGTGGTCACATACTCAACACCATTAGTAGTAACCGTAAATAAACATATAAGATTCAATTTATTAGGTAGGCAAAAAGCAATACATATATTGATCGTCTAATATAAACACAAAGTGCACGATTAAAGGACATCACTGATCAGAGCCTGCCGTCACTCGATGGAAACGTAAGTTGTTGTATTCTTTAACATACTTTGTAGGTCAGTACTCAGGGCTGGGCCCCCAAAATCCGATGCCCTGTGCGAAACTTTAAAATAGGACCCTCTTTAATCTTTGTCAAAATCTAATTGCCGGTCCCTACAAAAGTATCAACGGAATTGAGGAATTGATGATCGGTCGGTCGCAAGCGCGAAAAACGCACTGGTAGAAAATAGGGCTGTAGTCCCGGTTCGCCAGGTCCTGTAGTCCCGACCCAGCAACCGGGACTAGCAATGCGCGACTAAAGACCCCACTCTATAGTCGCGACGACTGCGAACCGGGACTAAAGGCCCGTCCACGTGGGCGGTGGCGGAGCCGGGAGGCGGAGGACATTTAGTCCCGGTTGGCCACATGAACCGGGACTAGATTTATTTGGTAATTTTTTTAATTCATTTGGTTTCTAATTATTTTTCGCACCTTTTTTTCACTCCCTTTTTTCACTCACTTTTTTTTTCAGAATTTGTATTATTTGCTTAGTGTCTAACTACAATTATCTCTAGTCAGATTACTTACTCATGGTCAAACTTCCCGCTCGGTCACCCATCCCGCACTAGCACTAGCACTAGCACTAGCACGCTTAACTTCCGAGTTCCATCCCGTCCCGCATCCAAGTGTTTCGCACGCATGTATGTGATACTAGTATCATATCAATCCTATTAACATGAGACTCGATGCCACATTTCTTTATTGTCTGAATTTCAAATAAATCTTTTAATAAACAAAAGTAATGATGTAATTAATTATTTTGAATAAATAAATAAACTTTAACTTTTAATTTGTATTATTCCTAAAAATACAAATAATATATCAAAAAATTAAGAAAAATAGAACTAATTCATTTTAAAATCTAAAAAATACAAATAATATATCAAAAAATTAAGAAAAATAGAACTTATTCATTTTAAAATCTTAATAATACAAATAATATATCGAAAAATGAAGAACAATAATACTAATTCATTTTAAAATCTTAATAATACAAATAATATATCAAAAAATTAAGAACAATAATACTAATTCATTTTAAAATCTTAATAATACAAATAATATATCAAAAAAATTAAGAACAATAATACTAATTCATTTTAAAATCTTAATAATACAAATAATATATCAAAAAATGAAGAACAATAATACTAATTCATTTTAAAATCTTAATAATACAAATAATATATCAAAAAATGAAGAACAATAATACTAATTTTTTATTAACAGATATATAGAATTTGTAGTTTTTCTGTTTTGTTTTCTTGATGTGTTTTTGTTTTTGCTTGTTTTGAAACGTGTGTTTGACATAATATAGAAATAGTATAGCTAGGAATTAATATAGAAATAATATCCAAGTCATTTAAAACTATAGGAAACAAAAATAGTTTTATGAACAACAAAAGACAAGTGATAACTAAATCACAAATAAAATAAGTCTCACACATAGTTTTATGAACAACAAAAGACAAGTGATAACAAAAGACAAGTGATAACAAAAGATATCCATTACATAAGTCTCACAATACGGAACATTTACATAACAAAAGATATCCATTACATATATATACTAAGATAACCCATTACATGCATACATCTATGGCTCCGTCGAGTAGATGCGGAACAACTCGTAGGAGACATATGCATCTATGGCTGCATACTTGACGTTCGTCAAGTCCAGTGGGGTCTTCTCCCAATAACGGTGATTCTTCAGGGGGGAAATCAGACTTCATCCTTTCGTAGCCCTCGTGGATCAAGGCAGTTGCCATGACAGCCATCCCGGTCTTTGGCCCCTTCAACTGGATAAGATTCTGAAGATCAATGTAGTGATCTTCAGGTATCATAATACCCAAGCGCATCAACTTCGGACTGTCTTGCGTGATGTCAACGCTGCAAAAGTCAAACCCCCTGTTGACAAGAAAATCAACAAGGGCCGGACAATACTTTGAACTACTGCAACAACAAAAAATTGATACGTGTTAGATATGTTGCAACACATGTATTCTTCACATGCAACAAAAAAATCGAAGATGCAAGATTGTACGTGTGCGTTACCTTGACCATTGGAAGATCAACACGGACTCCTTGAACGCAATCTGGATGACGGCAACATCCCTCTGATTCGCCGTATACTCCAGATCAAGCCCGAAGAACCGGTGTTCATCGGGAGAGGCATCATAGAGATCGGTCAAATAACCAAGAGCACCGGGCAGCCTCTCACAACTGTTGGTGTAGCACACGTCGAGAAGCTTGCCGCATGGTGTGGGACCATTGTATTCTTCCCAAACTTTAGCCATGGTGTGTGCTTGGTGAAGATCGATCGAAGAGATGAGGAGGAAGACAGTACAGAGAAGAGAGGAAGAGAAACAGAGACTCCGACGCGCGCTGTGGAATGGTGCCCTTCTGCCTCGCTCGCGAAATAAAAACCGCCGCGCGGGAGGCGAGAAGTTTGATCTTTAGTCCCGGTTGGCCACGCCAACCGGGACTAAAGGACCAATAGTCCCGGGCGGCCAGGTCAACCGGAATTAATGCCCTCCACGCGCCTCAACGCGCTTCCCAACCCGCGACGTATGACCTTCTGTCCCGGGTCTCCTCCCGACCCGGGACTAAAGACTCATTAGTCACGGTGCGCGACGTTTGGGGACTGATGGGGGCGTATGGAAGGCCTTTTTTCTACTAGTGACGTCAAGAAGGAACAAAAGATGAATTAAAACCCATTCCTTATCGGCATTATAACGTTGCTAGCCGGGTTGATCAACAAGGCGGCCCGAGAAAGTAGGTCTTGCTTCAATCTGGATTCGTATGAATCCACTACCTCGCGTTCAGGTGTCTAGGTCGGGTATTTTAGTTATTTAGAACCGATCGATAACCATTAACACCGCCCCCCGTCCAATAAATATTGCTACCATATAGAAATATATTTTAGTTTAATTTTTTTTAAACATGACCAGTAACTGTAAATTTCCTGCCACTCGAAGAAGTATCGCTATCATTTGTAAAAAAATACGGATAAAATTTAATTTAAATGTTTAATAGAAGCTTAATAGATAATGTATACGCTTGTTTTTATGGGTCGTCGTGCGAAAATATTTATACTATGTGGAAAAACGATTAAATTTAATTTAAATATTCAATACTGGCTCAAATAGATAATGTATACATGAGTAGATAGGAGTAGTTCATTTTCTTTCTGAAATCTAATCACTACCTTCGGTTTAGTACAAGAGAAAAAACAACTAATTCAAAATTCTACAAGAAAATATAATCTCGTATGGATGATTCGAAACCTGCACCTCCTAGGAGCTGATTAGTCCTAACCACTACCTTACAACTCCATTCATGACATATAATAACTTCTATTATTTTTTCCTCAGTTCATGAGAATTAAAAGTATATTTTTGGGCCTTGTGCGGCCGCACGGGTCGCACTCCCATGGGCCCGGCCCTGTCAGTACTCAAGGAGAAAGCTTGAAAACTTAAAACTTCAAGACAATAATTCGTTGTTTAGTTATATTTTATTACATGTTTCATTATTACAAATTCATGGGAGAGAACTATGTTTGTGTGCGTCATGTCTTAAGGTAAACTATACTATGAAAAGATTGTTTGGTATAGCCTCATGAATTAGTGTTGGAAGATAAACTAGGCTTGAGTATTCTAAGTGGATTTTGGCAGAAGGACACATTGTATCAACATAAGAGATATCGGGTGAAATATATGCACGGTGGAGGCTATTAATTGTCAATCATTAGGAGTTTACACGATCAACCATTAATTTTGATATCACTAAGAATATATCAAAACCAAAACTCAACATTGTCACACGATAATTCAATAAAAATATTTCCTAATTGTATCCATCTTTTGAATGAAATAATGATTGTAGAACTTTAATTCATGGATTTTCCCTTTGATATTTTTCTGGTCCATGTGATTCTAATATATTTATGAAAGTTTTCTATGAAAAAATAATTAATTTGAAAGGACAACTTTCTGCAATAGCTCTGAATTTTGTTTATTGCATATCCAAGGATGTAATCTAACATATTGTGGTGTTAACTTCCATTTTATTTGATTTCTTAAATTTACTACAGTTTATAACGATATGTACAAGGGATCTCGGAACACCTGCTGAAACTAAGCTGGTCAAATCACGGTAGTCATCTTACATGAAAAGAAAAATGCATCTAACTAAGAGCATAAAACATGTTGACCGGAGAGTTGGCATAATAGGGATCGAGGTAAAAGCCAAGAAAATGTTAATATCTCCATTTCTAATTAGACAAGTTTTTCATAAAAAATTGAACTCAAACTTTACTTCGATTATCATGTACAATCATATAATTTCATGTCAAAATAAGTATTATAGTAGAATGTTTGTTGATATTTGTTTATAAATTTTATTTTATATAGCTTATTCGTACAAAAAATAGGATCAATATAATAAATATTCAATGCTAAGAGTCACATATTCATTGTAAGGAGGTATAGCACCCCATGTTCCATAACACAGGAAGTAAAAAAGACATAGATATGACGTCTCCACAAAGTAGAACTACGATTCCTATTTATCTAGATTGCTTAATACGTACGAAATATTTTTCCGTCTCAATCATAAGGAAAACTCATCTTGTCGTTCCATGAGAGATATCACACTAGTGGAAAACGGGGCTTTTGCCCACTGGCGAGCACCCCTTTCGCCCCGGCTCGGCCACCACCCGGTGCAAAAGACTGTAGAGGTGGGGCCGGGGCGAGCAGGGCGCGTGGTGGGGGGCTCATTTGCCCCAGTTGGTGGCTCCAACCGGGGCTAAAGGCCCTCGACGAGCAGAGCCCGTTCAGGCGCGTGGTGTGGGGGGTATTTTTCCCCGGTTGGAGCCACCAACCGGGGCAAATAACCCCCCCCCCCCCAACTATATACAAACTCTGCCAGCCCTCTCTTCTCCTCATGCCACTCATTTTGGAGGACATATTTCAAGTTGTGTGGTGTGTGCTCACTTTTTTTCTATCCTATGCACAAGAGGTGTTTGATGAAATGCCCGGGAGAATAACGCCATCTCAGCTCGCACTTTCATCTGTCCTTAAATAAGCTTTCTCGTCCTTCTTAATTAAATAAGCTTTCTCATCCTTCTTTCCTCCTCGGTCGAGGTACCAACTTTAACCTTTCATCTGTCGATGTAACATTGGCCATTTTTCTATTCATGGTGTTCTGTAACAGTTCTTAATTAATAATCATATAATGCAGATGAGCCGGCAATGAATGTACACTGACCGACGCTCTGCCGAGTTCATGAAAGGCGTGGGTTATTTTCTCGAGGTGGCCCGGGCAAACAAGCGGAATAATTTTATCTGTTGTCCATGTGTTGTATGTCGGAATCAGAAGGAACACTCTTCTCACAGAATCATCCACTTTTACCTGTTTCAATCCGGTTTCATGCCCGGCTATTATTGTTGGACCAAGCACGGAGAAAGAGGGGTTATGATGGAAGACAACAAAGAAGAAGAGAATGATGACAACTATCATTACATGTTCCCTGAATACGGTGCCGGTACTGGAATGGAAGATAACAATGAAGTGAAATCTGAGTTGCAGGCACCAGATGAGCCCATCGATGATCTTGGCCAGGCTATTACGGATGCAAAGACAGAAAGCGATATTGAAAAGGTGAGGGTGAAATTCGACCAGATGTTAAAGGATCACAAAACATTGTTGTATCCAACTTGCGAAGACGGGCAGAAAAAGCTGGGCAGCACACTGGAATTGCTCCAATGGAAGGCCGAGAACGGTGTGACTGACAGCGGATTTACAAAGTTGCTACAAATAATGAAGAAGGAGCTTCTAAAAACAATGAATTGCCCGACAGTACATACCAAGCAAAGAAACTTGTATGCCCCCTAGGATTACACGTGGAGAAGATACATGGCTGCATTAATGACTGCATCCTCTACCGCGGTGAGAAGTACGAGAATTTGGAACAATGTCCGGTATGCACTGCATTGCGGTATAAGATCAGACCAGACGACCCTGGCGATGTTGAGGGTGAGCGACCCAGGAAGAGGGTTCCTACAAAGGCGATGTGGTATGCTCCGATAAGCCCACGGTTGAAACTTTTGTTCAGAAACAAAGAGCATGCCAAACTTTTGCGATGAAACTTGGAAGATCGTAAGAAGAGACACCCCGCTGATGGGTCGCAGTGGATAAAAATCGAGAGAAGGTTCCCGTGCTTTGCAGGTGAGGGAAGGGACTTGTGGTTTGGTCTAAGTACAGATGGATTTAATCCATTTAGTGAGCAGAGCTGCAACCATAGCACCTGGCCTCTAACTCTCTGTATCTATAACCTTCCTCCTTGGTTGTGCATGAAGAGGAAGTTCATTATGATGCCAGTGCTGATCCAAGGCCCGAGACAACCGGGCAACGACATTGATGTGTACCTAAGGCCATTAGTCTATGAACTTTTACAGCTGTGGCGTGAAGAAGGTGTACCTGTGTGGGACGAGCACGTACAAAAATAATTTAACCTACGAGCGGTGTTGTTCGTAACCATCAACGATTGGCCTGTTCTTAGTAACATTTCTGGACATACAAACCATGGATACAATGCATGCACACTATTTAGATGACACCTAAAGTGTATATCTGGATAAATGTAAGAAGGTTGTGTACCTCGGGTATCATCGTTTTCTTGCGCACAAGCACCCCTTAAGAAAAGCCGGCAAACATTTCAATGGTGAGGCAGATACCCGGGAGACGCCTATCCTTCGATCTGGTGATGATGTATTTGATATGGTGAACGATTTGAAAGATACCCGGGAGACACCTATCCTTCGATCTGGTGATGATGTATTTGATATGGTGAAGGATTTGAAAGTAATATTTGGAAAGGGTCCGGGCAGACAAGTTGTTCCGAATGACGCTGACGGACACGCACCCATGTGGAAGAAGAAATCTATATTTTGGGAACTACCCTATTGGAAAATCCTAGATGTCCACTCTGCGATCGACGTGATGCACCTGACGAAGAATCTCTGCGTGAATCTGCTAGGCTTCTTTGGATTGTATGGGAAGTTAAAAGATAGATCAGAAGCACGGCAGGACCAGCAACACACGAAAGGACGAGACAGCAAGAATCCTGAGCGGTTTCAAGGTGGTCCTGCCAGCTACGCTCTTACCAAGGAAGAGAAGGAAATCTTTTTTGAAGCACTAAATAGTATCAAGGTCCCGTCTGACTTCTCGTCGAATATAAAGGGAATAATAAATGTGGTGGAGAAAAAATTCCAAAACCTGAAGTCTCATGACTGCCACATGTTGATGACACAATTGCTTCCGATTGCGTTGAGGGGGATTCTACCAGAAAATGTTCGATTACCCATTGTGAAGTTATGCGCATTCCTCAATGCAATTTCTCAGAAGGTAATCAATCCAGAAAGTCTATCAGCGTTACAGACAGATGTGGTCCAATGTCTTGTCAGCTTCGAGTTGGTGTACCCACTATCCTTCTTCAATATTATGACACACCTCCTAGTGCACCTAGCCAAAGAGATTACCATTCTTGGTCCTGTGTTTCTACACAATATGTTCCCCTTTGAGAGGTTCATGGGAGTCTTAAACAAATATGTTCACAACCATGCTAGGCCAAAAGGAAGCATCTCCAAGGGTTATGGAACAGAGGAGGTAATTGAGTTTTGTGTTGACTTTCTTATAGACCTTAAGTCGATTGCTGTTCCCGAATCGCGGCATGAGGGAAGAATGAGTGGAAAAGGCACGCTAGGAAGAAAAGCAAAGATATTTATGGACGGACATTCTTTCACTAAAGGATACTACACAGTTCTACAAATGTCCACCTTGGTGGCTCCTTATATCCAGGAACACAATAATATTATGCGGTCCAAAAACCTGGGGCTGTCTGAGTCCTCGATTAATGATGAACACATCGATAGTTTTGGCGCCTGGTTGCAGTCAGAACTCATGAATAACAACATTGTTGGAGATGAGCTCTACTTGTTGGCCAGGTCACCATCTTCGACTGTACGGAATTTCCAAGGGTACGAGATAAATGGGAATACATTTTACCCGATCGCACAAGATAAAAAGAGCACCAACTAGAATAGTGGCGTCCGTTTCGATGCAACCGGATACAATGGGACGAAGGACACATATTATGGTTACATAGAGGATATATGGGAACTTGACTATGGACCTAATTTTAAGGTCCCTCTATTTCGGTGCCAATGGGTCAATATGACATGAGTAAATGTAGACCAGCAGCACAGAATGACAACAGTTAATCTCAACAATCTTGGGTACAGAAGTGAACCATTTGTCCTAGCCAAAGATGTGGCTCAAGTTTTCTATGTGAAATACATGTCTACCCAACCAAGGAAAAGAAAAAATAAGAAGTATAGTACATCGTGCGGTGAGCCGAAGCGGCACATAGTTCTTTCAGGGAAAAGAAACATTGTGGGAGTGGAGGACAGGACAGACATGTCAGAAGATTATGATAAGTTTGAAGAAATTCCGCCCTTTAGAGTGGAAACTGACACAAGCATCGCGTTAAATAAGGAAGATGCTCCATGGCTACGACAGAGAAGTAAACAATGGCGGCAATAGTTGGTGATAACGTATTAAGCCTCCATGGTTCATGTAATATTGCTAGACTATTTTGTAATAATGTATCAAACATTGCAGATTAAACTAGTCATAAACTAGTTTAAATAGTTAGAATAATTATTTTATAATATAGAAACTGTATTTGAAATATTTACCCAATTTTAAACACTTTTCATATAGAAAGTATCTCCAAATTTTAAACCATTCATAAAATAGGTTTTTTAAAATGATGGAATATTAAAAAATTGTTACTAGTTTAAATAGTTAGAATAATTATTTTATAAAACAGAAAATGTATTTGAAATGTTTACTCAATTTTAAACACTTTTCATATACAAAGTATCTCCAAATTCTAAACCATTCATAAAATAGGTTTTTTAAAATGTTTGAAAATTCAAAAATTGTTACTAGTTTAAATAGTTAGAATAATTATTTTATAAAACAGAAAATGTATTTGAAATGTTTACGCAATTTTAAACACTTTTCATATTGAAAGTTTCTCCAAATTCTTAATCATTTCAAAGGTATTTGAAAACGTATTTTAAATAGTATTTGAAATGTTCGAAAGAAAAAAATTGGCGGCAGAAAAAAAACTGAAATTTTGGGGTGTCCCGGTTCGTGTTACCAACCGGGGAAAAAGGGGGAGGTGGGCGGGCAAGCGAGGGCCCACCTCCCCCATTTTGCCCCGGTTGGTAACACGAACCGGGGCAAAAGAGTACCTTTTGCCCCGGTTCGTGTTACCAACCGGGGCAAAAGGATCCCGCCTATATAACCCCGGGTTTCGCAGATTCTTCTAAGTCCCCGGCGCCGAAATCCAGAGCGACCCTGTGAGGCTGTCCGATTTCGACACCGGGGTGATCCTCGCCGCCGCCGCTCCTCGACGCCGTCGCCCCTCGCCCGTTCGCCTCCGATGCGCCGCGCCCGTACGCCGTCGCCCCTCGCCCCGCCCGTCCGGCGTCGCCCCTCGCCGCGCCCGTGCACGATCGAGCTCGCCACGCCGCGCCACTCGCCGTCGCCCCTCGCCCCTCACCGTCGCCTCTCGCCCCGAGAGGTAAGATTAACAGAGATTTTTTTTTATTTAGTGCTTTTTTTATATAATTTTGTTTACTGTTAAAAATTTAGTTAGAAATTTAGGTATAGAATTTGGTGTTAGAAAAAATTTAGTTAGAATTTAGTGTTAGAATTTAGTTAGAAATTTTAGTGTTAGAAAAATTAGAAATTTTAGTGTTAGAGAATTTATAGTGTTATAAATTTTTAGTGTTAGAAAAAATTAGTGTTAGAAATTTTAGTGTTAGAAATTTTTACTGTTAGAATTTTTTAGTGTTAGCAATTTTTAGTGTTAGAGAATTTTTAAATTAGAATAATTTCACTAAGTTAGTGTTAGAAATTTTCACTGAGTTAAAAAATTCCAGTAAGTTAGGATTTTCTTACTTTGTGTTAGAAATTTGGAAGTGTTATTGCAGTTTTACTTGTGTTGTTCGTTCGATCTTTTGAATAAATGCCGATTATTGAAAGAGTTGGTTCACACTCGGATGGCCTTGGTGGTTCGGTGCGCTTTGTGGTTTTCACAAAGTTAGGATCTTGTGCATCCCACTTGGCGTGTCGGGTCCACCAAGGCTTCTTGTATGTGTCCACTCTAAATATGAGGCACACAGACCGATGACCATCTTGTTCCTGTTAAGAGGTACTACATGCGGTGGTGATCCGGGGAAAGGAACGAATGCGAGGGTTTCTGGATTTCTTTCGAACTAAATAATGTCACATATGTAATATGGTTCGTGAGATCCGGATGAAGTGAACCCTTTAGTGCACATTCGTAATGGTGACATTCCTCAGAAATCCCTTTCGGGGTTATGAAGAATGTCCCCATTATGTATGTGTACAGAAGGGTCTAGTTTTTTACGGATTTCACTATTGCATATATGATTTTGTTCAGTTTTAAAGATGTCCAGAAACCCTTCCTTCCCCCGCATCGCCATCACGTGTACTTACCTCGTAACAAGCACAAAATGTGAAGGTCCAACTTCACATCAAGACCCGATGACCATCTTGTTCCTGTTAAGAGGTGCTACAGGAGGTGGTGATCCGGGGAAAAGATGAAGATGAGGGTTTCTGGATTTCTTTCAAACTAAATAATGTCACATATGTAATATGCTTCGTGAGATCCGGATGAAGCTGAATCCTTTAGTGCACATTCGTAATGGTGATATTCCTCAGAAATCCCTTCCGGGGTTATGAAGAATATCTCCATTATGTATGTGTACAAAAGGATCTAGTTTTTTCCGGATTTCACATTACATATATGATTTTGTTTAGTTTCAGAGAACTCCAGAAACCATTCATTCCCCCGCATCGCCATCACGTGTACTTACCTCGTAGTAAGCTCAAAATGTGAATGTCTAGGCAGGAGTATGACTAGCAGATCAGATCCACTCTTTCCTAATAAACTTGTGACTCGAACGGGGCATAACATCATCCCAGATTATCCATATATATCATGTGTGAAAACGTTGCAGATGAAGTGATCTGTAACGTTTTCACACATGATATGGATAATCTAGGATGCTACAACTGTTATGTCCCGTTCGAGTCGCAACTTTATTCGGCAAGACTCGATCAGATATGCTAGTCATACTCCTTACTAAAGTTCTGAAACCCCTTTTCCTGTTAAGAGGTACTATAGGCGGTGGTGATCCGGTAAAAGGATGAAGATGAGGGTTTCGGTTCGAACTAAGGAACGTCACATTTGTAATATTAGTGTTAGTGAGATTAGAAGAACTGGGTTGCACCGTTTGGTGCATATAGTTATTTGTGATATTTTTCAAAGCCCCGGACGGGGCTATGAAGAATATCACCGTTATGTATGTGCACGAAATGGTCCAACTTTGTTCCGATCTCACAAACACTTACGTATGTGATTTTGTTTAGTTTCAACGAACTTCAGAAACCCTTGTCTTCATCCTTCCCGCATCGCCATCACGTATACTACCTCTTAACAAGCACAAGATATGAGAAGGGCCAATTTGATCCTTTGTGTTTAACTTTCATTTTATTTATGTCATATTTCTCCATTTACTAATTTTTACTAAGTTAGAAACACTAAGATATTTTACTTAATTAGGAATATTTACTTAGTCCGGGTCTGTTTTTAGCTTATGTCTCTGTTGGATCCGCCGGGTGACGTCCGGGACTGGGCCCCGCCGGGGTGGCACTGGGAGATTCTTACTACCGGGACACGCGACTTGGTGAGAAATCCGGGTGACGTGGTCGACCCGGATATTCTTTGGTGGCCATCGCGTGGGCCACGGTCGGTGCGGAGAGAACCGGCCCCTGAGGAGGTGGTACAACAGCGTATCTGGGAGGAGGACGAGCACGTACGTCGCTGCATGTACTTGCTCGATAGGGAGTATTACAGCAGTTGGTCGATTATTCGAGGGTTCCTTACCGCGTGAGCTATGACCCTGTGCGGGTTCCTTACCTATGGGCCGTAGCACCCGCGACTCAGCACCCCGCGGCTTAGGACCCGGTCGGAGTTAATTAGTTTGAGAGATGTTTCATGAATATGCATGTATATATAAGTGATATTATTACATCGTGATGTATTAGGGTTAAATAAAATGAAACCGAGCTATGTAACTATTGGTGTGTATTCATACGTTTAAATATTTCATCAATGTTGCATTTATAATTGAAATGAGGATCTGGAACATATAGTTACTCTTTTTTCGGACTTGTTTAGCTATTAGTACCATTAGCTATAGTCATCAAGGAGGAGGACGCGACGCCTCCTACTCGTGGACGTGGACGTGGACGTGGACGTGGAGCACGGGGGCATCAAACCGTGCAAGGGGGGCAAAGCGCGGTGCAAAGGGGTCAACACGCCGTCCCCGTCGAAGAAACCCATGTACGTGGTGAACGTCGATCTGGACGTCCACGTGGATCGCAATGCATCGAATGCACGTGGTGGTGGCGCCATAGTCATCAAGGAGGAGGACGCGACGCCTCCTACTCGTGGACGTGGACGTGGAAGCGGAGCACGGGGGGCATCAAGCGGTGCAAGGGGGGCAAAGCGCGGTGCAAAGAGGTCAACACGCCGTAAACGGCGTGGCGCTGTTGCTGCGGCGCAGGAGGAGGAGGAGGACGGTCTCCGGCTACCGAAGTTCTACGTCCACCTGATCCACCCAGAGGAGAACAAGCTCCGTCTTCAGAGAAGATATCGGCGATCCTCCTCGGGCGCAAGGGTGGGCCCTATAGTTTCACCCTCCGGTTGGAGGGTTGTGACAACGGGCCCGCGTGCGTTGTCCTGCAGCGACGTGGCGATGACCTCTACCTGCGCTATGGGTGGGGGCAGTTCGCGCGCATGCACAAGCTAAATGTGGGCTACATGCTCACATTCAGGTACTTCAAGGACGAGGAGGCCCACGTGCTGGAGGTGAAGATCTTCGACGGCACCTTAGTCCGCCCCCTTTGCTGCCAGGATAACTCGTCTGAGAACAGCTCCGACTCCGAGTCTGACTCCAGCGAGTCTAGCCCGAGCAAGGCTGCCTCCGACGCCGAGGGCAAGGGCAAGGCTGCCTCCGACGCCGATGCGCAGTATATATGTTTCTGTCGATCTATGCTTACGTACTTATGTCGCTCTATATTGTCGTACTATGTCTAGCTATGTCGAACTATGTTTAATTATGTCATTGTGTCGAACAATATTTGTATTCGTGGCAGACTATATATTTATGTTATTGTTCGTTTTCATCTGTGTTTTTGTGCGATAAATTTTCATCTTTCTTAATATAAATGTTTAGTGCAGAGAACAGCAAAACGGGAAAGAATATAGAATTTCTAATCTAGCGCAGAGCACACGAAAACAGCTATTAAAAAAAACCGTTTGCCCCGGTTGGTAAAAGGGGGCCGGCCTGCTCGCGGTGCAGAGCCCACGTGGGGTGCGCCTTTTACCCCGGTTGGTAACCCCACCGGGGCATAAGGGGGGCCTTTAGCCCGGGTTTGCGCAACCCGGTTGGCTGGCTGGGGCATTAGACCCTTACCAACCGGGGCAAATGCCCTATTGTTTCTACTACTCGGGTTGACCATAATTATTAACTTGAAAAGAACATACGAAATTTCATTACTAATGTTCAATAATTTAAACTTTCTTCTCGCATAGTAATCTACTTGACATAAAAATTATGTCTAGCTCGTGGTTTAAATATAAGTTCAATCTACCGATACTAAAATGGTATCTTCGACAGATGACCCAGGTCGCCATTTGTACGATGTTTAGGGAAATGGTATGATAATCATTCGGCCTGATACTAAAAAAAAAATCAGGTGCATATGATATTTTTGCTTGCCAAAACATTTCTTCGCTTAGAGATCTATGTTATTTTTGCGTACAATACAAATATAGTTTTGTGTACAACTCAGATTCGACACAATAAAGATGATACCCTTGCATTTGCGAGGGCCACAATAAACGGATGTCAAACGGAGACACCACCTTAAGCCACATCATCAAAATAATTTTGATGGTTAGATCTGAAATTTGTGGTTAGGATTTAACAAAAAGTATTTGTCACGTACCATGTTTAACACAGTTAATATTTACCACGTAACCTGTTTGATCCGGTTAATATTAAGAAGTGTAGGACGTCGACTCTGGAATTTAAATCATTACGTCCCAAGGCGCAAAAAGGATTTAGGCAAGTGCATGTCTAATTTATATTGGCTAGCTAGCAGCTTCTCTGTTTACGGAAGTCCAATTCTGGCACTACCAAAAAAGCAGCTTCATTGGTACGGAAGTGTAATCATGACACTTTACCAAAAAAATAAACATATTGATGGTGCTGGACTGCACCGTTTGAATATAAGGGCATCTCGAGTCGTCCCCCCAGAGACCCCAGGACGCAATTAGCGCCGTTTTGCGCGAAAAGCGCCATTTTTTCACCAGTCGTCCCCCAGGACCTGAAAAAAGCGCCGTTTCGGCGGAAATTAGCGCCGCCGCCCCCAGGGGAACCCAGCCCGTTGGGTTCGGCCTGGGGGGGGGGGGCGAAAGGAAAAACGCGCGTGGGCCAGCGTTGTCGGCGAGGGGAGCGCTATTTGCCCACTTTCCCCACCCCCGACTCGTCTTTTTTGCTCGGCCGCCTCGCCGTCGCCACCCCACCGGCCGCACTCCACGCCGCCGCTGTCGGCCACCATCGCACAAGATCGACGAGACAAACCACCGTAGGCTAGTCCACCACATCGTCGCCTCCGTTCGATCGCGTCTCCCCCGCGGAGGAGGTTGTACCCGGTGAGCCGCGTCCACCGCCCGCAAGGTGTTCGACGCTCTGTCCGAGCCATGGACTCCGACGCCGAGGAGATGCTCGCCAAGCTATTCGACGAGGAAGACCAGGCCGCCATCGACGACGAGGAGCACCTGCTCGTCCTAAGCTGCCTGGCCGGATTGCAGGCCCAGGACGCCGCGCCGCGCCGCACTGGATCGAAGCCCGGTCGCCGCAAGAGCAGGCCGAGGCAGCGGTACGACGGCTACGGCATCCTCTACTCCGACTACTTCGCCGAGGATCCCACCAACGACGAGAAGGTGTTCCGGCGTCGTTTCAGGATGAAACGCACGCTCTTCCTCAAGATCATGCATGCCATCGGGGAGTTGGACACCTACTTCAAGTTGAAGAAGGACTGCACCGGCACGGTAGGGTTTACCTCTATCCAGAAGTGCACGATGGCCATGAGGTTGCTTGCATACGGTGCTCCCGCAGATGCACAAGATGACTACCTGCGCATGAGCGAGTCCATGGCCCTCGAGTGTTTGAACAAGTTCTGCCGGGCAGTGGTTGCAGTTTTTGGCCCAATATACCTGCGATCACCCAATGCGCAAGACACTGCTCGTCTCCTCGCAGAGAATGAAGCAAGAGGGTTTCCTGGGATGCTTGGCAGTATCGACTGCATGCACTGGGCATGGAAGAACTGCCCATTTGACCGGCAGAGGATGTACAAGGGAAAGGAAGGAGAGTGCTCGGTGGTTCTCGAGGCCGTGGCTTCGTACGATCTATGGATTTGGCATTCATTCTTTGGTATGCCTGGAAGTCACAACGACATCAATGTCTTGCAGTGCTCGAATGTCTTTGCCGATCTTGTCGAAGGCCATGCCCCCCTGTGAACTATGAGATCAATGGACACCAGTATACAAAGGGGTACTATCTTGCAGATGGCATCTACCCGAAGTGGGCAACATTTGTGAAGAGCATCTCCAACCCTATCCCAGGAAGCGCAAAAGCTTGGTTTTCCAAGTGCCAGGAGGCTTGCAGGAAGGATGCTGAGTGGGCATTTGGTGCGTTGCAATCTCGATTCTCTGTTGTCCGGTACCCAGCTATGACTTGGTAGAAGTCCAACATGTGGGAGGTGATTCAGTGTTGTGTGATCTTGCACAACATGATCATTAAGAGTGAGCGGGATGCCCCGGTGCCTGACAGTGAGGCAAGCACACCATACTACCGGCAGGGCCCTCTTGCAGATGTTGATCACCAGGTGCCGGCATCATGGACAGACTTTCTCACCAAGCGACAGGAGATTCGACTCGCTGCAACACATGATGCTCTGCAGGATGACCTTATGCAGCATTTGTGGGCGCGAAAGGGGAATGGCAATGTTGAGGACGATGACTAGTGTACTTTTTTTAAAAAAAATTGTTGAACTATTTATTTGTGTGGCAAAAATCTATTTATTTGTGTGGCAAAACTCTATTTATTTGGTGGGATTTTTTTTTGATTGCCCAAATTTGGCCGAGTCGCCGCTGGGGGGGGCAGCCTGGGTTCACGGCTGGGAAACACGCCCCCCCAGTTCCCAGAATAGCGCCGTTTCGCGCCGCGGCGGAAAAAAAGCGAGGGTTTTTGCGTCCTGGGGGGGCGCAACGACTGGAGATGCCCTAAGCCGTAACGAAGGCATCCAGCGTGCGTACATCCGTCTCCTTAGCTAGCGGTCACCACTTCATGCAGTCATCCACGCATCTGTTTGGGATGCTGGAGCACCAAAAGCCAAGGTCGTTGTCACGGCAGCGGCGACTGACCCGATTTTCTCTCACGCTACAACAAATATTTATATTGCTCGAGATGAAGATGGGAGCACGTGACCATGTCGTGGGAAAAAACTGTAGGGCTCTGACCTTGCCTTAGGATAATCTGGAGTCGACGCCTGAAAATAGGCTCATAAATTTATGCAGAGAGTGGGCTCTCTGAATGGACTTTCACAACTTTAAGCCGCCTAAACGAAAAAAATGAGGGGAAAAAATGAGGTCTGTGGCATCTTCGGAACAATATTTTTTTTTTGAAGCGCCCAATCCGTAGAACAATTGTTCTACGGTATATATATTAATATATACAAAGTTACATATGAACGCCCCAAAAACGGTTCAGCCAATGCCAGTTCTCTCTAACATGATTGAAATTAGCCACTACCTAGAAAAGTCTGAATCCAGTTAACAAGAGAATTCTTGTTAAGTGGTTTACATCTGTGAGATAATGTGAGAAGATCTTTTCTAAGAAAAACTTTCCAAATCAGCACATTCTGAATTTGATTATCAAATATCTTGTCATTTCTAATCAACCAGATGTTCCAGCATCCCATGATCAAAATCTCCATAGGAATTCCTCCAGGTAATGAATTCCTATGTTCATCATAAACAGAAATGCCTCTTTTCTTGTCCTGCAAAATCAATGACCAACATTCTCTTGCAAATGAGCAGTCAAAGAATAGGTGCAAATTTGTCTCCTCCCTATGTTCATCACAGAGAACACACGAGTAACTAGGAATATGAAAAATTTTCCTTGACAGAAGATTCCTGGTGTTCAATCTATCATGGAGGAGCAACCAAAAGAATATCTTGTATCTCAGAATACTAGCTGAATTCCTAATATATTGAAACACACAGTGAGCTGATGGGTCAGCCTTCAACATCTCATAAACCTTTTTGACAGTGAATTGTCCATGCCCTCTTAGAAACCAACTATCTTGATGGATTGAATTGCCAAGATTATGATGAACTTGACATATGGTTTCATATTGATGAAATGATTCCATAGATAGAGGAAGATGAAAATGTTCAGAAAAGTCTTGAGATGAGATGAATTCCTTTACAGTGATATCCTCATTTTTGCAATAAGAAAATAATTCAGGGAATTTGCTTGATAGACACTGGTCCTCCCAACTGTCCTTCCAAAAAAGCACAGATTCCCCAGTTCCCACCTGACATACTGCCATCTCTTTATATAGGGGGACCAATTTTAAAATATTCCTCCACCAGAAGGAACCCACAGGTCTACATGATAGAACACTGTCTGTATATTTCTCTCTGATAAGCTTAATCCAAGGAAGATCTACTTGGTTGAAGTATTTGTGAATATGTTTCATTAAAAGTGCCTTGTTCTGAATGCTAATGTCTATGACACCCAGTCCACCTTGATTCTTGGGCTTACATACTTTATCCCATGCAATAAGGGCAGTACACCTGTCTTCCATCCCATATTTTCTCCAGAAGCAGAATCTGAGTAGCTTGTTAATCTGTTGAATAACAGAGTCTTGAACTAGAATAGTGCTCAGGTAGAAAATAGGTAGACTAGAGAAAACAGATCTAATCAAGACCAATTTTTCACCATAAGACAGCATGGAAGTGCATCCAGCAATTCTATCACCAATTCTTTTTATGATGGGCATTAAATCTTGGACTCTAGGTTTGTTAATAGACATAGGCATTCCCAAGTATGTTAAAATATGAGAATAGTCACCAACCAGACCAGAAGAGGGAGAAAAAAGCGACTCCCGGATACCGGTTCGTCCCTTGTCCAGGCGATTAGGAGGCGATTAGGGTTTCCAGTGGAGGGAGGCGGCGCTCGTGGGGAAACCGACGAGGTGCAGGTTCCGATCGAAGCAGGGAAAGGTCAGGCTCTCGGCTGTATCCCTCCCGGTCCTCCTTGCGGACTCAATATCTGACTCGGGGCGATTAAGGGGAAGCCTTGGCGCTTCTACCCGCCCTTGGTCGGTAGATCGATAAGTGAGGAGGCTGGGAATATGGCTTCGACGAACGGAAACCCAAGTGGAGGAGTAGCTGGTGATGGTGCGCGAGGGAAGACCCCGGTTCGTGAGGAGGAATCGTTGGAGGAGCTGGTGGGACGCATGAAACTGACGGCGGAAGAATCCACCAAGCTTTTTATTGACGATCGCGAGGACATACAAGCGAGTCCGATCTGGGCGTTGGCCGGCAAGATTCTGGCCCCGGGATCAAAAGTTTTTCATATCCATACGATCGCTGATGTGCTACGACCTGCATGGGGCAATCCTCGGGGACTGGTGTTCCGGGATGGTGGTCCTAATCTGTTTGTCGCTGAGCTACCCTTGGAACGTGAGAGGGAGAGAATCTGGGAGAGGTCCCCATGGACGGTGAACAAGCATGCTGTGGTGTTAGAGAACTTTAGACGGAGTCAAAGGCCATCAGAATTGAGGTTCGATCGCCTACCAATCTGGATCCGAGTGATGAATTTGCCGTTCAATCTGCATGATGATTGGGGTGAGAAAATAGCTAGCAGCATTGGGGACTTCATTAGTGTTGATAAGAGTAATAAGATGCTGGCGGGGGGAGAGTATTTGCGGGCTCGTGTGTCCATTAATGTGCATGTGCCACTGCGTCGTTGGATCGCAATAGACTCTACTTTGCGCGAGGCTTGTGACTGGTATGAGCTAAAATATGAGAATTTGCCGTATTTTTGCTTCTCATGTGGTGTTCTAGGACACCATGACCTCATATGTCCAGACCCGGGGGAGCGGGATGCGCCGGGCAGGTTGCCGTACTGGCCAAGTTTGAGAGCTCAAGAGGAGAGGAAAAAGAGGCCGGGTACCAATGGTTGGGGCAACTTTAGTGGTGAGTCTAAAGGCCGCGGGGATGGTGACCAACAGTATAAGGCGTCAGCACCTACTAATGGTCCAGATAAGGAGGAGCCCCCATATCGGTCTTCTAAATCTTCTTACAGAGGTGGGCGTGACGGAGGAAGCGCGGGGTTTCATGGTGGAGAGCAGCCAGGTGGAGTTCGAGGAACGACTCAGGTTTACAGGAAGCTGAATGTCGATGGTTCGTCTGATCCAATGGTTTCAGACACTGCGCTGGTCCGGTACGAGCCAAAAATCCTAGGGGAAAAAAGGGAGGAGAGGCATGAGAAGGATGTGTTGTCTCCGTTTTCCTCCCCTGATCCAAAGAAGACCAGATTGACATCGGATGAGGCAGGGTCAGAATCTTCTAATTTGGCGGTGACTGTTAATCAGTCCCGCCAGGCTCAATGAGTTGCCTATCTGTGAACTGTCGGGGGCTTGGGAACCATCCGACGGTTCGTGAGCTTCGCAATTTGGCGAAGCAAGAAGGGCCTATGCAGCTATTTGTCATGGAAACAAAAATTAGTAAAAAGAGGACGGAGAAGCTTTGCAATGCGTTGGGTTTCTCTAGCTGCTTTGCTGTGAGTAGCAATGGACTTAGTGGGGGAATAGGGCTATTCTGGAAAGCAGAAGTCGTTGTGGACCTGAAGAGTTTCAATTCCAACCACATTGATGTGTTAGTGCAACCTCGAGATGGAGGGGAGCAATGGAGGTTTACCGGGTTCTATGGAGAACCGCGGAGGGAGAACAGGAGTGATAGTTGGACACTTCTCCGGAGGCTCGCGAATGCTTTATCGTACCCATGGTTGTGTATGGGGGATTTCAATGAGACTCTAGTGGGCTCGGAACATTTCAGTGCAAGCGAACGACCGGAGAGCCAGATGCGGGCGTTTAGGGAATGCACTGAAGATTGTGGATTGTTTGATTTGGGGTGGTCAGGACTACCATATACGTGGGACAATCGGCAGCCGGATCATGCAAATGTGAAAGCCCGGTTAGATAGGGCGTTTGGGAATGATGCTTTATATACGATGTTTGCAATTGAGAGGGCTAAACACGTTCCAATGGTGGAATCAGACCATTGCCTCTTGGCCATGCGATTGCAGAGAAAGGAGGACCTGCGTAACTTACACTCGGGCAGATGTTTCAAATACGAAAATGCGTGGCAGGAGTTTGAGGAGTATGATGCGAAAATAGCGGCACTGTGGGCTGACAAGTGCAGATCAGGGGGCTGGCCGGGATGTCAAAAACCTTGAAAGATATGCAGGCGGATCTAGCAAGCTGGGGCAATTCCAAGCTGGGAAACTTCAAGAAAAAACTAGCTTCGTTGCGCAAAGAACTGGGCAGGGCTAGGAGGAGCTCGTTGGGTCGGGGTCCTTCTCAGGAGGAGAAGGATATTATGGGCCGTCTGAGCCGAGTCATGCATCAGGAGGAGATCTGGATCAAACAGCGGGCCCGTATCCAGTGGCTAAAGGCCGGGGATAAGAACTCGGCTTTTTTCCATGCACAAGTGGCCCAACGTAAGCGCATGAATCGGATTTCCAAGCTGTTACGGGCTGATGGATCCATGTGTGAGAGCAAAGAGGAAGTACGAACCGAAATTCAGAATTTTTACAAACTACTCTATCAGTCTCAAGGTGTGCCAAATATGATGGCATGCCTGCACTTTGTTGAGGAAAAAGTCACTGAGATAATGCGTGACAATATGGATCAGATTTTTACTGCAGAGTAGGTGCGCAAAGCATTGTTTCAGATGCCATCCTCGAAGGCGCCTGGAGTAGATGGCTACACTGCAGGTTTTTTCCAGAGGAACTGGGAGCTAGTACGTGAGGTACTTGTCCCAGCTGTTCTTGATTTTCTAAATGGGGGAGATTTACCGGAGGAGCTCAATGACACAGCCATCGTCCTCATCCCCAAGGTGAGACATCCCCAGTCGATTACTCAATACCGCCCAATATCTTTGTGCACAGTCATTTACAAAATATGTACAAAGATGATATCTCTGAGGTTGAGGCCGGTGTTGGAGGAAACAATTAGTCAAGAACAAAGTGCGTTTGTCCCGGGGCGCTTGATTACAGATAATGCCCTGGTGGCGTTTGAGAGCATCCATAGCATGAAAAGGAGAAAGAAGGCTAAGACAGGTTCTTGTGCAGTAAAATTAGATATGATGAAGGCTTATGACCAGAAGCCATTATGCTGAAATTGGGTTTTTCTACCTCTATGGTTAAGCTAATCATGAAATGTGTGACTTCGACAAGGCTGTCGGTTAAGGTTAATGGAGAGTTGCTCCAAAGTTTTAATCCAACCAGGGGACTACGTCAGGGAGATCCAATCTCGCCATATCTCTTCTTGATTTGTGGGGAAGGGCTGTCGGCCATGTTGAACAATTTTAGCATGGGTTTTGTGGACAGAGGAGTCAGAGTATGCAATAGGGCACCGTGGATTACGCATTTGCTCTTTGCGGATGACAGCCTAATTTTTATTGAAGCCTCACCTAGAGGTGCAGCAAGGTTGAATGTTATCCTTAACATGTATCATGAGGCTTCAGGGCAATTGGTTAATAGGGAGAAGAGTTCAGTTTTTTTCTACCCGGGAATTCCAGAGGGGGTCCGGGCTGCTGTTAAGAGAGAATTGAACATTCAGGTGGAAGCGTTCAGTGAGAAGTATTTGGGATTACCAACTGCCGTGGGCAGGTTGACTAGTGAGTCCTTTGATTATATAGCAGAGAGGATTCGAAGCAAACTCAATGGTCGATCAGAGAAGAATCTCTCTTATGCTGCGCAGGAGGTACTCATAAAATCAGTCATACAAGCAATGCCTACTTACAGTATGGCATGTTTTTTACTGGGTAAAGGCACTTGTCAAAAGTTAACATCTTTGATGGCTAAATTCTGGTGTAGCGGGTCACTGGACAAACGCTCAATGCATTGGTTAGCATGGGACAAGATTGCAAAGCCGAAAAGCTGGGGAGGGATGGGGTTCCGAGAGCTGCATCTTTTTAACATAGCCTTGTTAGGCAAACAAGGGTGGAGGCTGGCCTCCAATCCAACGTCTTTGTGTGCGCAGGTCCTGTGTGGACGTTACTACCTCAATGGGGAGTTCATGACAGCTGGAATACCAAGTACCGCTTCCAAAACTTGGCGGGCCATTGTAGCGGGTCGACAAGCGTTGGTTTTGGGGATGATTAAGAGGATTGGTTCGGGAGACACAGTCTCAATCTGGAATGATAGTTGGATTCCAGGAGCAAGAGATGTGCGTCCGATGGGACGTAGGGAAGAAACCAACTTGGAGCGTGTTAGTGAACTGATAGCACCTGGGACACGACAATGGAACGAACAATTGATTCGCTCTATATTCTTCGCACCAGATGCTGATCGGATACTACAGATTCCCCTGTGCGTTGCGGGAGGGGAGGATTGGTTGGCTTGGGCTCACGAGAGAACAAGCTTGTACTCTGTACGATCGGCGTACAGGGAGTTAGTATCGAAAAAAATCGAGCAAGAGGAGGTTCAGGCAGGGTGTGCGACCACATCTGTTGCAAACAATGATCTGAAATGGAAGAAGTTATGGAAGCTTGATGTTCAACCGAAGGTACGAGTATTTTGGTGGAGAGTTCTGAAAGGCATTGTGCCGAATTATGAGACTCTTGCCAGGCGGCATGTCAGAGAGCAAGGTACCTGTCCGGCGTGCAAAGCAACATCAGAGTCTTTATTGCATGCATTAGTAGAATGTGCGCATGCACAATGTTTCTGGTCGGCAGCAAAGGAGTCTCTCAGTCTAAAACTACCAAGATTACATCCTGTAACGTGGGCAGAAGACATCTTATGTGAGGCCTCTTTTGATTTTCTGGACCGGGAATTGACCATATCAATTATGGCAGCTATATGGGACTCCAGGAATAAGTGGAGTCATGAAGATCAAGGTTTTAATCCAACTACCTCGGTGGACTATGTCGCGGAAACGCTAGCCATCATGCATGGTCTACGCGAGAAGAAGAGCAAAACACGAAGACCAGATTGTACATGGCATGGACCGCCAGTGGGAATAATTAAACTAAACGCTGATGGTGCCATCAGGGAAGAAGAAGGAGTGGCGGCAACGGGAGGAGTAGCTCGAGATGCAGATGGTTTCAGGAGTGCATGGTGTAAGATTTACCATGGTATCTCTGACCCTTTGATCATTGAAGCACTTGCTTTGCGTGATGCGGTGGCGGCAGCAAGTAAGCAGCACTTTGTTAATGTCATAGAGGAAACAGATTGTTCAGAGCTGGTTCGCCTCTGGTTGGAGAGAGGAAGCCACCGTTCTGTGATTGGACCTATCATCTCCGAAATAAGTGATATAAGTGTAGGTTTTATTTCTTTTGAGGTTGTACTTACTCGTAGATCTGGTAATTGTGCAGCCCACGAGTGTGCTAGGTATGCTTGTGCTCATGGGAGGTCACAGGAGTGGATCGATGAGAGTCCTCCATTCCTGGCTTATAGCCTTTTGGCTGATTGTAACTCGACATGTTTAAGTTAATGAAGTGAGGAATTTTACGCCAAAAAAAAAGTATGTTAAAGGAAGAACCTCAACAGAGCAACCAAATGTGTGCAGCATAAGGTCCACCTGTTCTTGCAGAAGGTTGATAGGTATGAGTCTAGATTTGGCATAATTTACCCTCAGTCCAGTGAATGCAGCAAAATGGTTTAAAAGAGTTTTGGCATGTTGAAGCTGTTGGTTGCTAGCTTGCATGATGAGAATAGTGTCATCAGCATACTGCACAACAGGAAAATCAGGACAAGGTTGAGACAGAAATGGGGGTTTAACCAGTTGATTTAGCATTGCCTCATTAAAAATGTCTTGTAGTAAGTCAGCAGCCAAGACAAAAATCAGAGGTGATAATGGGCCCCCCTGCCTAACTCCTCTTTTGCATCTGAATTGCTTGCCAGGGATACCATTTAGCAGTACTGAAGAGAAACCAGAGTTGTAGATTAGTTCAATCCATCTCATCCATCTAGTACCAAAACCTTTAGCCATAAGAATCTTCTGAATAGAGCTATGTTCAAGCATATCAAATGCTTTTTCAAAATCCAGCTTCAGAATAACAGCTTCCAAATTAGAGTGCTTACAAAGATGGATATATTCATAAACCCAAGGTAAGCAATCTTGTATAGATTTAGCTCGAAGAAATCCATATTAATTATCATGAATCAGTGAAGGCATCTTAGTTTGAAGTCTGTTGGCAAGGAGCTTGGTGATGATCTTAAGGGAACAATTAAGCAATGATATAGGTCTATAATCAGATGGTGTGGATGGGCAATCTTTCTTGGGGATCAGGGTAATGAAAGAGGAATTTATGCTTTGAATAGCAACATTTACATGGTAAAAATCCTCAATCAATCTATAGAAATCATCAGATATAATGGACCAGCATGCTTTTATGAAGTTAGTGTTTAAACCATCAGGTCCAGGAGTCTTATCCATGGGGAGTTCTTGTACCACCTTATTAATCTCATCCCAAGAGAAAGGAATCTCTAGATCTTCTAATCCATCAATTATATCAATAAGATTGACCAGGCCTAAGTCATCAGAAGTCTCAGATGCTTCACCCCATTCTCTGTTTCAAAGCTCTAGCAAGAATAGCATCCTTACTAGAATGTTCTGTGTGCTCTATATCCAGCTCATCTCTGATAGAAGATATAAAATTCTTCCTATATTTAATAGTAGCTTTCACATGAAATCTTTTTAGAATTTTCTTCCCCAAATTGTGCCCATCTGATAGTAGCTCTCTGTTTCCAATAAATATTCTGTTTAGCCAACAGATCAATCAGATTCTTCTTAACAATCTTTCTGCCATTGAATTCCCAAATGGTTAGTTCACGAAATTCCTTCAGTTGATCATAGAAGCCTATGATCTCACTGCAGTTCCTAATGGCAGCTGCCAGCTGAGATTTATTCCTGGACCAAATCTTCAAGGCCTTACGAAGTCTCTTAAATTTAGCAGTAATGATTTTGGCACTATCAGTTTCTTGGACCTCCTGCATCCAACTATCCTGTACCACTTGTTTAAAATCTTGGTGCTTGAGCCAGTAGTTCTCAAATCTAAAGATAGTTGATCGAGGGATGTTAAGACCAATCTGAATCATCACAGGAATATGGTCAGAAATAGGTCTAGAGAGGGGAAGTGCCAATGTACATGGATAATTAATAGTCCAGGATTCAGAAGAGAAAATCCAGTCCAGTTTCTCTAGTAGTGGAGCATCTTGCATATTACTCCATGTAAACTCTCTTCCTTTGATAGGAATGTCTACTAATGCTAAGGTAGCAATGGCTTCATTAAAATCAATCATATCTTGAATATTGCCACCTTCCCTGCTTCTGTTTGAAGGATATCTGATGTAGTTGAAGTCCCCAACTATCAGCCAATCATGGTCTTCAGGGAAATCAATATTCTTGAACCAGTTCAGGAATTCTATTCTAGCCTCAGCAAGACAAGGACCATAGATGTTAGTTAATATCCAAAAGGAATCATCCAAGGTAGATGTAAACTTAATGGATATAGAATATCTATTCTTAAAAGCATGCATCATTCCAGGCAATGAATAATCCACCAGAAGCTCCATTGGAGGTAACAAAATCAAATTTAGAGATTCTTTTGGGGCAAAATTTCTTGACATATGAACTGTCAAAAAATTCTCTTTTAGTTTCTTGGAGGCAAACAATAGCACATCCAGATTCCTCAATCTTATTATACAAAGCCAGCCATTTATCAAAGTCATTAATCCCCTTGATATTCCAGTTCAAAATATTCCATGTTCTATTATGCATTGGATAAATATAAGCTCCATACTACATCACTGGGTTCCACATACCAAATGCCCACGAAAAAGCAAGTACTGACAGCAATCCAAGGAAGATAGATTCTTACAAATACATCCATGATCATCAGATAATTAATAAAACTACAAGAGCTCCTAAAGGACACTCTCTATTCTGATTCCTCCCCCACACTGGAAGTCTTCTGTTTCTCCACAGGGGCAGAGTCCTGTTCCACAACAGGAACCACCTCTTGCTTCTTGTTCTTGTTCCCCTTATCCATTAGTGCATCCTCAGAGCAATATTTAGGGTCCACCTTACAGAAAGAGACAGATAGATTTTTAACAATCTTAGTAGGGATAGTAGGAGGTTTAGCATTACAGCTAATACAGTTTCTATCCATGCAAGTGCTCTTCTTGAAACCATTCTTAAGGTGAAGTAATCGAGAGCTTCTCCTCACCTCAGATTCTACAATAGGGGCTTTCTCCTTTCTCTTTCTGTTGTAGTGAAGTGCAGTAGTGGTGGATGCCCCATGATCAGAAGTGGAATATTTTTCAGGAGTCTGGAACTCAGGGGAGGAAGATTTAGCTTTACATGTTGGTGCAACATGCTCAATTAATTTATCAGGAATTACAAATTCTTTATATGGTGACTCGGATCCTTAAATAATGTACTTCCAGAAGTTAGAGAACATTACTGATTTAGCCCATTCAAATTTATCAGAATTAAGAAGGGTTGCAGTAAAGAAATTGGTCCATTCAATGGGGACTCTGACTACCTTATCATCACTCTTTCTAGGAGCAAAATGCTCCATCCATAGTTGTGCCCCCTGAGCACCTAGCAACTCCTTGTCTGAATGTTCACAAGTACCTTATAATACAGGGTCAGCCAGTTCTGTCGCTAATTGCATAGCACCCACATATATGTTATTATATAATGGAATAGGGAATCCTGGAGGGGCATCCATACCTTCATCCACATCATGAGTCAAATTAAGTTCTGCTGCTGCCCCAGGAAGTGGTTCTTGTATATTAAAAGGAATATTTAGTTCTGCTTCTTCTGCCATAGGAAGTGGAATTATTGCTGTCAAGTTGTTCTCTATCTCTGTATCTACCACTAGATCAGACATATTTGTGATGGGAGCTTGATGCATAGGCTATTCCAGAATAGGTAGTTGAGGTTGAGTGCCAGAAATGATAGAGTTAACATCAGATGGGCCAGTTTCAGCAGGAAACAAATTCAGAGGCTGTGTTGGGCCTAATAGAATAGGCCCAGGAGCATCCATCATTTCAAATTGGAGACCATTGGCGCCTCCAATTCAACTACAGTTATGTTCAGATCAATTGGAAGCATGTCATCTTGAGGGGGTGGGTTCACATTATCAATAGGCTGTAAGAGCTCAACCAAAGGAGGGGGGGCCTGGAATGAATCCTCAGAGCCATTGTCCATTCTGTCATCAGTAACAGTAATATCACTGCTACCATCATCTTGGGGCATGTCCTCAACAATAGGTGCTGGTTCCATGAGGTCATTAAGTTCCAGAAATTCCCCTGCATGTAGTTCAAGATCAATATTGTGTGCATTATGCTGCACATTCCAAGGAGCAATCATCATATTGTTCTCAGCAATGGCATCTTCAGTATCCATATGAAT
Organism: Alopecurus myosuroides; assembly: GCA_028641055.1. NCBI lineage: Eukaryota > Viridiplantae > Streptophyta > Magnoliopsida > Poales > Poaceae > Alopecurus > Alopecurus myosuroides. The sequence continues at coordinate 78,130,626 of CM054058.1, forward strand.
TGGATTGTTCACCACAAGATGATCTGGATTTAGGGCTGCTTCCTCCAACATGACATCATGTGCAGCAACTGGTCCGACCAAGTGATTGTTCTGGTTAGGATGATGAAACTGTTCTGCAGGAGCTGGGTGTGGGTTACCATCGGGAAGAATGTCATCTTCCTATGGTGGACCACCACCATGAAGCATATCTTGAAGAATAACCAGGGGGCATGTCCAAGATACTCCTACAAATTGCTCAGCACCCGAGACCACCAAGCTCAGAGGAATATCTGACAAATTATCAACACGGACCTTGACAAGGACAGATGCATCAGTGGATTTCAGTCTGTCCCAAACCAGTAGTTTTCCAAAGCTCCTAACAGAATTAGCAATCTCCTTCGTGCTTCTGCGGTCTGCAGGAAAACCAAAAATATGTACCCAAACTTCTCTGCTCAGATTACAACGTCTCCAGTTCATACCCTCATCATGTTTCTTGAAGACCAGGTGAACATCATCGCAAGGATGGGGACTGTTGTTGACAAACCAATCCCTTTCCTCAATACTCACAAATCTGACATAAGCTTGACCAAAAGGACATCTCGTGATGGACTTATATCTCACCCTTCTTTCCAGTCGGAGATACTCATCCAAAATCTCAAGAACATTCTGAAAATCGACCTCACCTTGGGGCATAGGCACGATGGTGAGGATGGCCAAATTTTCATTGGATAGGTGGCGCTCTCCGTGGATGACGCGAACTCTTGCGGGCCTGTCTTCCACTACCAATGCCGCACGATCCCGAGGGAGGAATGGAGCTGGATTGAAAACGAAGTTGGCCATCTCCGATTCAGTTCCTCTCGGCACAGACGATGAACTCGAGAAAACCCGAGTAGGCTGAACAGAGTAGATGGAGTGACTGGAAGCAGCAGTCTCTCTTTCCGGAAGCGGTGAGGGAAACAATTGCTCGGGGATCTTAGCGTTTTGCAAAGCAATCAATTGCTCTCTGTCAGTCCGCGAAATCACCGTTGGGTTGTCAATTCCATGGCGCGTAGAACGAGGAGTCCCCTGCCTCTGTCGATTAGCTTACATATATTTCGAGATCAGCTGGGCCGGCCCATTAGTCTTCGGAGAGAAACGGCAGTTACCAGCAATATGTCCCCATCTATCGCATGCCCGGCAACGAATGCGGTTAGGACATTTGGGCCTGTTATGTTGGTCTGAAAAGCAACGGACACAATAAAGTTTGGGCCTGGACTTATAATTTCCATTTGAAACAGTAACTCCCGCTCTTGATTTGCCATAATGAGAATCATTATGATTCCATTGACGCTGATTCCTCCCTAACGAATTTCGAATCTGTCTATGATCATCGTAAAATCTGGGTGCATGAACTGCATCTGTATATGATCCAGTTGATCTTCTATGAGAGACAGTGGTCCATTCTTTCTCTTGTTCTCGCAGGTAAAGCTGATACTCTTTGCGAGAATCCGGGCCTCCTCTACCCCAAAGCCAGAAACTCATACAGAATAGAGAGTTGAAGATGTTTCCACCTTTAAAGATTTCGAAACCCACATCTCTAGAATATACCGAAAAGCGGTAGGACTAATTCTGAAGAACAATCACTTGATATAGAGCAGCTTTACCACCAAATGAAGATTGTAATATAAGACTTACTGATTCAGCATTGAGCTTGATGCGGGAGCGTGAAAAATCCACCACCAAGAAGAAAGGCCTCAGAGAACTACCCTCCCCAATCACAACTGGAGTCCCAAACTTAACCTTAATACGCTCTTCAAAAATGATACCTTGCTCGAACTTGAGATCTGACAACGCCATGAGGAATCAATCAAACCAATGAAATCCCGAGTTTGTTTGTGGCTGTCAATACACGAGCGTGTATCAACAAATTATGGTGGTCGCCGTGGCCGGAGTGGCCAACGGCGATGGTCTGGAGGGGGCGCCGAGGGCTCCGGGGGAGCGCAAGGAGGAGTAGGCGCCGTTCGATCCTCCCTCGGAACAATATTATCTTCGGCGATGGGAAGGCAAATATAAAAGGGACCCATGGACACTAGCACATAGGGATTTCTTTTATAGAAGAAGCTCGCGTGAGTGAGATATCAGAAATTCGATTCTAATACTCCCTCCGTCCGGAATTAAATGTCACAAAGTTTGGCAAAAGTGGTTGTATCTAACAACCACTTTTGTCAAACTTTGTGACATTTAATTCCGGACGGAGGGAGTAGGATTTAGAGCCTCGACAACAGGAAATCTCATATGCATTATAACCGTGAGTGGAGCGCTTTTGGAGAATCCACATGCAGATGAGACAATGGTTGAAACCCACCCACATGCCGCAATTTCTCTCTCATCTTCCGCCTCTCTTTCTTTTCATTCCATTTTCTTTATTCTGTACCCGTAAGTTTGGCTAGAAACTTTTACTTCTTCGACCATTGAATTAGTAAATTACCTAAAAGATAATTTACTAAAAATGGAAACATCATGTCTGAACTTCCACCTGTCCCATGGTCACCCGTAAGCTAGACAACACGCAAACCTAATATTATTACTTCAACTAAATAGCTAGAGTGCTACAAGCCAACATTAGAGATGGTCATGTGTATGTTGATCCAAAACAAAACAAGACATTTTTCGTGATAAAATAGATTAGGCCAAATGAATAGCCTTCGATGGAACTCTCACAATAGAAACCGCCAGAGGTTGGTTGAAACTATCTTCCTGTTGATGATTTTTTTTTATTCCGGCATAAAACTTTGCTTCATCAGGAGTTGTTTGATAATCCGTAATTAGGCCAAACGATAATGCTAAGATAGTAGTATCAACATCAACATGCTAGATTGTTCAGAGATGAAGTAACAAGTATGATTTTATCTTTGATTCTAGCCAACCTATATATGTGCACTTGCAGTTACAAGAATTTTGAATGAGTTTTTTGAATATTTATTACTGGGAAATATTTCTACTGAGATAGTTTGAGCCATAGAATTAGAAAAATTCAGCATTTCCTGTAATTATGACACCTAATTTAAAATAAAAAGTTTACGTTGGTCTAACTTTTTTTATAAATATATACTCAGCTCATGTGATTTTAAAATATTATTTAGTGAAGTTATATGGTAAAAAAATATTTATTATAAAACTAAAATTTTGTTGTCAAGTTGGCAGAGTCGTATGGAAAAATAATACATGGCCTGGGGCTTGAAGAGCGGGGATAGTAGGAAGAGAATGTAAGTAAATAAAGATAGACTAAGAGAACCATAAATCTATTTCTCGAACACATTCAATGAACCTAAGATGATGCCCTCGCATTTGCAAGGGCCACCTGGCTCGTTTGTTCTAATAATAGAATCAAAGGATAGCTTCATTCTCTTCATACGAAAGTGTTCCATGCCTTTCTTGAGTGGGAATTTTAAATTTAATATTCCCCTCTTTCATATCAATAATGGCACCAACATTTCTAATAAAAGGTCTTCCGAAAACAATAGGACAAAAAGCATTGCATTCAGTATTCATAACAATAAAATCAACGGGGACAAGGTTATTGTTAATCGTAATAAAAACATCATCAAGTACCCCCAAAGGTTTCTTCTTAGCATTATTAGCAAGACGAACATCCAAATAACAATGCTCCAAAGAAGGTAAATCAAGCATATCATAGAGTTTCTTAGGCATAACAGAAATAATTGAACCAAGATAACATAAAGCATTACAATCAAAATAATTCACGTTAATTTTAATGATGGGCTCCCAACCATCTTATAAATTCCTAAGGACAAAGGCTTCCGTATTAACTTTTCGTCTCTAACTTGCATTAGAGCATTTGTAATATCTTTTGTGAAAGCCATATTTATAGCACTAGCATTAGGACTTCTAGCTCGATTTTGTAGGAAAATAATTACTTCACAAATATTGCAACCATCAAAATCAAAATCATTATTATCAAAGATAATGGGACCATTTTCTCCCACATTTCGAAAAAATTTAGCACTTTTATCAGGAACAATTTCAGTGGTTTCAGGAAATTTTAAACGTTTAACAGAAGAAGTGGAAACATTGCCAACACCAATTACTTTATAGTTAATAGTAGGAGGTTTACTAGCATTTGAAAAAACATTACTAGTGGTGGTAATAGTACAAAATCTAGTTATATTATTCTTTCTAGCAATTTCATCTTCTCTTTCCCACCTAGCATGCAATTCAGCCAACATACTAACATTGTCATCAATTCTAACTGGAATGAGATTCGAAGTTTTGCTTTCTTTAACATCTGGAGGCATAACCTTTATTTTCAGAAGATCAACAACAAGAGCAAGTCTATCAACTTTAGAAGTAAGAACTTCAATTTTGCCAAACTTTTGCTCAACAGATTTATTAAAAGAACTCTGTGTACGAATAAAGTCTTTAAGGATGATTTCAAGTTCAGAGGGTATACTTCTATTGTTGTTGTAGTAGTTACCATAAAAGTTTACATAACCATTACCACTATTAGAAGGATAGGGCCTATATTTGTTACTACCAAAAAAAATTCTATAATCATTATTGTAGAAATAATTGTTTTTAATGAAGTTCACATCAACATGTTCTTCTTGAGCAACCAAAAAGGCTAAAGTAACATTATTTGGATCAACATCAGTTTTACCATTCACAATCATAAATATAATAACATCATGACTATCACTCAAGGAAGAGGTTTCTTCACAAGAATTTACATTCTTACCTTGTGGAGCTTTCTCAGTGTGTCGTTCAGAATAATTTATCATCAAGAAGCTTTGTTGCAACACCCAAAGAAATGGACATGAAGGTACCTCCAACAGCTGAATCCAGAAGGTTTCTTGAAGACAAATTTAGACCTGCATAAAAGATTTGGATAATCATCCAAGTAGTCAGTCCATGAGTGGGACAATTCTTTACCAAAGATTTCATTCTTTGCCAAGCTTGACCAATTCATAGTGCTACTTCTTAAATATATAATATTAGTAGGAGGATAATATTTTCCAATGAAAGCATATTTACATTTAGTCCAGAAATCAATAATAATTTTAGGCAAAGATAGCAACAATTCTTTAGCTCTTCCTCTAAAAGAGAAAGGAAATAATTTCAGTTTAATAATATTTATATCTACATCTTTACACTTATGCATCTCACAAAGTTCAACAAAATTATTAAGGTGAGCAGCAGCATCATCAGAACTAACACAAGAAAATTGCACTCTCATAACAAGATTTAACAGGGAAGGCTTAATTTCATAAAAAACTGCATTAGGAGCAGGTGGAGCAATAGGTGTACAAATAAAATCATTCTTGTTTGTGCTAGTAAAGTCGCACAACTTAGTATTCTCAGGGGTACTCATTTTAGCAAGATTAAAACATGATAACAAAAATAAAAACTATAATAAGAATTATTGTTTTGCGTCATATAAAGAGGCAAACAAGACAAAATAGAATAAAATAAGCAAAATAATAAAAAAAGTAAAAAAGATTGGAGGTGAGAGACTCCCCTTGCAGAAATACTCTTCCTCCCTGGTAACGGCGCCAGAAAACAAGCTTGATGGCGTGTAGACACACGTTCGTTGGGACACCCCAAGAGGAAGGTATGAAGAGAACAGCAGCAAGTTTTCCCTCAGAAAGAAACCAAGGTTTAATCGGATCAGTACGAGAAATAAATCACTTCTGAAGGTTGTTGACAGCTGATGTTCGCAGGGCACACTACGAGGCTCAGCAACAACTTGGAATCTGCACACAACACAACCAAGATACTTTGCCCCAACGAAACTGTGAGTTTGTCAATCTCATCGTTTTTTTTTAACACAGAGGATTAGACGTATGGTGTGGAAAATGATGTTGGTTTGCAGTAAATGAAAAGAGAACAATGTTTGTAGTAAAAGAGAAGAGTGCTTGCAGTAGGTTGTATTATCAGTGTAAAAGAATGGACCGGGATCCACAGTTCACTAGTGGTGTCTCTCCATAAAGGATAAATAACATGCTGGGTAAACAAATTACGGCTGGGCAATATACAAAATAGAGGCTGCACTTTAGTGCATATACATGACATGATGATTACTCTGAGATTTATTTGGGCATTACAACATGATACATAGACTGTTATCCAACTGTATCTATTACTAATAATCCACCCTCAAGACGTCAACCGAGCAAATTTTTGGTATTAAGTTGCAAGCAACAGATTATTGCATTAAGTAAAGTGCGTAATGTAAAAAATAGAATTATCCTTAGACAAAACATTACTGGAGGCATGAACCCACTATCGAGCATAAATGCTCCCTCTTGGAGTTACAAGCATCAACTTGGCCAGAGCATCTACTAGTAACGTTGAACATGCAAGATCACAAATAACATAAAAAAGATAGATCTATACATAGCACTCAATATTCATCGGATACCAGAAAACACAACATGTAGAATTAGAATAAGATGATCTTAATCATGGTAGGCGGCACACAAGATCTAAACATGATGGCACAAAAGGAGAAGACTACCATCTAGTTACTGCTATGGACCCGTAGTCCAAGGATGAAATACTCACGTATCACTCTGGTGGCAGGCATGGTGATGTAGAGCCCTCCGGTGATGATTTCCCCTCCTGGCAGGGTGCCTGGGAGAGCTATAGAACCCTCCCGGACTAGGGTTGATGATGACATCGTCTGCTGAACTTTTCGTGGATGGAGGCTCAGGTATTTAGGGTTTTCCTGAGGATATCAATATATAGGCGAAAGGGCAATGTTGGTGGGCGCCTGGGCCCACACCCCAGGGAGCGTGGCGAAGGGGGCACGCCACCCTATGGTGTGGCCGCCTAGGTTCCCCCCTCCGGGTCTACTCCTGACTTCGTGTACTTGACAGAAAAATAGGACACTAGGTTTTGTTTCGTCCAATTTCGAGAATATTTCTAGAACAAGTTTTCTAAAACCAAAAACTGCAGAAAACAGGGACTGGCGCTATGGCATGTTGTCAATTGGTTATTCCGAGGAAATGCATACAAATGATAAAAAAGTGTATAGAAAGCATGTAGCAATTGGGATAATATCAACATGGAACATCATAAATTATAGATACGTTGGAGACGTATCACATGCTGTGCAATTTCCTGTATAATTGTTTTCTTTTACTTCCTTCGTCTCATATTAAGTGTCGTAAAAATGGATAGATGTGGATGTATATAACACTAAAACATATCTAAATACATGCATTTGTTTATCTTTTTGCAATAATTAATATGAGAAAGAGGGAGTGATACATTGCAAACGTGAGTGAGATATCAGAAATTCGATTCTAATAGGATTTAGAGCCTAGACAACAGGAAAGCTCCTATGTATTATAACCGTGAGTGGAGCGCTTTTGGAGAATCCACATGCAGATGAGACAATGGTTGAAACCCACCCACATGCCGCAATTTCTCTCTCGTCTTCCGCCTCTCTTTCTTTTCATTCCATTTTCTTTATTCTTTACCCGTAAGTTTGGCTAGAACCTTTTATTTCTTCGACCATTGTATTAGTAAATTACCTAAAAGATAATTTACTAAAAATGGAAACATCATGTTTGAACTTCAACCTGTCCCATGGTCACCCGTAAGCTAGACAACATGCAAACCTAATATTATTACTTCAAGTAAATAGCTAGAGAGATACAAGCCAACATTAGAGATGGTCATGTGTATGTGGATCCGAAACAAAAGAAGACATTTTTCGTGATAAAATAGGTTAGGCCAAATGAATATCCTTCGATGGAACCCTCACAATAGAAACCGCCAGAGGTTGGTTGAAACTATCTTCCTGTTGATGAATTTTTTTATTCCGGCGTCAAACTTTGCTTCATCAGGAGTTGTTTGATAATCCGTAATTAGGCCAAACGATAATGCTATGATAGTAGTATCAACATCAACATGCTAGATTTTTTGGAGATGAAGTAACAAATATGATTTTATCTTTGATTCTAGCCAACCTATATATGTGCACTTGCAGTTTTTTTGAATATTTATTAATGGGAAATATTTCTACTGAGATAGTTTGAGCCATAGAATTAGAAAAATTCAGGATTTCCTGTAATTATGACACCCAATTTAAAATAAAAAATTTACGTTGGTCTAATTTTTTTATAAATATTTACTCGGATCATGTGATTTTAAAATATTATTTAGTGAAGACATATGGTAAAAAAATATTTATTATAAAACTAAAATTTTGTTGTCAAGTTGGCACAGTCATATGGAAAAATAATACATGGCCTGGGGGCTTGAAGAGTGGGGATAGTAGGAAGAGAATGTACATAAATAAAGATAGACTAAGAGAACCATAAATCTATTTCTCGAACACATTCAATGAACCTAAGATGATGCCCTCGCATTTGCAACGGCCACCTGGCTAGTTTGTTCTAATAATAGAATCAAAGGATAGCTTCATTCTCTTCATACGAAAGTGTTCCATGCCTTTCTTGAGTGGGAATTTATATTTAATATTTCCCTCTTTCATATCAATAATGGGACCAACATTTTTAATAAAAGGTCTTCCCAAAACATTAGGACAAAAAAGCATTGCATTCAGTATTCATAACAATAAAATCAACGGGGACAAGGTTATTGTTAACCGTAATAAACACATCATCAAGTACCCCAAAAGTTTTCTTCTTAGCATTATTAGCAAGACGAACATCCAAATAACAATGCTCCAAAGAAGGTTAATCAAGCATATCATAGAGTTTCTTAGGCATAACAGAAATAATCGCACCAAGATAACATAACGCATTACAATCAAAATAATTCACCTTAATTTTAATGATGGGCTCCCAACCATCTTATAACTTCCTAGGGACAAAGACTTCACGTTTTAACTTTTCGTCTCTAACTTGCATTAGAGCATTTGTAATATCTTTTGTGAAAGCCATATTTATAGCACTAGCATTAGGACTTCTAGCTAGATTTTGTAGGAAAATAATTACTTCACAAATATTGCAACCATAAAAATCAAAATCATTATTATAAAAGGTAATGGGACCGTTTTCTCCCATATTTAGAATTTTTTAGCACTTTTATCAGGAACAAATTCAGTGGTTTCAGGAAATTTTAAACGTTTAACAGAAGAAGGGGAAACATTGCCAACACCAATTACTTTATAGTTAATACTATGAGGTTTACTAACATTTGAAACAACATTACTAGTGGTGGTAATAGTACAAAATCTAGTTATATTATTCTTTCTAGCAATTTCATCTTCTCTTTCCCACCTAGCATGCAATTCAGCCAACATCCTAACACTGTCATCAATTCTAACTTGAATGAGATTCGAAGTTTTGCTTTCTTCAACATCAGGAGGCATAAACTTTATTTTTAGAATATCAACATCAAGAGCATGTCTATCAACTTTAGAAGTAAGAACTTGAATTTTGCCAAACTTTTGCTCAACAGATTTATTAAAAGAACTTTGTGTACGAATAAAGTCTTTAAGGATGATTTCAAGATCAGAGGGTATACTTATATTGTTGTTGTAGTAGTTACCATAAAATTTTACATAACCATTACCACTATTAGAAGGATAGGGCCTATAATTGTTGCTACCAAAAAAATTTCTATAAGCATTATTGCAGAAGTTATTGTTTTTAATGAAGTTCACATCAACATGCTCTTCTTGAGCAACCAAAAAGGCTAAAGTTTTACCATTCACAATCATAAACATAATAACATCATGCCTATCACTCAAGGAAGAGGTTTCTTCAAAAGAATTTACATTCCTACCTTGTGGAGCTTTCTCATTGTGCCGTTCAGAATGATTTATCATCAAGAAGCTTTGTTGCAGCACCCAAAGAAATGGACATAAAGGTACCTCCAACAATTGAATCCAGAAGGTTTCTTGAAGACAAATTTAGACCTGCATAAAAGATTTCGATAAATCATCCAAGTAGTCAGTCCATGAGTGGGACAATTCTTTACCAAAGATTTCATTCATTGCCAAGCTTGACCAATTCATAGTGCTACTTCTTAAATATATAATATTAGTAGGAGGATAATATTTTCCAATGAAAGGATATTTACATTTAGTCCAGAAATCAATAATAATTTTCGGCAAAGATAGCAACCATTCTTTAGCTCTTCCTCTCAAAGTGAAAGGAAACTATTTCAGTTTAATAATATTTCTATCTACATCTTTACACTTCTGCATCTCACAAAGTTCAAAAAAATTATTAATGTGAGCAGCAGCATCATCAGAACTAACATTAGAAAATTGCACTCTCATAACAAGATTTAATAGGGAAGGCTTAATTTCATAAAAAACTGCATTAGGAGCAGGTGGAGCAATAGGTGTACAAATAAAATCATCGTTGTTTGTAATAGTAAAGTCGCACAACTTAGTATTCTCAGGGGTACTTATTTTAGCAAGATTAAAACATGATAACAAAAATAACAACTATAATAAGAACTAATTTTTTCGCGCTTTTCATATAAAGAGGCAAACAAGGCAAGATAGAATAAAATAAGCAAAATAATAAAAAGGTAAAAAAGATAAGAGGTGAGAGACTCCCCTTGCAGAAATACTCTTCCTCCTTGGTAACGGCGCTAGAAAACAAGCTTCATGGCGTGTAGACACACGTTCATTGGGAGACCCCAAGAGGAAGGTATGAAGAGTACAGCAACAAGTTTTCCCTCAGAAAGAAACCAAGGTTTAATCGGATCAGTAGGTGAAATAAATTACTTCCGAAGGTTGTTGACAGCTGATGTTTGCAGGGCGCACTACGAGGCTCAGCAACAATGTGGAATCCGCACACCACACAACCAACATACTTTGCCCCAACGAAACTGTGAGTTTGTCAATCTCACCGGTTTTGCTGAACACTGAGGATTAGACGTATGGTGTGGAAAATGATGTTGGTTTGCAGTAAATGAAAAGAGAACAATGTTTGCAGTAAAAGAGAAGAGTGCTTGCAGTAAGTTGTATTATCAGCGTAAAAGAATGGACCGGGGTCCATAGTTCACTAGTGGTGTCTCTCCATAACGGATAAATAACATGCTGGGTAAACAAAATTACGTCTAGGCAATATACAAAATAGAGGCTGCACTTTAGTGCATACACATGACATGATTATTACTCTGAGATTTATTTGGTCATTACAACATGATACATAGACTGTTATCCAACTGCATCTATTACTAATAATCCACCCTTAGGACTTCATCCGAGCAAATTTTGGGTATTAAGTTGCAAGCAACAGATTATTGCATTAAGTAAAGTGCGTAATGTAAACAATAGAATTATCCTTAGACAAAGCATTACTGGAGGCATGACCCCACTATCGAGCAAAATTGCTCCCTCTTGGAGTTATAAGCATCAACTTGGCCAGAGCATCTACTAGTAACGTAGAGCATGCAAGATCACAAATAACACAAAAAAGATAGATCTATACATAACATTCAATATTCATCGAATACCATAAAACACAACATGTAGAATTAGAATAAGGTGATCATGATCATGTTAGGCAGCACACAAGATCTAAACATGATGGCACAAAAGGAGAACAAAACCATCTAGTTACTGCTATGGACCCGTAGTCCTAGGATGAAATACTCACGTATCACTCTAGTGGCAGGCATGGTGATGTAGAGCCCTTCGGTGATGATTTCCCCTCCTGGCAGGGTGCCTGGGAGAGCTGTAGAACCCTCCCGAACTAGGGTTGATGATGACGGCGTCTGCGGAACTTTTCGTGGATGGAGGATCATGTATTTAGAGTTTTCCTGAGGACATCAATATATAGGAGAGAGGGAAATGTTGGTGGGCGCCCGGGCCCACACCGCAGGGAGCGCGGTGAAGGAGGGCGCGCCACCCTATGGTGTGGTCGCGTCGGTCCCCCCCCCCCCCGGGGTCTCCTCCGGGCTTCGTGTACTTGACAGAAAAATAGGACAAAGGGTTTTTGTTTCGTCCAATTGCGAGAATATTTCCAGAACAACTTTTCTGAAACCAAAAACAGCAGAAAACAGGAACTGGCACTATGGCATGTTGTCAATAAGTTATTTCGAGGAAACACATACAAATGATAAAAAGTGTATAGAAAATATGTAGCAATTGGGATAATATAACCTTGGAACATCAGAAATTATAAATACATTGGAGACGTTTCACATGATGTGCAATTTCATGTATAATTGTTTTCTTGTAGTTCCTTCGTCTCATATTATGTGTCGTAAAAATGGATAGATGTGGATGTATCTAACACTAAAACATATCTAAATACATGCATTTTATCTTTTTGCAATAGTTAATATGAGACAGAGGCAGTGATACGTTGCAAATGTGTCTACTTTTCCCACCACTTTTCTTGATATTTTCCCTCAGGTTTCCATGATTTGTATCAAAATAACAAGGACTAACATTGTTTTCAGTAGAATTAGCCTTGTTGTCTAGTTTTGTGTAGAAATTAAATTTTCTCAGAAATATTCCAGAAATTATTTCTCCCCGGAAAACTCCCGGAGCCCTGGCCACGCCTGGTGGGCCTGGAACCACTCCCAGGGCTCCCCTTTGGCATAAAAACTCCGTCTCCCAAATGATTTTCCCAAAAATAATGTGCAGCTCTGCCGACACCCGAAACCCTGGTTCGGGTGTTCTGGCACCCTGTTAGGACGAGGATTGGAGGGAGATCGTCGCAATCATCATCTCCATCACCTCTCCATAAACACTCCATGATCACTCCTTTGATCTATGAGTAATTCCCTACTATAGGTGGAGGGGATGGTAGGGATTATATGAGATTCATCATGTAATAGATCACTACATTGTTAGGGCTTGATGCCTTGTAACCCCCGACATTGTTTATTATGGTTGTTGGAACTAGGAGTGCTTAATGCTTTTCACTTAGGGCTCGAGTGCCATGATTTCAGATATGAACATGTTATTTTTCATGAGTATAACTGATGGTTTGGATCATACCTACTAGTTGTGTACACTTATTACTGTCGGGAACGCAAGACTCAAAGGTGACATGGTTGGGATATCGGAGAGGATGGACTCTAGTTCAAGGATTACATGTTTCCACCGTATGGTAATGCTTTTCTCCAGTGCTTGGTAGAACAAGTACCTTAATTACCATTAGTTAATTTTTTGCCCAGCAACAACGGGATGGTAGGACAAAAGATGTCGTGCAAGTTCTTATTGCAAGAATGTATGACAATTCATGGGATACATGCCTATGAGAGCTCGTGACATGGATACTCTCTTATATATTTGGTGTGCCCATTGTTACCCCTATTACATGGTTAATATTATGAATGCAACAAGCTTACATCCATCCCTATGCCTGTGGTGTTTTTAGCACTGTTGCCCAGTCCGTTTACTTTCACTGTTACTATGTCTACTACAGTTTTACTGCTACTGTTACTATTGAACTACTGCTCCCATTACATCACCGTTACAACTCAGTTGCAGCTGAATTGACAACTCAGTTGTTAAGACCTATAAATATTCTTTGGCTCCCCTTGTGTCGAATCAATAAATTGGGCTATATTTACCCTCGAAGACAGTTGTGATCCCCTACACTTGTGGGTCATCAAGACTATTTTCTGGCACAATTGTCGGGGAGCATAGTTTTATTTGTAAGGACACTTGAGAATAATATTTTTTCGTTTCAATACATTATCTATCATGGGAAATACTACTGATTCAAAGGTTCCTATATTACCTTCCACCACAAGGAAAGGTACAACTCTAAACACTGCAATTGCACTTGATTCTCCTTTTGTTTAAAGTAAGCTTGTTACCCCATCACATGCTTCGCATGGTGTTATTGTTGAGTCTCATACAATGTCTAATGAATTTGATGATGTTTGTATTATACTTGATACCTCTATTTCTCTAGGTTCCCTTATAGACACATAAATTGCTGGACCTAGAGAAATTGAACATGTTGAAATTTTTGATAAATTGTTATCTACTCCTAAAAAATCACCTGAATGACCCGATCTTAATAATGACATGAGTTATTATTTATAGGAAACCTATACACTCGATGATGCCTTTTCTAAATAATATATGTGGTATGAAACTTCTCCTGATCCTGTCACTTTTAGCAAACTGCCTGAGAAACATTCCATGAAAAACAAGTTTACTCCTAATCTTGAATTTGCTAAATCTCCCGTGGACATTAGATATGAGAAGTTTGATTTCTCTGTTTATGTTTCACTTATTCCTATAGTAGAAACTGGACACTTCGATGGCATAGAAAATAATAATGTTGTAGACCACCTGACTAAATTATTTGAGATTAGCATGTTATTTTCTAATGAGAATTCGATAAGAGGATTATGTTATTAAGTTGTTCCCTTTCTCATTAAAACAGGATGCTAAAGTGTGGTATGATAATTTTCCTTACGGTTGCATTAAGACTCCTCAATGCTTGACTTGTGTCTTTTGCGAGAAATATTTTCCCGCTCATATGAAATATGCTTCTTATTTATATAGTTTATAATGGAACTACTGCTGAATCTAGTACAAACCTGGATAGTTGCGCTGGTTGTATTTTAAGGGAAACAACTATAGACAAAGCTGGAGAATTATTGGGAAATATAGCCAAGAACCATGATTATTGTGATATTACTGAACCTACACCGTTACCTACACCCAAGAAGAGTGGAGTTATTTTCATTAATCCTGAAGACACGTAAGAAGCTAAAAAATCTATTAAAGAGAAGGGTATTAAATTTGAAGATGTGAAGAATTTACCTCCAATTGAAACTATATGTGAGCCTGCCACTTACCTTCGTATGGTAGAGGTACATTATCTTCACAAATTCAATGCTCGTGATATTCCTTAGGATAAACCTCCTGAAAAATGCTTAGATGAATTAGATGATTTCATTGTTAAACAAACTCATTTTAAAGCACAAGTTCCAAATCAACTGAATGAAAATTCCCTCTGTATTAAAAATTTGCATGCAACTTTAGGAAAACTGCTAACGATGTTAAAGGTCTTGTTAAATACTTTGAAATGATTCAGATTCAATTAGAGTAACTTACTAAAGTACAAAAATATTTATTTGTTTAAATGTCTGGTCAAATTAAAGAACAAATTTTTAGTGTTAAAACTAGAGGTGGTGCTTTCACTTAGGATCCTCCTTATCACGAGGGACAAAAAAAATGGCTTGAATAAGATTCTCAAATGCTAGATGAAAATTTTGTTAGCTCTCCTAAAATAAAAAAGAATAAGCAAGAAAAAAGAATTACAAAGGCTAATGATATTAGTAATGATGCTAATAAATATCCTAATAGTATATCTATTTCTCATCTTGAAACAGAAAGTGGCAATGAGCATGATAATGATAATTGTAATGATAATAATGATGCTTCCAATAAGGAAGAATGTGAAGTAGAGCATTAAATTCCTCCTAAGAACAAAAAGTATGATAAAGAAGGTTTTACTGCTAGTAAGTATGTATAAAAAGAGAACCTTGGATACAAAAACCTATGCCTTTTCCTAGCAAAACTGTACAAGGTAAAGAGGAAGAAAATTATAATAAATTTTGTGAGTGGATGAAACCTCTGTTTTTTCAAATTCCTTCGATTGATGATATTAAGTTACCTTCTTATTCGAAGTATATGAGAAATTCCTACAAGATATCGTTACTAATAAGAGGAAATTCCTAATGAGGAAATATCCACTATCCTTGCTAATTATTCCTTCAATGGTAAAAGTCCTAAGAATCTTGGAGACCCAGGTATTCCTACCATTCCTTTCTCTATCAAAAAATATTATGTGAGAAGTCCTTTATGTGATCTTGGTGCTAGATTGAGTGTTATGCCTCACTCTCCTTATAAGAGAATCTATTTGGATAAATTGATTCTTACTAATATCTCTTTGGAAATGGCTGATAAATCTCCAGATATTCCTATTGGCATTTGTGAGGATGTCCCTGTCCAAGTTGCTAATGGTTTAATATTAACTGACTTTGTTGTGTTGGAAATGCCTGAAGATGAAAATATGTCTATTATTCTTGGGAGACCTTTTTGTTAACACTGTAGGGGTTGTTATTGATTGTAATAAAGAGAAGGTCACTTTGAATGTCCATGATAAAGAGCATAATGTTTATGTCACAAAGAAGATTTGAGAGCTCGATTGTCCTATTCCAATACCACAAAAAGAATATGAAATCATTGTGATTGGGACTATGTTTATCAAATTGAGGTAACATGATTGTTGTAATGAAGTACAAAGTTTTAATTCATATAAAATTGGTTTGGTGGCAAGAGTAGATCAAACTTGTTAACAAATTAATTTATAATGAATGAAACTATGTTTTCACTCTATTTTCTCTTGTTATTCTTTTGTTATTCTCTATTTTCTCTTGTTGTTCTATGTTTTATCTTGTTATTCTTTCTTTTCTCTTGTTATTCTCTGTTTTATTTTGTTATTGTCTTGGTATTCTCTGTTTTCTCCATGTTTCCACTTTCTTTTCCAGATTTTCCAGCTGCTTTCACATGTTTCTGTCACGCCCAATCTTGTTATTTCTTTTTTTCTCATTTTATCACTTGTTATTGGCATTATAGCATGTCTTAGGACTCTAGTAGAATTAGTTTTTCATTTTTTTCCACCACATTATAAATATTTTCTACGTTATGATCATTCAATGAAATTTTTCAAATGCCCAAAAAAAGTTTTTGAAAAATTCCTAGAGTACGCTAATCAAACTGCGAGGATAACGAATCCCACTGGCCTCCGTAATTAATTCCTGAAGTTATGCCACCAGGACACAAGAACCGTGCAACGCAGTAATAACTCCTTATGCAATTCCATGTTGTCACGTATTTTGCTTATTATCTTTCTAAAGGAGTGCTTTATAGGGAGAACACCGGCAACTCTACAAACTTTGATCTTGCCACTATGCTTTCTGATATTGAGAGAGATTATGTTTATAGAGTTGGTGAACAAATTGCTAGACGTATTGCTAACAATGCTAATATAGGACTTTATTTTGGAGGCATTGTTGGCTCATGTATTTACTTTGCTGAAACTGCTGCGCCTCTACATCCTCATGATGAACTGTTACCCCTGGTAGGTTAGACTTTCTGCTTTGTTGTCACATGATTTTTTTAAATCCAAGAGCGATGACGGTGACTTTAAATATAAACTATTATTTTAAGCGGGTGACATTAATCCCTTCTCTGTTAGTCTGTCGGCGCCTTTTAGTTTGGTATTCCCTCGTATGGATGGTCCATTTCCAAGGATATTTTGGACGAGTAACTCAGGTCGGTGTTCGATTTGGACCCTTCCACCCAGGAGGAGGAGCACGAGGAGGAGCCCACGAGGCCATCCTCCACATACATGGAAGAACCATCCTTTCTTTATCACGGGGAAGGATCTTCATATCATCCTTTGATGGAAGGATTCTCGCTGCAGCTGGCGATGTGGGATATGCATCTCACACCATGCCAGCAGTACCAGTATATGCAGCAGCAACAACAATTGTCAGGGTGGAACTCATAGAACTAGCACTACCAGTAGGCCAAAATTCTAAGGTTGGGGGAGTATGTATACACTATCACTTGCTTTATGATTCCTATTCATTATTTATGTTGGCATATTACTTGATATTTTTTATATTCTTTTAGAGCTGCTTGTATCTGTTTCTTATTCAGTTTTCTCTTTTTAGTTGTTCCCCTCTTCGTTTTCTCGTTCTTTTTGGTTGGACTTCGTTTTTCTCTCACTTTTGAATTCCTCTGTTTCCTATTGGAAAACCAAACACATTTATAACTTGTTGTTTCCTCGTTTATTCTTTTATACCTGCTTGTATTCCTTTGTTCCGCTTAATCATAGAACACAAAAAAAAATCTATTTGTTGTGTTTTCTTCTCTCCGCATTTTTTCTTTCCACTTGTTTTCTTGTTTCCCGATTGTTCTTTCGTTCATATTTGTTCGTGTTTTCTGCCCTCTCTGTTCAAGGTTTATTAAAAGCTAAACAACAAAAAAAATAGATTTCCTCCTTTTATCTTCCTTACACTTTTGGAAAACAACAAAAAAAAAATTCTTCTTCTTGTTATTGTATAGTTCTCTACGGATTTCATCTCATGTCCACACTTGCGCTTGTGTTATATTATAATTTTTATATCACCCGGTTGTGCAAGTGGGAGAGCAATAATGACGTATATGACAAAATGGACAAGATTAGGAAGCTGCTATGGACCCTTTTCTCTTTGTTTTTGTACATATGTTTATTCACATGATCTTATATTACATCGTCTTAATAGATAGTTGTATGAGATAAACTTGTAAAACCCTAGACTGTTGTGATCAGATGATGGTGGCTTTTTTAGTGTTGTTTTATCCTCTTGAGAACTTGATTTGGGTGTTATGATTTTGCTACAGTTAGAAGTAGACGGAGGTGGTGATAGTGGGTGGTAGCTAGGATCTCTGCATCGGGTCCACATGGATGTTTGAAAAATATTTTTTTATACTTTAAATATAGAGAATGCATGTTTTGATGTGATTATGTACCTGCATTTAAAGAGTCTAGTGAGAAGGACGAAGCGTAGAACCTAAAGGACATGCGGTGTAACAAAGTAGTTTTGTCTATCCTAGAAATAAGTAAACGATTTTCGGGGCTAATATCTATATTATATTACCAAAAACTAAACAATTACAAACTACACATACACATTTAGGACGGATGTCCACACAATTGCAAATAAATATGTTAAGAAACTTAGAAATAATCTAATTCTACCAACATAACATTCACATCTAAAAAATACAGTGCTTGTTTCGTTGTCGTCACATCTTCCGAAAAGAGAACAAAGAGTTACACAACCGTAAGTGTGTCGCCCACACAATCCTTTAGAGGGATCTTCCTCATATAAATGGGTAGTACCAACTCGCCGAAACAAGGGGATGTGGGGAAGTAGCTGCATCGGAGAAGGAGATGCCCCAATCTGCATTAACACTCCTGTTAGACTCGTCTATAGGAACCAACGGCTCAGACAGAAGGTGGTAATAATCTATAGATAGTGCACAACATTAGCCAGACGAACCAGAAGCCAACACTGGCGGGAAAAAGTCTACCAGAACCATACTCAATATAAGTACTATGAGAGTGTGGACAAACGCTTCTGGTAACACGGTGCTGGTATCTATTACCACACACGTGTGTTCATGATACAGTTCTAGTAAAGCCAATAGCGGCATCGTGTGGTCGCGGCCACACCCTTCTAGTATCTTCTAGTACCAATAGATATTCTTAAGAATGCGCACTTCTACTATATTTTTGGAATTTAAAAAATTACACAACTACAAAATTATTGATCCGTATAACACAAAACATCGGACATAACATAAAAATCAGCCATAACAAATAACATTAGTCATAAGATGACATGTACCATCAAACTTGAAATTTTTATGAAAAAAATAAAGTATCAAACTAGATATCTATTAAGTTGCCTTACTACTTATTACAGATAGCTATCGCTCGTCTTCTCTCATTAGTAAGCTCTAATCTAGATAGTTCTCATCCTGCATCTCGAATCCAATGTGGACGCTTGGATTCGGATTTGTGAAGTCGAAGTAGGTGAAGACCTCCCTATAGTCGGGGAAAACTTGCAATTCATCATGGATTGGGTCTGATATGTTTCTGTGAATTCTCTCCAAGAAGCACAATTCTACCTCATTGGTGACAGGGAAAAATGTGCGGTGATCTGTAATTTAGACCTTGACATGCGCCTTGAAGTCAGGTCTAACTCTAAAAGGGATGGTATGGAAAAAATAGAACACTTAGACAATCTTATAAACTAGTAACAAACGACAAATAAACAGTAACGCACACCTAGAAAGCCCAATATAAGCAGCGCACATCATAAAATCCAAGCGTTGGAACTAAGGGACCAAAATAAATGTACAACTAATTTTGTTATACATATATAGTAGGTCCTTTATAATAACGCTCGATTTTTTAGTTCTCACGACTTAAATTGTGGGCCAAAAAATTTAACCAACCTCGTAATAATTAAGAAGCACAACATATGATGAATGAAAATATGTGTAATGTTAGAGTCCGATACTCTTGTGACAGAACAACAAAAACTTATTGTTCATGCACTCTAGGTAGCCACAATCATCACAAATGTCCATATTATATGATTATAGTTTAACATACAAATGTTTCACATATTAATACATGTATTCTAATCTTTCTAAATAATAGGGACGAAACTATCTATGTAGTACATTTAAGCAAAACAACCATTGCGGTTATTATCCCGACCAAGGTTCCAATATAGCCAACTTGATAATGAAATCAAGGTTACTTATCAATAACATATATTTTAACTTTCATAATATTCAATCAGATTACATCTTGCTCTTGTGATTATGAACGATATTGTCAACATGCCATTCTAGTTCCACCTTTTTTTTCTTCAAGTTCCTTTACAATTTTTTCCAATATATGTTTTCTTTTTTCAAAAAGATCAACTTCTCGACGAATATTTGCAAGTCGGTTTTAACATTCAGTTTACATACACAACCCTAAACAAGACTATCCATATAAAATTGCATCTTCATAATTTGTACTACACATGAAATTAAAATCGAATGTAGGGTAACCGACGGAAATCAAACCCTTCCTGTACAGGCACACTGCAATAGTAGATCATTGCAATAGGAAATCAAAGTGTGTTTTCATATACCTAAATAACTATAATAGGAGATAATTACACTAAAATTCTTAACCTAAAACTCCAAGAATATCAAATCACAATATGTTTTTCACGTAACTAAAAAACTGCAATATAATATTAGTACACTAACGTAGTAAATCTTAACCTAAATCTCCAGCAATAGAAATCCAAGATTTCATGTAGAACAATAGGAAATCAAAATTTAATCATAGGATATGACTCAACAAACAGAAATAGAAGAGAGAAAGAGGGAAATAGGCGGCGGCGGCGATCAAGGCAGGCAATGAGAGCAGCGCCACATAGGATCGAGGCACCCACCCTGGTAAACGTTCAAACACAATCTGTAGACATGTATGAACGTACTGGCAGCAGTGTGCATCCGAAGAAGCTACACAGTTCCATAATAGACCCGCTCAAGTTCACACCGACAAAAAGTAGTTGAAGCGTGCGAACACATGTCCCACCCTGTCAGCAAAGCCATACTAGCAGCATTTTGTCTAGGAAACAAGGTTCAAATATTTTCTGCCAATTAGGCGAGCCAGGGCCGACTTACTAGAAGTGTTCCATGGTGCACAAGATTCCAGTGTGAACCGGCCTTTCAGAGCACAAGCTACCACTAACTAGATGAAGAGTGTTTCCAACGGTGCCCACTTCTAGTAGCATCTATTTATATACTGAAAGCAATATACGGAACTCCAACGGAGACACCATATTAATCCACATAGCTTAGAAATATATAATCCACTTATTATAGTTCTAACGGTTGAGATTAACTAAAAGTTGGAAAAGTTATGTACATTAATCGGATACGGAAAAGTCTTTCAGCAGTACAACCAAAGGAGGTACTGTTCCCACAGAAAAAAATACAGATCATGTGTCGCAGAAGTCAGGTGTCCATGTTCAATACTACTCTAAAAAACATGACATTAATTGGCGTGCGTGTGAATTTTCCCCCCATCGGGAATCCTCAAATGCTAGGCCACATCTTGATCCCATAGTCTATAATGTTCTTATAGATTCATAATGCTACTTGATGGTGTAGTTGACACCCTCTTTCGTGAACTCAAAGTGCAAGGTGTGAAGAGCACAACAACAAGTTTTCCCTCAGAAAGAAACCAAGGTTGAATTGACCAGTAGGAGAAAGAAGCAACTTCTGAAAGTTGATGCAGTTGATATGGTAGGGCGCACTACCGGTTCAGGAGCACCGTGGAACCTACACAAAACAATCAATTCACGTTGCCCCAACGAAGCAGTGAGGTTGTCAATCTCACCGGTTTTGCTGAAAATAAAGCGGTGAAACGTATGGTGTGGAAAACAGTAGGAGAACAATGTCAAGACAGTAGTAGCAGTGTGAAAAGAGTAATTGCAGTGGTTGTATTATCAGTATGTGGAAATGGACCGGGTTCCATGGTTCACTAGTGGTGTCTCTCCATAGAACATAAATAACATGTGTGGTGAACAAATTACAGCGGGGAAATTGATAGATATTGAAACATGCATGGCATGATGATTACTATGTGATTCATGTAGGCATTACAAAAAGACTCATATACCGTTATCGAACTGCATCTATGACTAATAATCCACCCTAAGAATGTCATCCGAGCAATCCTTGGGTATTACGATGCAAGCAACAGATATTCGCGTTAAGAAAAGTATGTAATATAAACAATGTAAACATCGTTTGTTTTCTCCCTAATGGCAAAAACACATCCTCCATATGGCATGTTTCTATCACTCGAGCACAAATGCAAAGGAGGCATGAACCCACTATCGAGCATAAATACTCCCTCTTGGAGTCACTAGCATCTAATTGGCCAGAGCATCTACTAACACCGGAGAGCGTGCAACATCATAAATAACATACACATGAAGACAACATGATATATTGATCATCAAGAGACATAGCATTCAATATTCATCGGATCCCAGCAAACACAACATGTAGCATTACAATAAGATGATCTTGATTATGTAGGGCAGCTCACAAGATCTAAACATGAGGCATAAAGAGGAGAGAACAACCATCAAGCTACTGCTATGGACCCGTAGTCCAAGGATGAACTACTCACGCATCATTCCGGAGGCGGGCATGGTGGTGTAGAGCCCTCCGGTGATGATTTTCCCTCCCGGCAGGGTACTGGGGAGAAATCCAGAACCCTCCCGAACTCGGGTTGACGATGACGGCGGCCTCTGGTGTTTTTCGTAGAAAAGGTGGATTCCTTTAGGGTTAAACTTCCGAGGGGAATAAATAGGCAAAAGGGCCACGGCGAAGGGCGGCCAAGAGGCCCACACCACCCCATGGTGCGCCCAGGGGGTGCGCCGTCCTATGGTGTGGGGCCCCTATGTCCCTCATCCGGACTCTGTGGATCCACCAGGAATTCAAATACTTCTGAGCTTCGAGTGGTCCAATTCCGAGAATAATTCCAGAACATTTTTTTAGAAACTAAAAACAACAGAAAACAGGAACTAGCTCTGTGGCATCTTGTCAATAGGTCAGTCCCTGGAAATCGATTAAAATGATATAAAGTGTATAGCAAACATGTACCAAATACCATGAAAACAACATGGAACATCAGAAATTATGGATACATTTATGACGTATCAACATCCGCAAGCTTACTTCCTAATCGTCCTCGAGTTGGTAAACAATAAAAACAAATAATTTCTGAGGTGACATGCTACCAACATAAACTTGATCATCTAAATTGTAAAAGCATAAGTATAGTTGAGATCATAGTACTTTAAACACAAGCATGATAGATATAATTTTAACAATGAAACATATCAATCACTTTGCATTAAGAAAAGTAACACAAATAGAAGATCATGAATAATAATGCATTTGAAAGTTATACGTTTGTTCTAGCGTCAAGAAAACATAGCAAATTGATATTTCGCTTGTCCTTAAGAGTGGGGCAAAACATAAATGCCAGGACACATTCAAAGTTTAAGAGGATGAGTAGAACAATTAATTTTGAGAGCATATAATAACAAGGTATGAATCACATAGTAATCTTTATGTCTTGCATAGGTATTACGGTGCATCCTTCATTTCTGTCAATTGCCCAGCAATAACACTACAAGAAATATGTTGATACATGACCCTTTTATAATGATCGTGGATGAATTGGTCATATTTCCATGACTATTTCAAACCAATTGGTCGTTAGCTATTTGGAAGGGTACAAAGATGAAAACATAACGACTATTTTGGTGAGAAAAGTCATGATTTCATTAGAAAATTTGGTCATAAAACGACATCATTGGGATGCATTCCGCCACCTCATCATTTTTTGCTTATGTGTAATCCTAGTTGTCTTATTTTTGCTTATGTGTCATCCTAGTTGTCTTATTTTTGCTTACGTGTCATCCTACCGAAGTGAAAAATACGCAGAAAATATGGTTGGGTGGAGGGCTCGAACCCACACCCTCGCGCGCACTAGGCAAGGCGCCTACCAGTAGACCAATGACCAGTTTCTGTTAGAGTAGGACATTTTATTCTGTTATATATTTTGTTCTCTCTGCCCTGCGAAACGAAGTGAAAAATACGAAGAAAACATGTGGCGGGTGGAGAGCTCGAACACACACCCTCGCGCGGACTAGGCAAGGTGCCTACTAGTAGACCAATGATCGGTTTCTGTTAGAGTAGGACATTTTATTCTTTTATACATTTTATTCTCTCTGCCCTGTGAAACGAAATGAAAAAAAGAACAGAAAGAATAAGTGGGCGAGGGTATGATTCGAACCCAGGATCTCCCGGACAGGTTTGCCAAGGCTCACCACCAGACCCAAACAATGGTTGTTGATAACTTGACACAATTATCCTTTTTCAATACCCCGTAACGCGTCCTGGGCTGGCGCGCTGCTGGGCCTGGCCGGCCGCCTGCTAGGAGCGATGGGCCAGCCTCGCTGCTAGGCCTGGCTGGCCATTTTTGCTGTTTTTTTTTCTCTTTTCACATTTTTTTCTCTTTTCACATTTTTTTTTTCATTTTTGTCTTCTTTTATAGCTTTTGCTTTTGAACTTCAATTTCAACCAAAGCAGTTTCGGTTTTTTTATTATGTATTCTTTAAATAATTTTATTTTTTACAACTTTTTAAATAATTTTATTTTGTACAATTTTGTGTCATATTTTTGGTAGTTGCTTCAGAAAAAAAAACATTTTTGACACTCCGGAAATGGAAAATGATATTTTTATTCAAAAAAACAAAACTTTCTTTGTCAACATTGTTAGTTGTTCAAAAATACATCTTTGTGTGGAATATGGGCACATTTAAACAAACTATGCCATGAATGTGGGCATAACATCCGTCATTTGGCCTGAAAGCCATGAATCTTCGTACGAGATAGCTCATTTATGTGAACACATTTTTCACCAAATCGTCGTATTCCAAGTTTATTATTTTTGGTGGATACTACGACATATATAATAACACCACGCGAAGATCTTGCATCGTTTCGGGTTTTTTTGAATTTTCTGGAATTTTCAAAGCCGGTTTCGGAAAACGGACAAAACCGGGGACATGACCATTCGTACCTAGGTGTTGAATCTTGATGAAATCTTGGTGTATCTATGTTGAAGTAGCTACTTGTGTACCTAAAAAAGATTTTTTCAAAAAATAAAGAGAAAACTACGAGGCACCTGTAGTTCAAATTTGGCCCAGTTTCAGCTGAATCGGCAGAAATTTGTCTTTTTCAAAGGAGGTGTATTTTGAGCTATTGAGAGGTATTAATTTTGTTATTTGTAGATCAAACATGACATAATATATTTAGAATTTTACTTTGTACATTTTTGCAACATATTTTGTGTATGTGCTTCACAAAAAAGCCAGTTTTGACACTCTGGGAATGGAAAATGGTATTTTTATTCAACAAAAAATATAACTTTCTTCGTCAACATTATTAGTTGTATCAATATGCATCTTTGTGTGTAATATGGTCACATTTAAACAAACTATGCCATGGATGTGGCCAAAACATCCGTCATTTGGCCCGAAAGCCATGAATCTTCGTACGAGATAGCTCATTTATGTGAACACATTTTCTAGAAAATCGTCGTATTCCAAGTTTATTATTTTTTGTGGATACAAGGACATATATAAGAAAACCACGCGAAGATCTTGCATCGTTTCGAGATTTTTCGAATTTTCTAGAATTTTCAAAGCCGGTTTCGGAAAACGGTCAAAACGGGGGACATGACCGTTCGTACCTAGGTGTTGAATCTTGATAAACTCTTGGTGTATCTATGTTGAAATATCTACTTGGGTACCTAAAAATGATTTTTTCAAAAAATAAAGAGAAAACTACGAGGCACCTGTAGTTCAAATTTGGCCCGGTTTCAGCTGAATCGGCAGAAATTTGTCTTTTTCAAAGGAGGTGTATTTTGAGCTATTGAGAGGTATTAAGTTTGTTATTCTTAGATCAAACATGACATAATATATTTATAATTTTACTTTGTACATTTTTGCAACATATTTTGTGTATGTGCTTCACAAAAAAGCCAGTTTTGACACTCCGGGAATGGAAAATGGTATTTTCATTCAACAAAAATAAAACTTTCTTCGTCAACATTATTAGTTGTACCAATATGCATCTTTGTGTGTAATATGGTCACATTTAAACAAACTATGCCATGGATGTGGCCAAAACATCCGTCATTTGGCCCGAAAGCCATGAATCTTCGTACGAGATAGCTCATTTATGTGAACACATTTTCCACAAAATCGTCGTATTCCAAGTTTATTATTTTTTGTGGATATAGGACATATATAATAAAACCACGCGAAGATCTTGCATCGTTTCGAGATTTTTCGAATTTTCTGGAATTTTCAAAGCCGGTTTCGGAAAACGGTCAAAACGGGGGACATGACCATTCGTACCTACGTGTTGAATCTTGATAAACTCTTGGTGTATCTATGTTGAAATAGCTACTTGGGTACCTAAAAATGATTTTTTCAAAAAATAAAGAGAAAAATACGAGGCACCTGTAGTTCAAATTTGGCCCGGTTTCAGCTGAATCGGCAGAAATTTGTCTTTTTCAAAGGAGGTGTATTTTGAGATATTGAGAGGTATTAAGTTTGTTATTTGTAGATCAAACATGACATAATATATTTAGAATTTTACTTTGTACATTTTTGCAACATATTTTGTGTATGTGCTTCACAAAAAAGCCAGTTTTGACACTCCGGGAATGGAAAATGGTATTTTTATTCAACAAAAAATAAAACATTCTTCGTCAACATTATTAGTTGTACCAATATGCATCTTTGTGTGTAATATGGTCACATTTAAACAAACTATGCCATGGATGTGGCCAAAACATCCGTCATTTGGCCCGAAAGCCATAAATCTTCGTACGAGATAGCTCATTTATGTGAACACATTTTCCACAAAATCGTCGTATTCCAAGTTTATTATTTTTGGTGGATACTAGGACATATATAATAAAACCACGCGAAGATCTTGCATCGTTTCAAGATTTTTCGAATTTTCTGGAATTTTCAAAGCCGGTTTCGGAAAACGGTCAAAACGGGGGACATGAACGTTCGTACCTAGGTGTTGAATCTTGATAAACTCTTGGTGTATATATGTTTAAATAGCTACTTGGGTACCTAAAACTGATTTTTAAAAAAAATAAAGAGAAAACTACGAGGCACCTGTAGTTCAAATTTGGCCCGGTTTCAGCGGAATCGGCAGAAATTTGTCTTTTTCAAAGGAGGTGTATTTTGAGCTATTGAGAGGTATTAAGTTTGTTATTTGTATATCAAACATGACTTAATATATTTAGAATTTTACTTTGTACATTTTTTCAAAAGATTTTGTGTATGTGCTTCACAAAAAATCCAGTTTTGACACTTCGGAAATGGAAAATGGTATTTTTATTCAACGAAAAATAAAACTTTCTTCGTAAACATTGCTAGTTGTTCCAATATGCATCTTTGTGTGGAATATGGTCACATTTAAACAAACTATGTCATGAATGTGGCCATAACATCCGTCATTTGGCCCGAAAGCCATGAATCTTCGTAGGAGATAGCTCATTATTGTGAACACCTTTTCAACCCAATTGTCGTATTCCAAGTTTATTATTTTTGGTGGATACTATGACATATATAATAACAACACGCGAAGGTCTTGCATCGTTTCAAGTTATTTTGAATTTTCTAGAATTTTCTAAGCCGGTTTCGGAAAACGGTCAAAACGGGGGACATGACCGTTCGTACCTAGGGGTTGAATCTTGATGAACTATTGGTGTATCTATGTTTAAATAGGTACTTGGGTATCTAAAAATGATTTTTTCAAAAAATAAAGAGAAAACTACGAGGCACCTGTAGTTTAAATTTCGCTCGGTTTCAGCGGAATCGGCAGAAATTTTTCTTTTTCGAAAGAGGCGTATGAGAATCTTTTTAGTGGATGCAATTTGGTTATTTCTAGATCAAATATGGTATAATATTTTTATAATTTTACTTTTTACAATTTTGGGCCATATTTTGTGTATGTGCTTCACAAAAAAAAACTCATTTTTTACACTCCAAAAATTGAAAATGATGTTTTTATTCAAAGAAAAATAAAACTTTCTTCGTCAACATTGTTAGTTGTTCCAATATGCATATTTGTGTGGAATATGGGAAAGTTTCAAGAAATTATGCCATGGATGTGGCCATAACATTCGTTATCGGGGCTGAAAGCCATGGACGGGGACAAGGTTTACCATTTGATGGCGATTGAAAAGCGTGCAATATATTTCATCGTAAGACGAATTATGGAATATTTTATGAAATGATCTCCAAATACATATTTCATTTTGTGTACTCTGGAGCCGGAAAGGTCTCCTTGATTCGCGCAACCCGAGACATCTTTGTAGCTAGGGATGATGGACGGTGTTTTTATCGTTTCTCGATAAAAAAAGTATCAATTTAAAGAAATATAAATTTTTGAAACTTATTGCATGAGTACAGCTTAACTTTATGCCGATAAGAAGTTTTACATTAAGTAGCAAAACAATATACTTCCTCCGTCCGGAATTAGCTCTAAATAAGGCACTTAATATGGGACCTCAATGCCTCGGGCCCGGTGGCAGCCACACTAGTTTGCTAGGTGGGGAGTAAACCTGCTTGCGAAAATACTAGACCATGATAGCGCGCTTTGCCGCGCCCGTCCATTTTTCCTGTAAAATGATAGGAATTTCTATAAATATCTGATGGAGGAAATATGGATGTTGAATTTACATGAACTGACATGTAAATTCTTGATTAGTCAAAGGGATGAGTTTTAATAGATTTATAGGGAATAGACGTTTAAGAAATGGGCAATGCATATATTTAATATATTTTTTAATTGTATTGTAGTCTCCTTATATACATGGTGGGACCAAACTTATAATTTTAAATTTTATTTGGGCCATGTATAGAAACTACAAAAAATGAACATAAAAAAGTTAATATTCAAACTCTCGAAAGGCTAGCACTTTCTGCTCTTGTAAATATTTCAACCTGTCAAGACTTGGAACGTCTCGTTCTCGAGCATCAATCAACAAGTCATACGAAATAAATGAAACTTCCTTTTGTGCAAGAGCACAATGATTTTTGAGATGAGTCGGTGCAAGTATTTAATAACTCAAGAAATGGCACGTTTAAATTTTGGTAAAACGATGAAGGAAATTAGAAAGGCAATTGCCAAGATAAAGTAATCTAAATCAAGCCCTAGCCGCTATAGCATAAGACCTTTCTTGCCTACAAAATGAGAACCGTGGCTGCAATTTGGAAAAACCAGGGCATTAGCATTCTATTCATCGCAATTAATATATGTGATATTGTCAAATACTCCCTCCGTCCGAAATTAAATGTCACAAAGTTTGGAAAAGGTGGATATATCTAACACTAAATTATGTCTAGATACATCCACTTTTGTCAAACTTTCTGACATTTAATTCCGGACGGGGGGAGTATATTTTATGAAGGAGGGTACATAAGAAGAGACATTATTTCTACCTACCCCACCAGCCGCATCAAGTTGCTTCACATGAAATATATTCAACTTTGAAATAAAGCTTACAAACAAATAGACTATCAGTCACTTGAGGTTTTTTCCATATAGTTGCTCTGCCTACTCTTGTTCTGTATTCACCAAGTGATGTTGCATTAATTTCATAAAGATATAAAAAAAAAATTTGCGTGAAGCCAGCAAGTCAAGATAAAAATAAATAAAAAATTGAACAGATGATGGCCCAAAATTACGGGCCTTTTGATTGGCCATCTCTTATTTCCCTCCCAAAGGGTCTAATCCTGTAGAGAATTGCAGCTTCTGCTTGGAATATTATTACATGCTCTCTAGTCCTTAACACAAGTCCTAGCATGTCTGTTACTAAATGTGCTTTCGCACGCTAAAATATTTTTAACACACCCAAAGAGAGTATAACAAATAATAAAGACTGTAACTTACATAATAATGCAAACAGTCAAAGACCAGTTCTGGGTTGACTTATAATGGAGGAATTCCAGTGCCGGCTCAATGACTGCCAATGACCTATTCTTATGAGAGCAAAGATGTTGTATTTAAAAAGGACAAGTTTGTTTAATACATACTTTATGTAACCGCGCAAATCATCTCATGAATTACAATCTGCAAGAACAAGAACTCATTAAAAGTTCGTAATGTTATAGCAACATCTCCATATTCAGAGTTCATATGTTTCGAACGGAGAAGAGGCAAATGATTATATGGTGGGTTGTTTAACCAAAGGAGAAGACACATTAGTGATACAAAGATATCAATGTTTAGCTCATAAGCTATTTTCAGTAAGTTCATAGCATCGAAGATCTTCAAATAGTCAGTGTCATTTTTCTCAACATGAAAGGAATGATATTTCAAGTCGACTGAAACTTGAAACAAAACTATATTTTTCAAGGAAGAAAATAGAATTTTATTTTGGTAACCATCCTTTTTTCTATAGGAACCAGCCTTCTAATGTTTATTTTTTTTGGCAGTTGAGTTTTTTTGGGCATCACTATACAGAAGATTAATGTATATCACCTCAGCCCAATAGAATAAGAACTGCAGTCTCTTTACACTGCGGGTTGAACTATATGGCTCTGGTACAGTACCCATAATTTTGTTTCTAGCCATTCATGATATCCTAAATATCTGAAAATAGTGTTCTTAGCAGTCTGAACCCAGCAGCAATAAAGTTTAAGAACTTTCTGAAATGCTGATAAAAAAATATGTCTTATGTTCGAAACATTTTACCCTGCTGGCAGAACAAACGTCATGTTTCTTCAACATTGTGGAGGCTGGGGCCAAGGCTCCCATTTCTATAAAAAAATTCAAATATTTAGGAAAACTAGAATATTACCAACACAAAATATTTGAAGGATGACTAATAAAAAATGAGTCATATATTCAGTTCTTTGAAACACATAACCATATAAATAACAGACATAGACCTGGTAAGGATGAAACACTCCATTAATACTGAAAAAGAAAAGAAACATTGAATTGGACTAATCATCTCCATACCCATCTATATATAGGCAAAAGCATAATGATGCACCTCTCTGCAACAAAAAATAAGAAGGGTTTTACTTGCCATAACTGTAATGAGAAGTTGAATTGCTATTCTACCTGACTCCTGAAGCTGAATCCAGCAAAGGTCCTTGCAAGTTGCAACACAACTGAAAGGAGCGGGTCTTGCATTGGTTTCATCATCTGCTACTCTGCTTGCCTTATTCCACTCTAGGTGTGTTGGCGGACGTCTGCCTAGGTCGCATCATTCCGCCTCTTTCCTCTGGCTCCTACTCGTATGAATAAGGATGCAAGGACGGCCATACACTGCGACGAAGCTAGTATGTACGGATGCCGGTGGATGCCGACTTCTCGCCTCGTCCAGCGGCGCGTACGCCTGCAACCCCGTTCCACCCACCTCAGGCGCAGGTCAACCCACTTCAATGTCCTACACCCTGCCAAGACAATTAAAACGACATCAGAAACCTCACGAGCACGACAGGCTGCAAGCCCGTGGCGAGGGTGCCTCGTCTCCATTGATGTTGAGGTTGTTGAGGCCGAGGAGGATCGACATGACCGTGTTGGTGGGCACGGATGCTGCTCCGCTCAGACTAATATAGAGATGAGGAGGCGCTCAGAATTGAAAGGGTCGTCCACCAGCCGAAATGGAGCGGAAGGGCGCACCTGGAATGCCATTAATCAAACGAATAAATAGCGGCTACGCCACCATGATCGTCCCACTGCTGACGCTACGCCTTGAAGAACGGATGAGTTTTTTTTTTGAGATAATCAAGAACGGGCGAGCATGGATTGGGGTCACCACTGCTACAGGCTCACGCAGATTAATAGCGGAGGCCCATTCCAAAGCGGCTAGCCTTGGCCCAGTTAATGACAAAGCTTCTAGGTCCGTTTTGGGAGTAGCAGCCCATTAAACTTTTGGCAGGTCATAAGGTACGTCCAGACGCAGTAAAAACAACATAAGCGACGATCAGTTATGCGACCAACTAATCCACATCGCTAATCTACAATATTGGACGGCTGAGAGCATGAAAACTCTGTGGTGGCTTCTAGCTGGAGCCGTTTTACTGTTTCTTAATGCCCGCGGTGGACTGCGAAAATATGCCGCGCCTTTGCGAAATTTTTAGGCCCACTCACCTACCCTAGTCGCACCGCGGGCACTTCCCATCCACCGCCGCCACCTCCCCTCCCCTCCCCTCCCACCCGCTAGCCTCCAGTTCGCATCCCCTCCGACTCCAAACAAGATCCTCCAGATCGCATCGCTAGCGCTCCGTCCTTCTCTCTCGACGCCGCAGCAATGGCCACCTCCGGGCGCCCGCTGTTCTCCGTCAAGGCCCTGGAGGGGGACATGGCCACGGACTCGGCCGGCGTCCCGATGCCGCACGTCTTCCGCGCGCCCATCCGCCCCGATGTCAACATCCGCCTCTGCAGCATCGTCGTCGCCCCCGCGCTCGCCACCACCGCCGTCTCGTCCCTCGTCCTCGCCCGCGGCCACCGCATCGTGTCCGTCCCCGAGTTCCCGCTCGCCGTCTCCGACTCCTCTGGGGGCATCGAGAAGACCGCCCAGGCCATCAAGGTCCTCAAGCAGCTCGGGCATCCTGGAGCGCCTGCTCTGCATCCCCAAGGAGTAGATGCTCCCGCGCCCGCCTGACGCCCCCATCCTCGGACAACCCCGCCTCTCACGCGCGTCACCGACAGGTTTCGAGGTAAGAGGCGCTTTCTTCTCCCGTTGTCTGCTGAATCCCACCGTCCTTCACGATTACTGCGTGCGCACCATCTAGATCCGCCCCATGGACCAAACCCTCCGTGCAATAAGCTGAGACGATCATCTAGGAAACGTACTGTATCTGGTCTGGTGTCGTTCCTGATGGTATGGACTTGTAGAATTATCTGGGAACGTGTGGTGTGTTCTTCTGTTATTGCTGCCTACTTAATTGACTTGCAGCGTATCCAGCCAAATTTCTAGCTTTCACCAGACTACCCACTTGACACTAACAAAATAGCGCTCTTCTTTAGCATAAGAATAAGCACAATTTATACATGCTTTTGCTCTAAAACTGGACCATCTAATGACCGAATGAAGATCCGGATACCTCAAATTATGCAGACTTCAACAGTCATTGTGCTTATTGTATCACCGTGCATGCATTTCCATTGTAATGGTCTATTTTACTTAACTGCATCTTTAGTGTTTATCATTGATCCTTGCATGATATTGTTTTTTCTGGTGCAGGGGTGGGTGAAGCGGCACCGGGGGCTATGCGGTGCGGTTGTCTGATGAAATATCAATTTTAGTTCAGTTTGGTCACACTAATCTACTGCTACCATTCAAAGTTTAATTTCTAGACGGTCACGGTTACCTTAAATTCATTATCCATCAATAACATGTACTGTACTAAGGGTGTTGCTCCCTCTCTGCAGGATAGCAATCCGTATTAGTGTTGGCGTGCATCTCTCCTTGCCCAAGGGCGTTGCTCCCTCTCCATGCCACAGCTCTAAAGCCCCCAGGAAGGAAGGATGCAGTTTCTGCAGGACAAGGCGTTGGAGTGGAGCGGCATGGCGTCCGGGGACGCTTTCGCCATCGACGACATCAACGTGAGCCGCTCGGTGGCAGGCCGCAGCCCTTCGTTGACCTCTCCACCAACTTCTACACCAGGTCGGCCCCAAACCTAATTGACTTGGCGCCTCTGAATTGTAAATCTCAGAATATTTTGTGCACATCTGGTAGATTCCTATGTGTTCAAAGATCAAGTTGTGGTAGACTAAATTACCAGTATTTGAAACCTCAAACTCATGTGGAACCTTTCATATTGCGAACCTAAACCGCCCTAAACTGTGAGGACAGACACACAATGTGTAGACTGTATAATTCAGCTCATTCGATTAATTTATATAATAGGTCATCCCTGGTAGCACCCCTGATAGCCTCGGTCCCTGCTTTTGACTGAAATGTTATTATCATACTGGAGTGTAATGCTATATTGGTTGTTTGTGAGCTCAAGAGTATATGTATGGACGATGTCAGCTATGCCGTCTTAGAATCGATATACTGCTAGTGTTTGTCAGGTAGGGGATGAGCCACTAGCTGCTGGTTCAGGAAATGCAGTATGATGATGTTTACTTTACTTCACCAGGTTCATTTTAAGGCAGCACTAGTTTCAGACCCACTATTCTATGTTCAGTATATCAAGTAGGTTCTAGAGCTCTGTCCTTGTCCTACTATATAGTAACGATGCTAATAATTACTTTCTTTTTTATCTCAGGGTTGCTCAGTCACGTTTATCTCCTTTTGTTAACAATGAGAAAGAGGGTTATGTTTCTGGGCATGCAGAGGCCATTATGAAGATGCAAGCTGCTCAAAACCAGGTGCTGCCTCTGCCTGGTATGGTGACTATGGACTAAGCCTAGGCACCAATGCGTGCATGTACACATTAACACATACTCTGTCTCAGGTCTATCACGGTTTTTCGTCACTCAGATACTCACTGCCCGAATTTTTTGCTTATCCTATATACACATTAACTAGAAGGATCAGTACAACCGTTGGAAACTTTCTTTCATTTGATGAAACAGTTGGCCATGTTTGGAAATATCAGAACGGGCTTTGTTTCGGCACACCCCCTTAAAATCATTTATGGGTCAATCTAAATGATATTCCATAAATGTTATGAAATTGATGCATGTTTTTAGATACAGTTGACTTGAAATTCCTTCCAAGTGACTCACATTGTGTCCTCAAAATATGAGTAGATACAGCTGACTTGTTGCTGATTATCTATCTGGTAGAATTAGTTTTGTGTTGCTTTTGAATCCTGATGCGCTATGCATATATATCCAACTGGTAGAATTAGTTCTGTTTATATAGACTTTTTCTATGTACATATATCCAATTGGTCAGTTGTTTAAATGCAGTTTTGTAGGAAGTTAATGACTGTCTGCTGTATGTTTTTATTTTCTGCCTGTGCCTCCATGGAAGCCGACCGAACGTTCAGGACTCTGTCGTACACCATCCGCTGGCAGGACGCAGCCGTCAACTCATCTGCTGGCAGGATGCTGCCATCAATCCGGTATGTGCTAACTCCCTCCCCCGTGTCTCATGTTCAATTTTAGAAACATGCCACCCATTCCATTTCGCCGCAATGTAAAGACTTGCGTTGGGTTCCACTGCCAGTTAGGTCTGGTGATGTACTTGTGTTGCACCAATAGCCTAATCAGCTCAATGTGTGATTCTCAGGTCACCACTGGCGGCGGTTCTCTCTGACCGTCAGCGCCTCTCCGCGCAGCCGGCCAGCCACCACCATCCAAATGACGCATCGCTCTGCCTGATGCTGGTTGGCAAGACTTGCATGTTTTACTTGTGTAAACTGTTTGTAAGAATGTATTGTTTTGTCAAATGCTGGTTGAAATGAGATAATTTCAATGGTGCTGAAATGAAATATTTTTTGCTTCTGCTCTCCTGGTTGAAATGAGAGAATTGTAATAGCAGTGACATTATATATTTTGTGTTTAACTTCGCTGTAGAAGATTGTTGGATGTTCAATTTGTTGGTTGAAAGTTTGTATTTTGAAAACAGCAAAAGGCCATAGCCCAAACTATAATTTAAAGTGGCGAGGAACAAACAGTAATGGACCGTAAAAAGCCCGATTAAATTTTTTTCTGTAAAAGGCCAAAATCGGAATTACCTGGACCATAAGGTGTCAAGGCCCAAAATATATTGGTCTAGAATCAGTCCCACAGGCTTTTTCGCCCAAAAATCAGATAGAGAAAAAAATTTAAATGGGCTAAATAGTTGGGCTTGGCCCATGTAAAGGAATACTATGGACTGGGCTGATTCTGATATATGACTTTCTCATTTGGTCATGATTTTGCCACGTAGGATTGGCCACGTAGGATCTGACGTGGCTATGACAGGATATGCCATGACCAAAAAAAGTTGTTGGTCATGCAGAGCTATATGACCATCCCATTAAAAGGGTCACTGACGATCGAATAAGACGCTCGGTATATGACTTTCAATTTTTGTTCAAAAAGGGGTCATGAATGAAAGCATGTGACCTTTCGGTGACCAAAATTGAGGGTCATGTATCAACATATTTCTTGTAGTGTAATTTGTTCACCACACATGTTATTTATATTTGACGGAGAGACACCATTAGTAAACTGTGGACCCTGGTCCATTTTCCTCATATTGATAAAACACCTACTAGTTTCATACTGCTTTCATACTGCTCTCATTCAGTTCATATTGTTTTCCTACTGTTTTCCACGCCATATGTTTAACCTCTTTGTGTTCAGCAAAACCGGTGAGTTTGACAACCTCACTGCTTCGTTGGGGCAAAGTGATTTGATTGTGTTGTGTAGGTTCCACGGTGCTTCTGTACCGGTAGTGCGCCCTGCCATCTCAGGTGCTTCAAGCTTCTGAAGTTACTCCTTCCTCCTATTGGTCGATTCAACCTTGGTTTTTTCTGAGGGAAACTTGTTGCCGCACTCTTCACACCTTCCTCTTGGGGTCTCCCAACGAACGTGTGTTCACACGCATCAAGCAATTT
Source organism: Alopecurus myosuroides (assembly GCA_028641055.1). NCBI lineage: Eukaryota > Viridiplantae > Streptophyta > Magnoliopsida > Poales > Poaceae > Alopecurus > Alopecurus myosuroides. The sequence continues at coordinate 78,167,346 of CM054058.1, forward strand.
TTCTGGCGCCGTTGCCGGGGAGGAAGAGAATTTATGCAAGGGGAGTATCTCACTTCCAATCTCTTTACTTTGTTTTTGTTTTGCTTAGTTTATTTTATTTTGTCTTGTTTGCTTCTCTAGAAATAGTTTTATTCCTGTTTTTAGTATTGTTAAAATGACTACTCCTGAGAACACTAAGTTGTGTGACTTCACTAGCACCAACAACAATGATTTCATTAGCACACCTATTTCTCCACCTGCTCTTACTAATTATTTTTATGAGATAAAGCCTGCCCTGTTAAACCTTGTTATGGGAGAGCAATTTTCTGGTGTTTGTACTGATGATGCTGATGCCCATCTTAATAATTTTTTTGAGCTATGAGAGATGCAAAAATATAAATATGTTGATGGAGATATTATTAAACTGAAATTGTTTCCTTTCTCTTTGAGAGGAAGAGCTAAAGGATGGTTGTTGTCTTTGCCTAGAAATAGTATTGATTCTTGGACTAAGTGTAAAGATGCTTTCATTGGAAAATATTATCCTCCTTCTAAGATTATATCTTTAAGAAGTAGCATTATGAATTTTAAGCAACTTGATAATGAGCATGTTGCTAAATCTTGGGAAAGAATGAAGTCTTTGGTAAATAATTGTCTAACTCATGGACTGACTACTTGGGATATCATCCAAACCTTTTATGCATGTCTAAATTTTTCTTCAAGAAATCTTCTGGATTCAGTTGCTGGAGGAACCTTTATGTCCATGACCTAGGGGGAAGAAACAAAGCTTCTTGATATGATGGTAAATTATTCTGAGGGGCACACTGAGAGAGCTACAACTGGTAAGAAGGTAAATTCTACTGAAGAAACCTCCTCTTTGAATGAAAGACTTGATTCTATTATGTCTATGCTTGTGAATGGCCATGCTCCTATTGATCCAAATAATGTTGCTTTAGCCTCTTTGGTTTCTCAAGAAGAGCATGTTGATGTGAACTTCATTTAAAATAATAATTTCAACACCAATGCTTATGGGAATACTTTTGGTAGCAACAACTATAGGCCATATCCTGCCAATAATAGCAATGCTTATGGTAATTCTTGTGGTAATTCCTACAACAACAAAAAAAGTGTACCCTCTGAGCTTGAGAACATGCTTAATAATTTTATTAGTACACAAATTGCTTTTAGTAAATCTGTTGAGGAAAAGTTTGGTAAAATTGATGTTCCTGCTTCTAAAGTTGATAGCCTTGCTCTTGAGCTATATTTTCTGAAACTAAAGGTTATGCCTCATGATGTTAAAGAAAGTAAAACTTTGAATGCTATCCAAATTCTAATTGATGATAATGTTAGAATGTTAGCTGAATTGCATGCTAGATGGGAAAGATAAGATGAAATCAGTAGAAAGAATAATATAGCTAATGTTGGCACCATTACCACCACTAGTAAAACTGAAGTTTGTCATGATAGAAAACCTTATACTATCAATGGTAAAGTAATTGGTGTTGTAAACACTTCCACTTCTGCTAGTAAAATTGCAAAACTGCTAAAGATGCTCCTGATAAAAGTGTTGAAATTTTTAGAAACATTAGAGACAATGGTCCCATTATATTTGATAAAAATGATCTTGACTTTGATGATTGAAACATAACTTAAGTGATTAAGTTCTTACAAAATCTTGCTAGTTCTCCTAATGCTACTGCCATGAATATGGCTTTCACAAAACATATTACAAATGCTCTCATGCAAATTAGAGAAGATGAATTAAGATGTGAAGCCTCTATCCCTAGGAAGCTTGATGATGGTTGGGAGCCTATTATTAAAATGAAAGTGAATGATTTTTATTCCAATGCTCTATGCGATGTTGGTGCTAGTATCTCTGTTATGCCCAAGAAACTCTATGATATTCTTGATTTACCACTATTGGAACCTTGTTACTTGGATATTCGTCTTATTGATAGTGTTAGAAAGAAACCTTTGGGGAGAGTTGATGATGTTCTTGTCATGGTTAATGATACTCTAGTCCTCGTTTATTTTGTTTTCATGAATATTGAATGCAATGCTTGTTGTCCAATTGTTTTGGGAAGACCTTTTCATAGAATTGTTGGTTCTGTTATTGATATGAAAGAAGGTAATATTAAATTTCACTTCCCACTCAAGAAAGGTATGGAACACTTTCCTAGAAAGATAATTAATTTTCCTTTTGATTCCGTTTTTCAAAAAAGTTACAATTTGGATGCTATTTCACTTGAAAATACTTGATTCCACCTTTCTGGGCCTAGCTTAAAGGCGTTAAAAAAGCACTTCTTGGGAGATAACCCATGGTTTTATTTTTGCTTTGTTTTTGTCTGTTTTCTTTGAGTAAATGTGTTGTAACTTATTTAACAACTCTTTTGTATCTTCTTTTCATGTTTTAGTAGTGCCAAGTAAGGTTTCTGACGAGAGTTGGAGTTGGTTTTCGGATTTCTGCGCAGGAAACAGATTTCTGCTGTCCACCGTAAAAAAATGTATAAAATCCTGAAAGATCAGAATGATCTGAAATGTTTTGTGCTTATTACTCAGCTAATTCCACAACTTTTTTGTTCTTTAAGCTTTTCTATCTGAGCTACGTAATAGCCTTGGAAAAATTCGTCTTTACAGACAATTTTGGTTTTGACAGATTCTGCCATTTTTCTTGAATTTGCTCTTTTGCGATGTCAAGTAGATTTGTTTGCTTGATGAAACATCAGTGGCTGTAGCTAAAGTTTAAAAGTATCGATAGCAATTGTTCCATATAGAACCAATGGATTTTTAATTGTTGCGCTAACGCTCTAATGCGAATTACTGTTTGAGTGTGGTGTGAAGGAAGTTTTCAAGGGTCAAGAGAAGAGGTGATATATGTGATCAAGAAGAGTGCAAGGTCAAAGCTTGGGGATGCCCCCTTGGTTCAACCATGAATATTTTTAGAAGACTCAAGCATCTAAGCTTGGGGATTCCCAAGGCATCTCCTTCTTCATCAACTATCTATCGGGTCACTTCTCGTGAAACTATATTTTTATTCGGTCACATCATATGAAGTTTACTTGGAGCGTCTGTTTGTTTCTCTTTTGTTTCCCTTGTTTTTCTTGTTGCAATAATATATTCGGATCCTAGAATTCTTTGTTTAGGAGAGACACACGCTTCACTTTTTCGTTGGAATACTTGCTATGCTAGTATTCATAGTTTTTCTTCTAGCCGCTGCAAAAAAAAAATCATGTTTAGCTTGTGTTTTCATTGCATCTCATATTCAGATTTGTTAGTTTCAGTAGTGTTATGTGAGTCCTCTCATGTTTCCTTTCTGTAGCATTTACAGAGTTTTTGTTAAAGCATGTTTTGTAGGGTGCTTGTTGGGAAAAAAATTGTTGCTTGAGGTAGAATTTTTAACGGTGCAAGTAGAAACTTATATAGACCGTGACTAGAATTTATCATATCATGCTAGATGTTATTTTAGTTTTAAAGCCTTGTCGTTATTGAGTAGCATGATTAGCCCCAAATATCTGAGAGTGTTTAATGTGCCATTGAAAGAATCATGAGTTGTTCTTATCATTTTGAAGCATAAATTTGTGGTGTTCTCCTTTGAATGTTTTATTTGGTTGACTTGGCGCATGCTCACACCATATTTATGACTATGAACCAGTCACGAATAGCCTCTATGATAATTTAGTTTTTGAACATGTGGTACCACTTATGCTTTGATTAATGATGTTTATGTCGCCATGCATGATTATCACTACTATAGAAATAGTTATAGCAGCATATCCTACTACAGTCGTATAAACAAGGTTGTGCGCCTGCGTTAAGTAACGTTGGTGAACAAGGGTACGATGCGCCTACGGTAAGGAAATTACCCCAGGCGAATAGGTGTTCTGTACGCCGGAGTAAAAGGTGGCAGGGGCACCCCCCAGGCACTGTGCCTGTACCGCAGGCGAATGAGCACTATATTCTCCTGCGCTAACGTACACTAGCGCTGACAAATAAAAGCCAATGCGCCTGTGGTACTCCTAGCCCAATTGTGGGGACCCCAGACTAGCAGTCCGAGACCTCCAGTATGCATACATTCACGATCCCATGATCAGTTAGTCATGAACAACATACTCGAGTTGGCATTTTACAGATACAACATCCACTACACGAATACACGGCTTACACAACTGGTCACATGACCCAGTTGAAAACAACTGCCACGCAGGACAGAAAAACACACTAAACAACATGAGTCTTCCAAACACACTCGTGGTAAACCCAAGTCATGCCTTGACTACCTACATGCTACTGACCCAGTTGAAAACAACTGCCACGCAGGGCAGAAAAACACACTAAACAGCATGAGTCTTCCAAACACACTCGTGGTAAACCCAAGTCATGCCTTGACTACCTACAGGCTACTGACTCGGAGACGTTCCTAGCTCGCACAGCCGTCAGCGACACCATCTTCTTCAGGTTCTCCGGGTATCTGCTCAAAGTTTGGCTAAGACAATAGCCAGGGACGAAACCATTGTGAGTACATTGGAATGTACTCGCAAGACACCCCAAATGAAAGCTAAAAATGCATGTATGCATATATATAGGTGGTAGGAAGGCTGTAATTAAGGCTCAACTAGCCATGATGAATTGAAGACACATCATGGTTGCACAAGTTTCTGTTGTTTTTGTTGAACAAGATACTCCAAAAGATATTTTATTTATCTTGTAGATATTGCATGTCCACAAGGATTTGATAAAGCATTCTAAATAAAAGAAAGTTTTTCTTTGCAAAACTTCTTGGAAGATCACATCTTCAAGATAATCATTTACCGGTACCTCAAAGGTACAATCATTCCCTTTCCACGTACCTCCCAGGTACAAATCCAAAACACTTTCCGGCTTTTTGAAAACATTGACACAATGCTAGCTACATGGCCATTCAACTGTCCATATCCGAGGACGTGGCTATTCTGAATAGTTTTACTCTGCAGAGGTGTACACAATCCACAAGATCCAGTACATACGCCATGAACAACCACGGATTGTCCAAGACAGTATGCAAACATCAGATAACTGGTCCTAACTATCCACTATGAAAGCGCTAGTAAATAGCTACCTCTTCAACTGGGTTTGTTCTCCCCGGCACCGAGTGAGTCAGCTGTATCGATCCGGTTTCCCCTGACAACACAACGCCATGACAGGAGACCCAACTGTTGCAACCGGTGATGAACTTAATCCCACACTCCGAATGTCTCATTCTTTCCTTTCTGGCGACAATTCGGTTCAGGGGACTCTAACCCCTATAGCGCATTGAGGTAGACACGGACTAACACCGACAAGCTTCTAGCTAGACCCCATTCCCATATTGGGGTAATGTGGTAGCACGGCTTGGTTGTCCTTCGAAGACTAGGTTATGTGTCATTTTTGGAAAACAAGTCGAAAACATTTCCTTCTTCACAAACCTCCCTCGGACAAGGTACCACCTTTCCCCGGGTTTTTCCAAGCTTTTGCTTTCCAAAAACATCAAGTTGAAATGTCCACTAGGGGACTTAAGTGAATGAAGTGATGATACTAAAATATCTAAAGGGCTTGGTAACACCAAGATTATATAGTAGATATGGCATAATATAAACCTGAAATGGATAGTGGTATAGTCAACTTAAAAGAGTAGTTTTTTAATCAAACTTTTGTAAAACTTCAGAAGTAAAACATGCATGATAGATAATGATAAGTAAAACAACAACAAGCATTTAGGGTGTCTTTCCTTGGCACTAGTCTTGGTCTTTCTCTTGAAATAAACAAGAGTTGCAATAAAAATCTCTCGGGGAAATAATACTGCCGTCGTTATCTAACGTCGTAAACTCAAAAAGGAAAACACCCAATCAGAACCAAACAAAGGCAAGCACTTGACAAAAAGTAAACATACAGCAAGCCTTTCATCAAACAAGTACATTCACAAAAAATAATACTAGTGTGCACACCATCAAGCAAAACATGCACAGACAACACACATGAATAGCACTAGAATAGATGCTATGGATCCTCAACCAAAATGGAATGAGTCCAGTGGGTGTGCTACTCTCATATCATGACCAAATAAGTTTAAATGACTCTCTGGTCATTCATGAGGATGAACAAAATATCAAGAAAACAATCTATAAACAACTACAAATGCATAGGAAAAGATTAACAAGCAATACTACAAGCCCATTGTCACATCCCAATTTTGGAATACCTGATAACACTGTTGTTTTGCTAATTGCTTGACTAATAAACCTTGGTTGTGTTTGTTTGTGTTTGTTTAAGTGCAACTAAACAAACTTAAAAAGGATAGCAAAGCAGTAAACTAAAAATATTCAACATATTGTTCCAATGATAAAAATATTCAACATATTGTTCCAATGACTTTGGCAATATTTTCTAAAGTGAATATTGAACAAATAGTTTTCCAAAACTATCTTATGAATACCATACTTGTTGAATATTATTCCAAGACCTAAATTAAGAAAGAGGAAACACTTAATAAAATTTCCCTAAAAGATTATCAGAAAAAGAGGCATTCCTAAATGCTTCACCAAAATATTATCAAATGTTTTTCCAACCTTGCAAGCTTAAGTCATATAAATATTTTGGCAAAGCATTGCTAAAGAAAAGCCAAGTGCTTTATTAAATAGAAATTCCAATATTTCCAGAAACAGAAAACTCAAACAAGTTACTTTTGGAAACTTTCATCAAATGATCTGAAATTCATACCATAGCTTCCTTATATCAAATAAGGAACACACACAAGAGGAGACCAAAAATTGAATCCATTAAAGTCCTGAAAACATGGTTTTTCTCCACAGCAACAATTGGGATTTTGAACAAGTTTGTTCTACAAACTTTTTCCAAATGCCATGAAATAAATACCAAATGCTCTATATCATAAATAAGGATGAAAACCAAAAGGGCACAAGTTTTTGAATAATTTAAGTTGCCAAAAAACCCTGTTTTCTTGACAGCACCTTTTTGAAATTTGAACAAGTTTGTTCTATAAAGTAACTCAAATTGACTTGAATTTTCGACCACATAAGGAACACATCAAATAAGGAATGTGTGACAAAAATTATCATTTTTGGAAGCTCCTAAGTAGGTTAATAAATTCAATGTCCATTTATGTAAGAATTCAAATTTGAACAACTTTGAATTATCAAGTTTATCTAATTGAGCCAATTTTCACATATGTTGTGCATATAGACTAATAAGAATTTTGGGCAAAAGGAAATTAAATTTTGTCTTTGTTTGCTTGGTGAAAATCACATTGTTCAGAAAGGACAGGGACCTTGTTGTAAATTGCAGGGACCTAAATGTAATCCCAGTCATCATCTTCAACCTCTAGCTCCCTGTAGAAACAGCACCCCTAGCCATGGCTTCGAAGGTAAGGAATCATTGAGGATAAAGAGGCCCCCCATGTGCGTGTGTCTGCCCACATGCCCCCCTCTCCCCCCCCCCCCCACGAGCTCTCCCTCTCTCTCTACTGTGCAAAATTCACAAATCGAACCCTAGCCCGAAAGATGGCCGCCGTCGATTCGGCCGCTGGCGATCTCGCCGCCGGCCGCCGAGTGGCTTATCCTCTCCGCCGTGTCGTGGTAGTCCTCTCTGCCAAAGGAATCGAGGCGGGAGCCCTCGTGGAGCCCGCGCCGTCCGGTTCCCTTCTGCGGGTCCGGCGGGCTCCGGCGAGCTATCGCCGCCGCCTCGCTTCTCCTCCGTCCGCGTCGTGAGTCCCATCGCGTCTAGGGTAAGCAGGCGATCCTCGCTGTCGCATTTCCCCTCTCCCTAACCCCCTAAATCCTCGCCGCGCCTTGCTCGTTTCCGGCCACCGTGCGCCCTCGTCGCCGGTCGCGCTCCGGTTGATCCCTGGAAACGAGGCAGCCCCCGTGTGGTTCCCCACAACGTGAGCTTTGCGTAGATAGTTTTTATCCGCGTTGTGGTGGCCGTATGCGCCGGTTACGACCTCGCCGGAGCAGTCCCGCCGGCGGGTGACGCGAGCACGACGTCATGCGGTCGTCAGCGCCCTTGACCGCGCGAGAGCACGTTGAACCTGCTGGTGGGGTCGTGCTCTGCTGCGTGGCCGCCCGCGTGGCCGCTGGCCCGCTGGTCAGCGGCGCTGGCTGGGATCTGCCGCGGTGAGAAATGTTTTGGCCGGCCCTTTTAGCAGATCTGGCCCAACAATGCTTATTTTTCCTTTTAATTTTTACAGAAGCTTGTAGGTTTACTTTTGGCTCAAAAAGGCAACCTAAAATATGAATTTGACCAAACAAAAATTCACAGCTGTACACAAGAAAAATCTAAACCACCTCCAACTTGTAGATCTAGATTTGGATGAATGGTTTAGAAATTAAAAATGTTTTGGTAAAAGGTACCAGAAATACCAAAATGAGCACCATTTTCATTTCACAACTCAGAATGAAGTGAGGCCAATTGCATTGGAAAGCCCTTGAAATTTCCTAACAGAAGAAATTAACCTTGCTTCCAAATTCCTATTAGTTTTGAAATGGCATGCAAATTGGTAAAACACCAGAGAGCACTTTGGTGATTTTTATAAATTAATTAAAGATGAATTTTGATGCAAACCAAATTGTATGGTCTTGTATATGTTTAGGACTATCCAAACCTAGAAGGGTTTAATTTTTAGAGCATCCTAGAAAACTTTGTGGACAGATCCTTGTTTTGCATATTTCTGCCATTTTGGCATTTTTAGGTAATTACTTTGTATGAGTTATTTTTGTGTTGCAATATTGTTTTCTAGCATGTATAAGATGTGTGAACTTTCTTTCTAAGTATTACTTAGCTATTTTATCATGTTAGAATGTGTGGACTTGAGTTGAGAAGAAATAGGATTTATATTAATATCATATGTTCATCTCTAGTTTATTACTTGCATATAATTTTTGATTGATTAATTTGTGTGCAAGTGATTGAATTGTTGTGTTGAGATATTAGATTCAGTAACATGTTGGTACTTATATTTTGTTAGTATCACCTCTGCAAGATTGCATTTGAGTTGGTATAAAATCATGAGTAGCTTAATCATTACTATGAGAATGTTATGGAAAAATTCCCTCATGTGTGGAATTTTTGACATAAGAATTTGTGGTTGTAAAACCACATATTTTTGTGTTGTATTCATAGGACCGGTAGAATTTTGATAAGGTTGTTATGAGTACTTGAACCCTAAAGTTTTCACTTGTGTGAAAATAATAGCATGAGTAGCATTGCCTTGCTTATTTAAGCACCCTATTATTTTCTGCTAGTATTGTTATTGCACTAGGTGCTACTTTAGGTTTTTGTTAATTTTTAGCAAGTATGACCAGAGGCCTTGTGACCTCTTAATTCTTTGTTATGCTAGTGGAACACCCACTGGTTTCATTGCATTGTTGGTGGAAACATTATTTCCCCCACACTAGATGTGTTTCTTTTATATAGTTCTATAACTAATGAGTGCCTAGTATTTTTGCTTTGGAATTTTTAGTGCTAAATGAAAATGAGTATGCTTCTGTTTGTAAGTGGTTATAATAATGTGTGGCTTGCTAGGAAAAATACATTCTTGGAGTGTTTTTTGATTCCTCTAGTAATGCCCCTTTTATTACCACTAATATATAGGAGTTGCCCTGCAAAATGATACCTTGTTTTATCCAATGGGATATTTTTGTTATAGCAAGCATAGATGTTTTTAACTCCTGTTTTTGTGACATGGACCCTCTGGTGGTATTTCAATTACTTGATTGAAATGCATCCATTGATTCTTCATGTTTAAGTAGTACTAGTTTCCTTAGCAGTTTTTGTATTGAATTATTTTTCTGCCAACTTGTGTTTGGTAGATATTTGTGTATCCTTGCATGAGGACATGTTTTCATTCCCATTATGATAACATGGTTCCTTGTTTGCATTTTATTACTTTACTTATTATGCATGCTTGCATAGCAAACTTTTAGTAGAAACATGTCTATAGGATTCCTCCTTTTTAGCCATTGTTTCTATTGTTCTCACTATGAGAAATTGTGTGTTTTGTGATGAGTCTATTACCTTGTTACACTTGTGTAGGCTCACTGATTTTTAAAAGTAACTTTTTGCAAATCATGTGTCTTATTTATTCTTGATGTGAATTTAGACTTAGTAAGATAGCTACCTTTTTCTTTTTGTTGTTTGGTTGATAGACCCATTACCATGCTTATTATTGTGCATGTTTTATACACTTTTAGTAGTCTCACCCTTGTGAAACTAAGTATATTTTGGGTTTATTAATATCTTGGTATGAGAGTGGCACACCCACTGAATCCATGATATTAAGGTTGTCAGATATGTCCCTCCAACCTTAAGTTGTCTTATTAAAATGGCATTTCTGCCAAGTGTGTTTGTTTGATTGTTTGCCTCCATTAATAATTGTGTGTTTGGTTATTATTTGATTTCCTTGCTGTATGTATTGTTACGTATGGTTGCTTGCCTTGATTGGTTCTGAATGTGTGTCCTTTATTATTTTTACGACGTTAGAAAAACGAAGAGGAAGGAAGTGTCGGGAAGCTCTGCTTCAAGTTCCAGTCACTCCAAAACCAGGGACACAAGGGATACCAGGCAAGCCATCCTGATGCTTGCTGATACAATACTTATCATTATCTATCATGCATGTTTTACCTCTTAAGTTTTACAAAAACTTGATTATCAAAACTATTTTTGATGTGGAAATTACTACTATACTATATATAGGTTACTATCATGCCAGTAGTTAAACTTGGTAATACCAAGCCCATAAGCCACCATATGGTATTTATTACCATCAAATATACTAGTCCCTAAGTGGACACCCTAAAATTGTGATTCTACAAAACAAAGGCTTTACGGAAAAACCCGGAGAAAAGGCGGATCCTTGTTCTCCGGAGGAATGTGGAAGTGGTCATTTTTTAGAAAGTGGTGTTTTCAAAAATGACGCATAACCTAGTCTTCGCCGGACAACCTTTACCGTACTGCCACCCTACCCCAACATGGGCAAGGGGCTTAACTTGAAGTTTGTTCTTATTAGTGTGTGCTATCTCAATGTGCTATAGGGGATGCGATCCTCTGTACGGAATGTCGTGGAGACATATAAAGTGTGGGATTAATTTTCCCTCCGGATGCATCAGTTGAGGCATCCTGGCTTGGCGGGGATTAGCTCGGTGCCGGGGATGTGGTAAAACTCAACTGAGAGATAGGCATATTCTAGCTTGAACATAGTGGATGGTTATGATCAGATACCTGATGTTTACATACTGTTGTTACAGTCCGTGATTGTTCACGGGAGGTGTACTGGATCTGGTGGATGTGTACACCTCTGCAGAGTACAACTTTTTCGAAGAAGCCGCGTCCTCGGATATGGACAGTTGAATGGCCATGTAGCTAGCATTGTGTCAATGTTTTCAAAAAGGAAGTTTTTGAAAAGGGAATTTTGGAAAGGAAGTGTTGAACTTGTGAACTTCGGAAAGGAAATGGAAACTTATACCGTGGAGGTATCGTCGATGATGAAAAGCCAGATGATGTTATACAAAACAAAATGTTTTGCAAAGAAAACCTTTTATACTCTAAGCAAGAATTCTGGAAACTGATTCCAAGAAGTTTTGCAAAGAGAAAATATTCTTTAACAAAGTTTTACAAAACCTCTTGTACATGTGATATCGACAAGAGAAATAAAACTATATTATTTTCTTCTGAAGTATCTTCTTCAACAAAGATACAGAATAACCTGACTGCAACTATGGTGTCATCATATATGAACACCATTGATAGTGAACCATATTTATAGCCTACCTATTCCACCATATCAGCATATTTGCATGTTTAGTAAGTGACATGATGGATGTCTTGCTGAGTACATTCAAATGTACTCATTATGGTTTCGCCCCTGGTATCTACTTGCCAGACTTTGAGAAGGAGCATCCGAAGGATATCTATGAAGAGAAGTACGAAGTTGACGGCTTTGCGAACTAGGATCGTCTCCGGGTCAGCAGCCTGTAGGTTAAGGCGTGACTTGGGCTCAACTACGTTGTGTTTTATTTGTCTTCCGCTGTGTTTGATAAGTTGCCTGCCCCATGTGGCAGTTGCGTTAAACTTGATCATGTGATATTTGTGTAATACCTTTATGTATTCGTGTAATGGATGATGTATTTCTGTGTGCCAACTGTGTATGTTGTTCATGACTGATCTTTCTGGGATCGTGAATGTATGCATACGTAGGGTTTCAGACTTCCGGTCTGGGGTCCTTACAGAGTTGGTATCAGAGCCATCCTGACCTTAGGAGACCTTAGTTAGCATGGACGTCAGATAGGAAAGAAAAGTATTTTTGAGTAAAAACCTATTTACTATCTAAATTATTTTTATCTAAGGGAATTTTAGTATATTTTCCCTCCTTATTATCTTTTCAAAAGATTCTAAATGCATATCAAGGGCGTCCTTGAATAGTGGTTCGAAGGGCGGGCCTTACAGAGTTAGTATCTGTCTCGGTTAAGAGTTTATTTCTTACTTGTTTGCAACTGCTCCGCTCTGTTTTTGAAACATCTCTCGTATTTGAAGTTTTCTGTCCAGAAAATAGTTGGGGTTTCAAAAACAGATTGTTGCATATTATTACCTCTCTCAATTAAAAAGTTTCATCAAAACTTTACTTCTATTTGTCTCGTTTCTATACAAAAACTTTTATACTTGCCGATGTCCCGAGAGACCAAAATAGTTGCCTAGCTCTACAGTGATGATGGTCAGAAGTAGATATAGTTCTTCAGCCACTTCTAGGATTTTGGATCAGTCTAGTTTGGAGTAATTTAGCGATGACTCCATGAGTCGCCTTCCCCGACGTAGCTCAAATGGAGCCTTGCTTGTATGTTTTGGCTTGCTTATGTGTGTCCGTAGGACTTTGTGCTATTGTGTGGTGCAGAATTTTGGTTCATCTAGGCTTCTATATGTTTGTGGGGTGCTCAAAATTTGCAGATTTGTGCTTGCCCCGCTCTTGTTTTTGAATCGCCTCCTGTTAAATTTTTGCAAGCAAAAATGTTTGTATAGTATTCAAAAACAAGAATTTGTTGCTTAGACTTATACTTGTTTTCGCTTCATAATGCCACCGTCGTGAACCACCACCATCTCTCCCACAATTAATGAAAGCACCATTGGGCCTATATAGAGGACCATCAAGCCACACGAGCTGATAGCGTTGCTACCATTGATGCACTCCAACAAATAAAGCTCCAACAATGACACCCTTCAAAGAAGAAAAGGCGTGAAGAAAACCAACCAATACTGACCAAAACCTCTTTGTTTTGTCTGTTTGCAAAAGACTCTTTTTACCCTGTTGGCTAGACGTTGCATTTCAAAAGTTATATACCTCCCTCCTCTGGAGAAAGGTGCAAAAGAAGTCTTCACATGCCATGATGCCAACCCCCTAAAAAGCAAATCAAAAGAGCACAAATCAATATCCGACGTATGACGCTAGTCGTATCTTGTCGAACAAACATGATTAATTAGAAAGCTAACAAGACTAACATGGTTGGTCTAATATTAGGTTGACACCTAACCAAAGCATGTGAAATACTGACAACTCTTTCTAAACCAAGAAATTAAGTGACTTACGACACTTTTTAATCTAGTTGGTAAAAAGGAGAAGTCACGAGAAAATAAGATGATGACCTATTCGTTTACTAGTCAATAGGATATCGGGTGTATCCACTTTTGAAACCAAATCTTAATAGACATTGTAGTTACTATGAAATTCGGGGTTTAGAAATTAAGTGAACGATGGATTGGTTATGACAGATCGGGAAAACAACCGTTTTCCTGTTCCTTTTTCTTTGTGTGCTCTTGATTGAAATAAAGTTGTGTTTTATTCAATCTTGCTTCCTAACTTATATGGACTTGTTAGGACTTGTTATTATGTTGTTTTCTTACAATAAATCTACCCTAGAAAGTGTGTGCATGATTGGAAACTCGAATAAAAATGAAATAGCATTTGTTACCTTCTAGTTTATTATTTGGAGGTAATTGTGAGAGCTAGATCTGTGTATACTTTCTTAGTAGATTTTGTGCTATGTTTCTTGGAGTCCAGTACTATTTAGGTACTGTTATTTGAATGCTTGTACCTATGTTAGCTTGCATGTCTCTTAATAGTAAAGCATGTGTAAGCATTGCTATCAGTATGCACTAGTATCGCTTCACTAGATTAAACGGCTTTATATTTTTATCTAGTATGCAAAGTTTTTCATGAGTAACCAGAGGCTTAGTACCTATTTTTACTTGGTATTAGTGGGCCATAGCCCACTGGTCCCATTGCATTTTAGCTTGAGGATAAAAATCCCCAACCATACACCTGTGTGAAAATAGCATGTTTGACTATGTGATTGATTTCGGTTTTCCACCATGGAAAATATAGTTGTTTCTTTTCAACTATGAAAGTGAGAAGTTTATTTCTAATTAGTAAATACTAAAATGTTTAGGTGTGATCCTTTTGTTAGCATAATATTCCTTAGGAGTATCATGTTAAGAAATGTTTCACTATCGTGTGCTAAAATTAAATTGTTCGCAAATAAAATAAATTCCTCTTGATTGGTAGATTGTTTGTGAATAATTTTAAATTGAGTATATGGATTTTTGAAAAGGTTTATATAACTTTTCATTAATAGTATAGCTACTGGTTGTGTGAGTTATACCTTGCTTGTTTGCTAGTAATGGTTTAAAGAAAACAGAAATTGCTAGAAGAAATTTCTGCATGTTTAATGGTTGATTCATGAAATTACTTTGGTGTTTGTGCTTACTAACATAAGTAAGTTTTGTGTACTGTTATTAGGTACACCTATATTCATGACTTGCTTGTTTAAGTTTAAACATCATGATATCATTGTTTGCTTCTCTATAGTGGGACTAGTTTCACCACTAGAAAATGGTGATTTTTGCTCTAGTATTGCACTCGTTTTATTTTATGAGTATATTTGTTGATATAGCATGTTTAGGAAGTATTACTTCTGTTATCATGCCATGAATTATTTAGTTACATGTTCTATGGTTATGGGATATGATCATCTCTTATAGCATGCTGGTGTAGATTTTTCATACTAGTGTGTTATTTGTGCAGTCCTATTTTTGTTATGCCTGTGTAATAGGAGTTTTATCTTGTGTGAAGATGGTGTTTTAGAGTATTTTTATGATTGGATTCATTGGTTTTTAGCTACTGGTTGTTTGCTAATTGTTCATGATTGATGGATTCCAAAACCTCTAATAAACAATAACCTAGTGAATAAATAGTCTATTCATCTGTGGTGTTGTTTGCTTGCTTGTTGGATTTTGTTTAAATGTTTTACCTTAGCATGAGTTTATACTTGGGTTATGATTGTGCTTAATAGTAACTTATGAAACTAAAATATCCAACTAAAATCATGAACATAATAAGTGATAGTTGCTTGTGGTGAGTAATATCCACTGCCATGGGTATTGTTCTGTCTGTTTATTTTACCTTAGCAACCTAACCTTTTGCACCCACAAGCTATATGTTTAGCTTCTTATATACCTTATTATGAGAGTGGTAGACCACTCCATATGTGTTATGTAAGATGTGGGATATAGCTAAGAACTCATGTAATAATTGACGGTATTTTTCCAGGTAGTTCTGCACTAACCTTAATTTTTGTTCAAACTAGGAAACAAAAGTTTTGGACCTAAAACAGTACTGGTGTATTTTTTTTAAATGAATTTGCTAATTTAGGGATGTACCCCACCTCCCAAGAAAATTCAAAGGGGGGAAGCACCTGCACTCCAACACTAACATTGTGTTTGTTGGCCCTCCCTTAGTCTTCGCTTGCGAATCTCGGGGACGAGATTCTTTTTAAGGGGAGAAGACCTGTCACATCCCAATTTTGGAATACCTGATAACACTGTTGTTTTGCTAATTGCTTGACTAATAAACCTTGGTTGTGTTTGTTTGTGTTTGTTTAAGTGCAACTAAACAAACTTAAAAAGGATAGCAAAGCAGTAAACTAAAAATATTCAACATATTGTTCCAATGATAAAAATATTCAACATATTGTTCCAATGACTTTGGCAATATTTTCTAAAGTGAATATTGACCAAATAGTTTTCCAAAACTATCTTATGAATCCCATACTTGTTGAATATTATTCCAAGACCTAAATTAAGAAAGAGGAAACACTTAATAAAATTTCCCTAAAAGATTATCAGAAAAAGAGGCATTCCTAAATGCTTCACCAAAATATTATCAAATGTTTTTCCAACCTTGCAAGCTTAAGAACAAAGGTATTGGAGAGCATTTACTTTCTATCTCAAGTCATATAAATATTTTGGCAAAGCATTGCTAAAGAAAAGCCAAGTGCTTTATTAAATAGAAATTCCAATATTTCCAGAAACAGAAAACTCAAACAAGTTACTTTTGGAAACTTTCATCCAATGATCTGAAATTCATACCATAGCTTCCTTATATAAAATAAGGAACACACACAAGAGGAGACCAAAAATTGAATCCATTAAAGTCCTGAAAACATGGTTTTTCTCCACAGCAACAATTGGGATTTTGAACAAGTTTGTTCTACAAACTTTTTCCAAATGCCATGAAATAAATACCACATGCTCTATATCATAAATAAGGATGAAAACCAAAAGGGCACAAGTTTTTGAATAATTTAAGTTGCCAAAAAACCCTGTTTTCTTGACAGCACCTTTTTGAAATTTGAACAAGTTTGTTCTATAAAGTAACTCAAATTGACTTGAATGTTCTACCACATAAGGAACACATCAAATAAGGAATGTGTGCCAAAAATTATCATTTTTGGAAGCTCCTAAGTAGGTTAATAAATTCAATGTCCATTTATGTAAGAATTCAAATTTGAACAACTTTGAATTATCAAGTTTATCTAATTGAGCCAATTTTCACATATGTTGTGCATCTAGACTAATAAGAATTTTGGGCAAAAGGAAAATGAAATTTTGTCTTTGTTTGCTTGGTGAAAATCACATTGTTCAGAAAGGACAGGGACCTTGTTGTAAATTGCAGGGACCTAAATGTAATCCTAGTCATCATCTTCAACCTCTAGCTCCCTGTAGAAACAGCACCCCTAGCCATGGCTTCGAAGGGAAGGAATCATTGAGGATAAAGAGGCCCCCCATGTGCGTGTGTCTGCCCACATGCCCCCCCTCTCTCCCCCCCCCCCCACGAGCTCTCCCTCTCTCTCTACTGTGCAAAATTCACAAATCGAACCCTAGCCCGAAAGATGGCCGCCGTCGATTCGGCCGCTGGCGAGCTCTCCGCCGGCCGCCGAGTGGCTCATCCTCTCCGCCGTGTCGTGGTAGTCCTCTCTGCCAAAGGAATCGAGGCGGGAGCCCTCGTGGAGCCCGCGCCGTCCGGTTCCCTTCTGCGGGTCCGGCGGGCTCCGGCGAGCTATCGCCGCCGCCTCGCTTCTCCTCCGTCCGAGTCGTGAGTCCCAGCGCGTCTAGGGTAAGCAGGCGATCCTCGCTGTCGCATTTCCCCTCTCCCTAACCCCCTAAATCCTCGCCGCGCCTTGCTCGTTTCCGGCCACCGTGCGCCCTCGTCGCCGGTCGCGCTCCGGTTGATCCCTGGAAACGAGGCAGCCCCCGTGTGGTTCCCCGCAACGTGAGCTTTGCGTAGATAGTTATTATCCGCGTTGTGGTGGCCGTATGCGCCGGTTACGACCTCGCCGGAGCAGTCCCGCCGGCGGGTGACGCGAGCACGACGTCATGCGGTCGTCAGCGCCCTTGACCGCGCGAGAGCACGTTGAACCTGCTGGTGGGGCCGTGCTCTGCTGCGTGGCCGCC
The DNA here is from genome assembly GCA_028641055.1 of Alopecurus myosuroides. NCBI lineage: Eukaryota > Viridiplantae > Streptophyta > Magnoliopsida > Poales > Poaceae > Alopecurus > Alopecurus myosuroides. The sequence continues at coordinate 78,185,127 of CM054058.1, forward strand.
CGCGTGGCCGCTGGCCCGCTGGTCAGCGGCGCTGGCTGGGATCTGCCGCGGTGAGAAATGTTTTGGCCGGCCCTTTTAGCAGATCTGGCCCAACAATGCTTATTTTTCCTTTTAATTTTTACAGAATCTTGTTTGTTTACTTTTGGCTCAAAAAGGCAACCTAAAAGATGAATTTGACCAAACAAAAATTCACAGATGTACACAAACAAAATCTAAACCACCTCCAACTTGTAGATCTAGATTTGGATGAATGGTTTAGAAATTAAAAATGTTTTGGTAACAGGTACCAGAAACACCAAAATGAGCACCATTTTTATTTCACAACTCAGAATGAAGTGAGGACAATTGCATTGGAAAGCCCTTGAAATTTCTAACAGAATAAATTAACCTTGCTTCCAAATTCCTATTATTTTTTAAATGGCATGCAAATTGGTAAAACACCAGAGAGCACTTTGGTGATTTTTATAAATTAATTAAAGATGAATTTTGATGCAAACCAAATTGTATCGTCTTGTATATGTTTAGGACTATCCAAACCTAGAAGGGTTTAATTTTTAGAGCATCCTAGAAAATTTTGTGGACAGATCCTTGTTTTGCATATTTCTGCCATTTTGGCATTTTTAGGTAATTAATTTGTATGAGTTATTTTTGTGTTGCAATACTGTTTTCTAGCATGTATAAGATGTGTGAACTTGCTTTCTAAGTATTACTTAGCTATTTTATCATGTTAGAATGTGTGGACTTGAGTTGAGAAGAAATAGGATTTATATTAATATCATATGTTCATCTCTAGTTTATTACTTGCATATAATTTTTGATTGATTAATTTGTGTGCAAGTGATTGAATTGTTGTGTTGAGATATTAGATTCAGTACCATGTTGGTACTTATATTTTGTTAGTATCACCTCTGCAAGATTGCATTTGAGTTGGTATAAAAGCATGAGTAGCTTAATCATTACTATGAGAATGTTATGGAAAAATTCCCTCATGTGTGGAATTTTTGACATAAGAATTTGTGGTTGTAAAACCACATATTTTTGTGTTGTATTCATAGTACCAGTAGCATTTTGATAAGGTTGTTATGAGTACTTGAACCCTAAAGTTTTCACTTGTGTGAAAATAATAGCATGAGTAGCATTGCCTTGCTTATTTAAGCACCCTATTATTTTCTGCTAGTATTGTTATTGCACTAGGTGCTAGTTTAGGTTTTTGTTAATTTTTAGCAAGTATGACCAGAGGCCTTGTGACCTCTTAATTCTTTGTTATGCTAGTGGAACACCCACTGGTTTCATTGCATTGTTGGTGGAAACATTATTTCCCCCACACTAGATGTGTTTCTTTTATATAGTTCTATAACTAATGAGTGCCTAGTATTTTTGCTTTGGAATTTTTAGTGCTAAATGAAAATGAGTATGCTTCTGTTTGTAAGTGGTTATAATCATGTGTGGCTTGCTAGGAAAAATACATTCTTGGAGTGTTGTTTGATTCCTCTAGTAATGCCCCTTTTATTACCACTAATATATAGGAGTTGCCCTGCAAAATGATACCTTGTTTTATCCAATGGGATATTTTTGTTATAGCAAGTATAGATGTTTTTCACTCCTGTTTTTGTGACATGTACCCTCTGGTGGTATTTCAATTACTTGATTGAAATGCATCCATTGATTCTTCATGTTTAAGTAGTACTAGTTTCCTTAGCAGTTTTTGTATTGAATTATTTTTCTGCCAACTTGTGTTTGGTAGATATTTGTGTATCCTTGCATGAGGACATGTTTTCATTCCCATTATGATAACATGGTTCCTTGTTTGCATTTTATTACTTTACTTATTATGCATGCTTGCATAGCAAACTTTTAGTAGAAACATGTCTATAGGATTCCTCCTTTTTAGCCATTGTTTCTATTGTTCTCACTATGAGAAATTGTGTGTTTTGTGATGAGTCTATTACCTTGTTACACTTGTGTAGGCTCACTGATTTGTAAAAGTAACTTTTGCAAATCATGTGTCTTATTTATTCTTGATGTGAATTTAGACTTAGTAAGATAGCTACCTTTTTCTTTTTGTTGTTTGGTTGATAGACCCATTACCATGCTTATTATTGTGCATGTTTTATACACTTTTAGTAGTCTCACCCTTGTGAAACTAAGTATATTTTGGGTTTATTAATATCTTGGTATGAGAGTGGCACACCCACTGAATCCATGATATTAAGGTTGTGAGATATGTCCCTCCAACCTTAAGTTGTCTTATTAAAATGGCATTTCTGCCAAGTGTATTTGTTTGATTGTTTGCCTCCATTAATAATTGTGTGTTTGGTTATTATTTGATTTCCTTGATGTATGTATTGTTACGTATGGTTGCTTGCCTTGATTGTTTCTGAATGTGTGTCCTTTATTCTTTTTACGACGTTAGAAAAACGAAGAGGAAGGAAGTGTCGGGAAGCTCTGCTTCAAGTTCCAGTCACTCCAAAACCAGGGACACAAGGGATACCAGGCAAGCCATCCTGATGCTTGCTGATACAATACTTATCATTATCTATCATGCATGTTTTACCTATGAAGTTTTACAAAAACTTGATTATCAAAACTATTTTTGATGTGGAAATTACTACTATACTATATATAGGTTACTATCATGCCAGTAGTTAAACTTGGTAATACCAAGCCCATAAGCCACCATATGGTATTTATTACCATCAAATATACTAGTCCCTAAGTGGACACCCTAAAATTGTGATTCTACAAAACAAAGGCTTTACGGAAAAACCCGGAGAAAAGGCGGATCCTTGTTCTCCGGAGGAATGTGGAAGTGGTCATTTTTGAGAAAGTGGTGTTTTCAAAAATGACACATAACCTAGTCTTCGTCGGACAACCTTTACCGTACTGCCACCCTACCCCAACATGGGAAAGGGGCTTAACTTGAAGTTTGTTCTTATTAGTGTGTGCTATCTCAATGTGCTATAGGGGATGCGATCCTCTGAACCGAATGTCGTGGAGACATATAAAGTGTGGGATTAATTTTCCCTCCGGATGCATCAGTTGAGGCATCCTGGCTTGGCGGGGATTAGCTCGGTGCCGGGGATGTGGTAAAACTCAACTGAGAGATAGGCATATTCTAGCTTGAACATAGTGGATGGTTATGATCAGATACCTGATGTTTACATACTGTTGTTAAAGTCCGTGATTGTTCACGGGAGGTGTACTGGATCTGGTGGATGTGTACACCTCTGCAGAGTACAACTTTTTCGAAGAAGCCGCGTCCTCGGATATGGACAGTTGAATGGCCATGTAGCTAGCATTGTGTCAATGTTTTCAAAAAGGAAGTTTTTGAAAAGGGAATTTTGGAAAGGAAGTGTTGAACTTGTGAAGTTCGGAAAGGAAATGGAAACTTATACCTTGGAGGTATCGTCGATGATGAAAAGCCAGATGATGTTATACAAAACAAAATGTTTTGCAAAGAAAACCTTTTTTACTCTAAGCAAGAATTCTGGAAACTGATTCCAAGAAGTTTTGCAAAGAGAAAATATTCTTTAACAAAGTTTTACAAAACCTCTTGTACATGTGATATCGACAAGAGAAATAAAACTATATTATTTTCTTCTGAAGTATCTTCTTCAACAAAGATACAGAATAACCTGACTGCAACTATGGTGTCATCATATATGAACACCATTGATAGTGAACCATATTTATAGCCTACCTATTCCACCATATCAGCATATTTGCACGTTTAGTAAGTGACATGATGGATGTCTTGCTGAGTACATTCAAATGTACTCATTATGGTTTCGCCCCTGGTATCTACTTGCCAGACTTTGAGAAGGAGCATCCGAAGGATATCTATGAAGAGAAGTACGAAGTTGACGGCTTTGCGAACTAGGATCGTCTCCGGGTCAGCAGCCTGTAGGTTAAGGCGTGACTTGGGCTCAACTACGTTGTGTTTTATTTGTCTTCCGCTGTGTTTGATAAGTTGCCTGCCCCATGTGGCAGTTGCGTTAAACTTGATCATGTGATATTTGTGTAATACCTTTATGTATTCGTGTAATGGATGATGTATTTCTGTGTGCCAACTGTGTATGTGGTTCACGACTGATCTTTCTGGGATCGTGAATGTATGCATACGTAGGGTTTCAGACTGCCGGTCTGGGGTCCTTACACCCATAAAGACCCATGCTTTTCTAAACATGTAGAAATAATATAACCAGTATCTAAGAAAATTAGTAACAGAGGAAAATCAATACCAAACATAACATGGCATCACTCAATACATGAAAATAATCATGGAGCAAAACAATTGTTAAAACTAGACATGAAAAAGGGCCATTTATACAAGCAGACATGCATAACCATAAGACATCATCAAACAAGATTTATTCTAACATGATGGATCTGTAAGATAGAATCCAAGTAACCGAGAAAACAACACCTAAACATGCTAGTAATATCAAAATAACAATCTAATCAATGCCTCAAAAATTAACCATGCAAATAACAACTTATGGCAGAAAATCATCTAAAACTAACACGCATGACAATTTGATCTAGAGATCAGTCAAGCATGCAATAACATATAATATGCTAGAATAACAATATCTATGCTATGGAAAACAATACTAAAGCATTTATTCAATTCATCATACCAATATGAAGAATAGCATAATTTAACCTATTATTATTAGGAAAACAACCCTATGAGATTTAAACTATAACAACCATGGTTTTTCACACATAAATCCTAACATGCTAGTGAAACACTCAAGACACATCTTAAACATGAATTAATACCCTACACATGCTAGGAATTAACACTATTTAATAAAGGCATAGCAATAATATGCTAAAAAAAGGGATAAACACTAAATAATGCACCAAGCCTATTCTGTCACTCCTAAAATCATGAAACTCTAGTATAAGGTGATCCTAGTCACTAGAAAACCAATTCAATTGGATTCACCTCAAAATTCATCACCAATAAAATTAGACAATTCACATAAGTGCTCTCTGGCCTAAATCTAACATGCTTTTCATTTTCATCTCACCACTCAAGTCAACACAAGGACAACTGCAACAGATAAACATCGTCAAGGGCTACTCATAACAGTTGAGTTTGCAAGATTTGGATACATAAAGCTCAAGTTATTAAATAAATGGTGTTAATGAGTGCCTCTGCCATTTATTTTGTTTCTCCTAAAATACAGCATAAAACTTAGATCTACAAGTTGGAGGTGGTTGAGAATTAGCAGATCTACCATTGTGATTTTTAGTGTGGCATATTTTACTAGATGGCATTTTTATTTCGAATTAAAGTAAAGCACCAGATCTGTATTTGCACGGAAAAAGAAAAAGAAACAACCTTCTGTGAAGAAACAGGCCCGATCTGAGGGGAAACGGGCCGAGCAAGGAAGGCTGGCCCGCGAGCGAGCGTGCGCGAGGCGAAACAGTAAGCTGTCGTTCGATTCACCATCGACGGCCGAGATTAGATGCGCCTCGGTTCGAAAGGGCCCGTTGGATGCGGATCCGACGGCTTTGACGAGGCCTCGTCTGCACTTGCCGGCGACGACCAGAAAGCGCGGCAGAGTCCGCTCTGTTCCACCGTTGGGAGAGCGAGGCTTGCCGCCGGTGGCTTAAGAGGTCACCGGGAAGCGGATCCAGGCCGAGGAGACTCAGAGGGCGACAGCGAGTCGAAAGCCCACACTCCCGCTTGCAGGGGATGGTCGAGGGGGAGACTGTGACGAGGTGCGGCGGCTGGCGACCAAGGACGTCGTTGGGAGCACACCTGCAGGGGGTATACCTTAAAATTAAAAAGGGAAATAGTTGAGAGAGACCAAGGGAGAGGAAACGAAGCATACGGCTAGAGTGGAGAGACCCTGCAACGGTGGCTCGACGAGGAGGCCGTCCGTGGTGAGGTCGAGCTTGATCCCGACGATTGGGAGGGAAACAGATGGGGCTTCCGATATTGGTGTTCGATTGAAGAGGATTTGGGCTCGTGGTGCATGTTGGATAGCAAGGAGATGGCTCGAGGTGGTCTACTTTTCGGAGCTCGACGCCCGGCGCCCATGGTGTCCACGGGTGTACTTGCTCAAGCTTAACGAGGCATGGAGAGCAGGTCAGGGAGATTCAATGAGGTGATGGAGGTCCTGCAGGCGAGAGGTATTGGAGGGAGGAGGGTCGAGGTGAGAGGGAGCCGAGTGCCAATGCTGGCACCTGCAGGTGTTTGACAGCAGCTCGAGGGAGAAGGAGGGTGGTCTGGGGGAAGTGAGGGCCACAGATGGGTTCGTGGAGATCATTGGAGGCTAGTAGACAATGCCGCAACGATCTGCATGCCTCCCACGTGTTGGAACGCGAGCGACGTGTCAAACGGGTTCTGGGCGCCATGGCCAGCTCGTGGGTAAGGAAGAAGGAGACAAGGGGAAGGGGTATGCTCTCGCCAGGCAGTCACTAGGGTCTAGAGGAGTCTGCTGGCGCAAGGGTTCTCCCTGTGGTGCACTGTGGTGGTGGATGCGAAAATGGGGTGGTGATCACTTATTTGTCCCTTTGTTGGTGGCTGTGTTAGAAAGAGAAAAGACCAAGTAGACCATGTCTAGAGTGTTGAAGGACTAAAATCCACTGTCCATGTGCAGGAGAGAGGAAGCGAGAGAGAGAAGGATGACCAGAACAAGCATGATCTCAACAGAAGTGGTTTTTGCTTGTTTTCACCAAAATTTTAAATAGAACAGATATGACATATCATGTCCATTGGATAGAGGGTGAAAAATTGAGTCTAGGGATGGTGGTCACAAGGTTTTCTAAAAACATTTTTCTCACAAAATTTTGGAAATTCAAAAATGGAAGAAACAGTTTTTAAATGTTTTCTCCAAAATTTTCAACACAACTATCAAATGTTTTTTATAAATCAGTCCCACATGACCATATACATGTTGGGTAATTTTTCCAAGATTTTAGGAAATACTTTTCTTCACAAAATATTTAAAAGTCCATTTCTGGCCTTTTGGAAAGTGCAAATAATAAATAGTAAAATGCGTGTAAAACAAATATTTTTGAGTTGGGATGAGAGAGTATATAATATAGGACTCAAAAGTGATTTTTAATAAACAAGTCTTTCGAAAATATTTGAGGCACCAAGTGGAAAAAGGGTGAAAACAGGAGGTTATTTAATAGGCTAAAAACCATGAGGGATAAATAATTAAATGGCCACTGAAAAATAAGTGGACCACATGGATATGATGTATAGGTCATGGAGATGACAAGGGTAGGTTCTTTGGGCCTGAAAAAAATAAGGGGTGATTTTGAGTAACATGGACAAAGTGCTTTATGATAAAGGAGATATGATCATTATTCTGGGGATGCCTTTAAAAGGACTTTGAAAGATGCTACCAAAGGGTTTCAATATCCAGAATAACAACTTGGATAGATGGTATAGATATTAAACATGATATACCTGAGGGTACATTGATGAATAGAACAACATTTGACATAAAGGCATGTCTCCAAGGTTGGATATTTTTAAGAAAACAGAATTTGAGATGGACATATGATGGAATATGATATTGATGTTTGATCTTCCTATTACTAGGTTTTATTAAATAAACACACATTAATCAACAAGAAGAAATAAACACTTCAAAGCAACCACAAGATAAGATCACACAACAAGCAGATAAAATAACAAGGTGCACAAGATCACTTAAGCAACTGAGTTCTTCAATTTAATTTCCATGTGTTTTCTTAAGTGTTAATTTGAGGTAGTCATCAAGGCATACCATGACAGGAGGATTTTGTAAAGAGGTTCAGCTCAAAAGTTGTTATTTCCAAAAGAATATAACTGAGGCAAAACAAAGGGGTAACATAGTCCCCTCTTATAGTTTTTGCAAAATAAGGAAGTGAGAAGGAGTTTTTGAAATACTTGCAAAAACATCTTGGTTGAAAACAGGTTGGAGATGATTAGCTCCAAAATACTTTTCATATAGTTTTGGAAATTATCTTTTGTTTTCTCAAAAGTAGGCCTTTGGGTTTCTTCTAAAGTTAAAACATTTTCAAAAAGGTTTTTGCCAAAAGAGGGTGATGGATGAAGATGATAAGCTTTCTTGTAATGACTTGATCACAAGGGTTGTGTTTTTAAGAAATTTATGATCATTGGTTTTAATGCCAGGTGTTAACAAACACAAACACCAACACAAACAACAACCAAATAGAAAGAAAACAAAAGCATAAATAAAACATAGCAAAAAGTTTTTGTTGGTTGAAAACAAGTTTTTCATGTCTTCCGAAAATTGGGCTGTTACATCGATGCCCCCCCCCCACATAGCGCAGGCGCATACAACCCCTGCTCGCCTGTGGTAAAAGGAAATACCCCAGGCGCATATAGACAAAATTCGCCTGCGGTGATTTTTGGCCACAATAACTGCGGCCAGACACCCACCACCACCACCTATCCACCACACTCACTCACCCCTCCTCCAAACTCGACCCATTAGTGCTCCAAGCTCAATCCCCCACATCCCTCCACACTTTTTAGCTAATTCAACCAATCATGTTTGATATATTTTACCTAGTTACCCTACCCCACTTGCCATCTTCCAAATCTCCACGAGATCTACTAACCGGACACTAGATCTCACCACAAATGCACCACTAGCTACTTCTAGATCTATCAATCTCTCATCGGTCGTCTCTCCGGCGATCTTTGACGTCGTCATCGCGTCTATATATTTTGCATTGTGTGTCATCTTAATAGGTGTGTGAGATTTATTGGTGGAGGAGAACTCGATCTATTTTGCATTTTATTATGTTGCCATGAGGATGAGTTGCCAAAGTTTTGCCGAAATGTTGATTCATTTCCGTTTCGGCAAATTTCTGGCGCTCCGCGTTACCTTTTGTAGCAAAGGTCATGCCGAAATTTTCCGTGAAAACCGGATCTAATTAATGAAACCTCTCTTGTCGTGCAGGCGACAATGGTCATTGCGATGAGGACAAGCGTGGTGCATACATATGTGCAACTCGCGACGGCCGACAAGCATCGATACAACTGCACCGAGATAGAGTGTCCGTGTCTAAAATGGAAGTTAGGGTCCTTATTCAAACCAGATTATGATAATGTGGAGAAGCACCTGCTTAGGTATAGTTTCATGGAGGGCCACACTAAGTGGATGGATGATGATGAAGACGATGATCATGACGAGACCAATGGGGCAACGACATGTGAAGATGAGGAAGAGTCTGAACATGGCAATGAAGAGGACGAAGAGGCTGCCGACGGAGACGACTATGAAGAAGAAGGGAGTCATGGTGATCAACAACATGTAGAAGATGAGGACATGAACACTCCGCTAACTACATCCGTCCGGGACCCTCATGTTCAAGAGCTTCTTCTCAAGTACAGGTCGACCGACTCCATACGTAAATCTAAGATCACGCAACTAGAGATAGACTCTACAACTCTGTTGTATGACGCAAGTCGCGGGGCGAAGGAGTCACGCTTGAGAGTAGCTCTCGATCTTCTAGAGAAGAAAGCAAAACACGGATGGACCGACACAAGCATGGACGATCTTCTGCTATACCTGAAGACGCACTTACCTGAAGGGAACACATGTGCTAGTAGTCTGCAGGAGGCCAAGAAAATAGTGGGCCCCCTCGATTTACCGCACACAAAATAGCACGCTTGCGTCCGTGACTGCATAATTTATCGTAACGAGCAGGCGGACCAGATCAAATGTCCAGTGTGCAGTGCTGATCGTTACAAGAGGGGGACGAAGAAAGCTCCTAGGAAATTTGTGTGGTACTTTCCACTCGTTCCCCGTCTGCAGCGGTACTTCAAGGACCCCAAGGAAGCAAAGCTCATGCGCTGCCACGAGGAATGAAAGAAGGCGGTGCTGAGTGATCCAGAATGTGTTGAAAAAACAGTGCTAACACACCCTTCGGATGTACAACAGTGGAAAGCATTAGACGCATTTGATGAAGAATTCAGGAACGATCCAAGGAACATCAGGCTTGGTGCAAGCACCGACGGTCTCAATCCGTTTGGCAACCAGAGCAGCAAACATAGCACCTGGTCTGTGTTTGTATGGATTTACAACCTCCCCCCATGGTTGGGTCTGAAGAGGAAGTACATACACATGAGTAAGCTAATTCAAGGGCCGGCCCAGCCAGGAAGCGATATCAACCTGTATCTTGAGCTATTCAAGGAGGATCTAGACATGTTGTGGGAGGAAGGGGGTGGAAACATGGGACGCCTTCAAAGAGGACCATTTTCGTATGAGAGCCGCCCTGATCTCACGACGGTCCAGGACTTTCTCGGATATGGATATATTGTGTGTCAAGTGTGCAATGGACACAAGTCTTGTATCAGGTGCATGTAATTGACGTCGTTTCTACAGCTACACAAGGATCCCGGTTTTTCTAAAACCGTGTACATGAGGCATCGAATGTGGCTACAACAGAACGACCCGTGGAGAAACTGTAGAGACCTGTTCAACGGTAAAGATGAGCTCGATCTACCTCCACACAAGAGAAGAGGAGAAGAGATCGATACTCTATTGAAGAATTGGAAAACGTTACCTCCGCCGGGAAAGGTACATAAGCGGAAGCGAGGAGAGAACCGAAAGCAAGGAGAGAAAAAGTTTCCTCCGCCAGAAAGACCGCTCTTGGGTTTATGGAAAAGGAGGTCCGTTTTTTGGGACTTGTGGTACTGGCCAATCCTCGGAGTGCCTCACTGCCTTGATGTCATGCATATCACAAAGAATGTGTGTGAGAGCTTGCTTGGCACTCTGTTCAACATGCCAGATAGGACCAAAGACGGGCCGAAATCAAGATACGACCTGATAGTCCTGAATATCAGGAGCGAGCTTCACTTACCGCCTTCTACGGGTAAACAGACGGAGGAGGGTGAGGATGAGGTGTAGGAGACGGACAAACGCAAGCGGAAAAGTTCTAAGCAACACCAAAATCACCGCCTGAAACCCTCTTGCTTCACTCTAAGTCCCGATAAGCTCGAGCAAATATTCAGATGCCTCGTCGGAGTGAAATTTCCCTTAGGTTACGTGGGGCTGATAAGCAGATACCTAGACACGGAGAAAAAAATCTTCAGCGGGATGAAGTCTCATGACTATCACGTGATGATGACGCAGATACTTCCGGTTGCAATTAGAGGGATAATGGAACCACACGTCGGTCAAACGTTGACTGGTCTCTCTAACTTTTTCGACGTCATCACTCGGAAGTCGATAAGCGTGAAGAAACTCGAAAGGATGCAGGAAGAGATCGTCACCATCCTATGCGATCTTAAGATGTACTTCCCACCTGCCTTCTTTGACATTATGGTACATCTCTTGGTCAATATCATGGACGATATCACCAATCTTGGGACGACATTCTTGCACAACATGATGGCGTTATAAAGAATGAACGGGATCATCAAATCATTCGGTCGTAACAGGGCACACCCGGATGGAAGCATCATCCATAGATTTTCTCACCGAAGAATGCATCTCTTTCTACAAGAGTTTTCTAGGCGAGGAGAAGCCAGTTGTTGGTTTGCCCTCAAACAACAACCTTGATAGGTTCATGGGGGTAGGCCACAACACTGGCAAAAGGGTAATGGAAGCAGACTCCTGTGGTCGGAGAGCCGACTTTGATAGGGACCACTTAGTAGTGTTAAAACACATTGACGATGTCGACCCTTGGATAGAAGAGCACAAAACCACGATAAAAAACAGTGCTCGCATGCCGATGACGGAAGAAGAGATATTTAGAGCACACAACTCCTCTTTCGCGCCATGGTTCAAAAAGTGGATTGATGCCGATCCCCCGCCAGTGACATGTGAGAAAGATAAAATTTATTGGCCTTGTCATATGGACCCGCGCCCAATCTGATGAATTATCAAGCAGACAACATCAATGGGTACACATTTTACACGGAGGAAAGAAACAAAAGTAGCGACTATCAAAACTCGTCTGTAACGAATCTTACACGGGTGAAAAGGTTAGAAGATACTACGGAATGATCGAGGAAATCTGGGAGCTTGACTACGTTGGGGAAAAGCTACCGATGTTCCATGTAAGATGGGCTACAAACGTCACGAAAGAATACGAATATTTCACCAATATGTCGATGTCTGAAGCCAACAAACCCAAGTCCAAGAACCCCACTGTGCGAAATGAGTCGTGGGTGTTCGCTAAGCACATGGATCAATGCTTCTTCATAACCTACACAACCAAGCCTAGCCGTGTTGTCGTAAGGAGAGGAAAAAGGGCCCTTGTCGGAATGGATGGAGTGGCCGATGAGAAGGACTTCGACGACTTGGTCGGAGACCCGATGATGGAAGTACCTGGGGAAGACAATGCACCATACACCACAAGAAGAAGCAGGACTACACTACCTAGGTCAGGTCTTCCATTCACAAGAATAAGTCACGATATGGTGGTCACATATTCAACATCGACCAAGAAAGGCAAGGGTAAGATTGTGACGAAAAGCTGAGAGAGGGAAATACTCGCGATATGTGTGATATAGCATGCTAATACCGTATGTGTGTGTTTTGAGAGAGAAACACTCGTGTTATCTCTTTAAATCTATCTATTTACGCTCGATGCACCCCTAAATATTTTATATGTTATGTACACCTTTTATATGTATGTACTTTTTTTGAAGTGAAAAACAAAGTAGGAGCCCCCTAGTAGCATTCCGATATGCTCAATGTACCGGGGGGGAGCGGGTGGTTATATCAATGCAACTATGGGCAACCCGATTAATCAAATAATCTCTGACACTTAATGATGGCGCATAAAGTAATATAAGCGCCAGGGATAAGTTTTAGCGCAGACGCATCAGCTAAAATAAGCTCTTGGGGTAAAATAGATTGACACCCAAACTGTAGCCTAGCGTAATTTATAGCGCAGGCGCATATTTTACTCCGGTGCGCCTGGGGTAAGATTTAGCACAGGCGAATACTTGCCTTATGCGCCTGCGGTAAGTAGCCCAGGCGCATCTGGTGTATGCACCTGTGGTAATAAGTTTAGCTCACTGGACTGTGGGCCCGTCCACTCTCCCGCACGTCCTTTGTTCTTTTCCCCTTTCTCTCCCCGCACATCCTCTCCCGCACATCCTCTGTACGAACGTTAGATTTAACCACCCCCGTCGCCGTCTCCAATCGCCCACGCCGTCGTCGAGCACGGAGGAGTAGCAGGATCGACGTCGTCGCCCACGGAGGAGGAGGAGCTGCACGCAGACGGAGATCTTCACCGTCAACCGCACCGGAGCTCGACGCACGCCCGGCATGCACGTCGCCCGCGCGTCCACGTCGTCGTCTACGAAGCAGTTTGTCGCCCACGCCCACGTCGTCGCCAGGTCAGCCCCCTCTCCCCCTCTTCCTGCCCCCCCCCCCCCCCCCCCCCCGCTTCTTGGCTTCCGATGGGATTTGCAAGGATACGGCATGTAGCTAGATCTTTCATTTGCTTGGACAATTTAGTAGCAAAGAAGAAGCAATTTAGAAGAAATTCAAATATTTTTGGCTAGGTGTTGGCACTTTTACATTTACTGTATTCTGTGTGGGGGAGAAGGAGCAGTTTCAGTTATGAATTTCAGAGAATAGTCACATTTCAGTGTGGTTCATTCTTGTCTAGTCAGCCAATTCGTTTTCGTCTACAGTAAAGTGCACTTCAGTTCCCAGGTGGTACAATTTTTGGCGCCAATATTTATGTGCTACAACTGAGGTCTCTTGGGTCTCTTAGTTCTATGGGCATATGTAGGTGTGTGTCAGTATCTGATCAACATGATGTTTGCCAGAGACTTTTTTTCCTTGTCTGATTCCATAGTTTCTAGATATATGTTTTGTGTGGCGAGTGTTTAAAATAACTAATGCAGTGGTTTGCCAACTATTTCTATGGTGCTGTTTAATCTGATCCTCCGATATTGATCGTACCTCTGTCATTCTCCATGTCCAGCTTACTACACTGAATACTGAAGTGCAAGCTTTGCAAAGGGACGAGGATACACTGAAGACCAATCTCAACAAAGCAGAGGAGGAGGTAAGATATTGAAGCTCTCTTGTCCTTGCACCTATGTTTCGTAACTGCAACCTATCGTCCTTTCAGTGTATATCAATATGCGCAAGACTAGTTTGGTTCTGATGTTAAGATTTTCTTCCATGTTTCCTTGAAGGTAAAGTTGCTATTCAAGGAAAACAGAACACTTGACGAAGCGAACAAAAGGCTACTTATTTTACTGGACAAAGAGCAACATCGATCTGAAAGAAAGGACTGTGCCAGTAATTCCACAAAGTGCAGCAGATTATGTCAGTCATCATCGCCGAACAATTAAAAATAGCAGATTATAGTTTGTGCAGATTATCTCAGTCATCATCGCTGAGCAATTAAAAACAAGAAGTTTCAGGTTAGCTGCCTTGATTCTGGTTGTTTTGTCTAAAGCGTGATTCTGTGGATACATGTGAATGGTCTGCGGTTTCTAGATTATTGCACTGACTGATGGAAGTGAAATATATCAAAAAAAATGTCATGGTGGCAATAGGGTATTTTGGTGTTCTTTTTACTTTTTGGATGAGTATCTGAATATACAAGCATGCTAGATTTGTTATTTTTTCATATACATAACCTTCTGTGTTTGCAAAGGATCTTGCCTATGATGTTCTTGTTGTTTTGGTGTTGTTGCCGTTATTTTGGTGATGTTGCAATGGCAAAGGGCCTCCAAAAATTCTTATATTTTGGTGTTGTTCCTATTATTTTGGTGCCGTTTATCATATAAAAAACTGGGGTCAGTTGTTGCTGTTATTTTGGTGCTGCTGCTGCTGCTACTGTTATTTTGTGGTATTTCTGTGAATGTTAGCCATTTTGGGGTTTTGGGAAAATGTTACATGTACATTGAGTGCCAATGTTTTGCTGGAACGTTGATTCATTTTCGTTCCGGCAAATTTCTGGCACTCCGGCATGACCATTTATAGCAGAGGTCATGCCGAATTTTTCCGGTGACTAACCTACTAATTATTTTGTCTACTCCTTGCTAGGCATGTCGTCTTATTATACGGATCCGACGTTATTTGACCACTACATGCTTATGGCCAGAGAGTCGCAAGAGGAACAGAGGGCCAATGATGGCGATGATGATAGGACTGACCAGCCCCCCGATGGCGAGCCCCACAATGACGATGGGCTCACCGGTGGCGAGGAAACCACTGATAGTGGCGCCGGGGGTTCCTCTGAGAGTAGCAAGGCGGCAAGGAAGCGTCGGCAGCGAGCTCCGAACAAGGTCGGCAGCGTTCGAGAGAAATTCACGGAGGTGGATCCTTCCAATGGCACGCCTGTTTTGCCTAAGGACCTTGTGAAGGGGTACTTCCTCCAAGTTGGCGATCCTTCGAGACGTCGTCAATATCAATGAGCCGACTCTCAAGAAGAAGCAAACTCTGCGTGCCCAACTCATCTCGAGGCTGCACGCGCGGTACGAGTTCCGTCCCCCCTACAACAACGAGAATCTGAAGGGAAACCTGGTGAACAAACTCGCCCTCACTAGATTCACCGAAGCCCTGAGCAATTATAAGACTATGGTGAGGGCGATGATTAGGGACGAGGCACCATTCAAAGAGATCCATCGCCACTTCCCGCGGATTATGCCATATGACATCAAGATTTTCCTAGATAACCAGTCGCTTGATTTAACTAAAAATCAAACGACCTGGGGGAAGGACCTGGCGTCGAAGAACATCGGTCACCACAATCTTGGCTACCGTGGCTACGACGGCAAGGAGCAAGTTTGGGATAAAGATGTCCAGGCCTACATAGATAAAGGCCTTGAGAAAAGTAACGCCAATCGGGGAACTTGTCACGCACCCCAAGATGGTGGAGAATGTTATTTTGGTCACGGACGATAGCGTGAAGAATGTCGAGAAACTAGTGGTAAGCAATTTACCATTTCATGCTACTCATCATCATCAAGTCCATGAATCCATTATAGTACCAACCATTTCTAAGATGTTCATGTTGCTTCTACAGCTAGAAGAACAACAGATTGAATCTTGCTCGTCGGAGGCATCGACGGCCAAAGTCGCATGGGACGAGCATTTTATAAGGGGGTACAACAAGGCAAAGAGCCAGGACCCGCTGAAAAGGCCGCACTTAGGCCGTACCACCGGCGGTGGACTAAATAGGAAGCACACCAAGTATGGCTTGGCTGAGCCCAGCACTAAGGAGTCGCGGGAGGCGAAGAAGAGCCAGTTGAACCAGGAGGCGGAGTTCCTGAAGAAGAAGGTGGCGGACATGTAAGCAAACATGGAGAAGCGGATTGAGCAAAAGGTCGGGGAAAAGATGAATTAGCTCATACCTGCCGTGTTTGAAAAACTCTGTGGCTACATCGCCGGAGGCGGACACGGGCCGATGCCGACGGACCACATAGGCGCCAGAGGTGGACCGTCGATGTTGGTCGTGCCCGGCGCGGCCGCCGCCAGTGGTCCGTCGCCGTTGGCCATGCCTGGCGTGCCCGCCCCCGACGTGCCCGCCCCCGATGGACCACCGACCGTGTCCGGCGCGGCCGCCGCCGATGGTCCGTCGATGTTATCGTTGATTGACGCGCCCATCACCTGTGGTCCGTGGACGGTAGTCGAGCTCGACGCCCTCCCTGTAAATTATTGACCGTCTCAAGCCGTAGTCAGCTCAATATCACCCCACTCTCTGACCTAGCCATGATCTCGCAGGCTGACCCGACGGGATGCACCTTCCTGCTAAAAGTGGGCAGGGAGTTGAAGGATGTTGCGAAGGGGAGCATCTTGCAGCCATATTGAACTTGCTCCCATTGATGATTTCATAAATCAGTTCGATGGCGAAGAGGTTCCTCCGGAATTACCCACCAGAAAGCTTGATATCCAGAAGAAGCTAGATGGCGAAGAGTGTCCTTCTGAGTTACCCACCAGAAAACCGAATATCCAGAAGAAGCTAACATATTCCCAAGAAACTCTCGATGAGGAGACCTTTACGGCTCCACAACCTATGGTTAGCTTGAATACACTCTGTGCTACGGCCGAGGAGGCGGTAAAACAAAGCGGCACTCCCCTGTGCTTGAGGGCGAAGAAGCATCGGAAGAGGCCAACCAACAAGAAGAAAGGTGGTGCCTCCTCTAGTAGCCAGCCATCGGCCACTCGAGTCCTGGATCGTTTGTCCCCCGCCGTCCCGTGGAGGAAGGTGCATCAGATAGGTAAGCCGATGCTGCTGCCAGAGGTTGTCACTGTCATGGGTAATGACATGAGGAGCATCCACGACGGAATTTTGCAGAACGAGACAAAACTTCTACCAATGAAACATCCCTCGTACCCGCTATACGTGGTCAAGGTGCCTCGATCCACGCGCTTTTTGGATACAAATCCCATAGAGGTGTTCTTCATTAGATATGAAGACGTATTCAGGGTCTTCCACTTGGGAAAGCTCGCCAAAGCATTGTCCGCCTGGTATCGCTCAGCATGGCGCACGATATCGCCATAGAGAATACCCCAAACATCACGATTATGGAACCCTACTACGTGGTCGAGGACTACTTCCTGTCAGTTGCGGACCGGGTTGTTATCATGAACTATATCACGAGTTTTTTGATACATAACAAGGATATGAACGCCATTCTCATGCCATACTTTCCCCTGTAAGTAGTCCTCCGCTTCCCGTCATTACATTCTTTCTAGAATCTCCTTAGTATTCCGATGATGATGGCTTGTTCGAAATGTTCTACGTAGAAAAGGAGGACGTACACTCATCGTCATGGAACCGCATTGGTCGCAAGTGACTTATCTCGACACGGGTAGGGCGGTGCAGAAGGTCTACAGCGAGATCAAAGCTATTCTTAATAGTGCCCTCAATGGCTTCGCCTCCGATTTAGGCAAGCTCCTAAAAAAGGAGAAAATAGTCTAAGGCGCCTACATGTGCAACCACGTAATCAACTTCCCCTACCTCAAGCAATCGGCACAAGAATCTGGGTTGGAAGCTTGCTATGCCATCTTTCAGATGAGGGAGTACTTAAAGGATGCACAAGAGGTATTGTTACCAAGTGATTTCCGAGACAAGACCACAAAGATGGCCGACACCTACGATGAATATGTGAAGGCTGAGTTCCGTCGCATCAACGGAGGATCTTCACGATACTCAAGTCGGATGTCATCACTCGGGGTGGCTTGTTCTTCCACGGCCACACACCACCGAGCAATCGTGACATAGAAGCACACCTACAACAGCAACGTGACATCCCGACATTCAACACGCTAGAAGGCATTTGTCCGTTCCCGCCGAGACCATAGGATTGACAAAATGTTAGTATACACTTGATGATTAACTTTCCAATGCGTAGAATCTCAATATACTTGTATCGTAGAACTGTTAGTCCTTTATTTGTCGTGTTTGATTCATAAACCTTGATGCTTCTATTATTTTGATAGTTATTTGCAGTCTATTATCAATTTCCATGCTAAACAAATATTTTTGTCCAGTGCACAGATGACATGGTATGTTGTGTATAAGGGTAAGGTTCCCGGAGTCTACGATGATTGGGAACACTGTCGGAGACAGGTGCACGGTTTCAGCGGCAACAACTACAAGGGGTACAATACCATGGTGGAGGCAGAAGCTCGATACACCACTCATCTAGCGAGAGAGAAGACGGAGACGACGAGGGCCCGGATGACCACCTTCGCCATCGCCGTGCTGATACTCCTTGTGTTGATGCTACTTATTCTAGTTCTTGTATAACTAAACTTTGAGTATATCGTTGAACTATCTCGAATCGAGACTATGTAATACAAACTTGTGTATTATGTGTTGATGATCGATGTTATTTTGTGCATCTCTAAATTAGTGCCAATTGATCGACGATGGAATCCTATCTGTCATTTTGCTCTACTTTCTTGTAATTTGTGTCAATTTAATGTATTTTTTTGTTTGTTTTTCTTTGACACGTGTAAAACTTAGCACAGGCGAATATTTTTGTTATCTCAGGCGAACATGTACCCCAGGCGCACAGGCCTTGTTCGCCAGCGCAATGTGGAGATACCGCAGGCGCAGAGAGGATATTCACTTGAGCTATTTACAGTTACCGCAGGCGCATTTGGCTATTTGCCTGTGGTAAGGCAATACCACTGGCGCTTAGGTCCCAGGCAAACAGGTATTCGCCTGCGGTAAGCCCAAACTATTCGCCTGGGGTACTGTTTTCCTTAGTAGTGTATGGCTCTTATGCTCTCTTGATTCGTTGCTCCCAGTCTTTTGCTAGCCTCCACCTGTACTGAGTACGAGCCCTACTCGTGCATCCAAGTCCCCAAAACCAAAGTTTTCCCATTCTATCCACCATACCTACGTACATGTGGTACTTAACCGCACTCCAAAGTAAATTGCTCATATGTTACCTTTAAAACTTTCAAAATTACTTTTGTTTTGTGCTCCTGTTTTAGCTCATGAGGACATAAATATAGAATCTTTATCTCACTTGTTGATTAAACTTTCACACCCTGTACTAGTGGCTTCATCCGCTTATTCAATGATAGAAGAGCTCGCAGCGGGGTGCTCAGCCCCAAATTAATAACACAAATTTTGTTCACTATTTTTCCCCTGATTTATTAGTTAAAGCATAATTGTGTAAACAAAAGAGAAACATGGATGAGCTTCTACCCAGATGCGTCCTTCTGTGGGAGCCGCTATTGTGAAGTCTAGTTGTCTTGTGACCTACTGTATTTTTTTTACCACTCGTTGACATAAGCATACACCTCTCTTAAAAAAATGTTTTAATACCTCTGTTTAATAAAATAAAAGCTCTAGCTGATGAGTGATCCATGCTTCCCTCTGTGAAGAGCCTTTCTTTTACTTTTATGTTGAGTCTCCATCTTCTAACTTTATGCACAGTTGAGAGAGCATTTTGTCCATTCTAAGTTTTATGTGCATTTGTCCCAGAAACATTATTAATTGATTCATGATGTGTTATTGCTTGTTCTCTAATTATTTGTTCTAGTCTTCCTTATGAACTTTGAAGGTGTCCTGGCATTTATGTTTTGCCCCACTCTTAAGGACTAGCGAAATATCACTTTGACATGTTCTCTCTATACTTGAAACAAACTTATATTTTTCTTTGCATTGTTATTCATGATTTTTTATTTGAGTTACTTCTCATGATGCAAAGTGATTGCTATGCTTTATTATTAAAGTTTTATTTATCATGCTTGTGTTAAAGTTCTATGATCTCAGCTTACTTATGCTTTTACATTATTGATGATCAAGTTTATGTTGGTAGCTTGTCACCTCGGAAATTATTGTGTTTTTATCGTTTACCTACTCGAGGACGAGTAGGAACTAAGCTTGGGGATGTTGGTACGTCATAAATGTATCCTTAATTTCTGATGTTCCATGTTGTTTTGTTATTGTTTCCCACATGTTTGCTATACACTTTACGCCATTTTTATCGATTTTCCGGACTAACCTATTGACAAGATGCCATAGAGCCAGTTCCCTGTTTTCTGATGTTTTTAGTTTCAGAAAAGTTGTTCTAGAAATATTCTCAGAATTAGAAAATTTGAAGCCCACAATCTTAGAATTCCCGAAGGGGGGCCTCAGGGGGCCCACACCATAGGGTGGCGCCACCCCTTTGGTCGCGCCTCAGGTTTCAAGTGGGACGGGTTGTGGCCATCCGCTACAGTCATACGCGGGAGCGGGCATTCCGCAGCAAATCGCTGGAGTAGTGCGGGATAATGCGGGCATCCCGCATGAGCCCGCATCAACCCGCCAGGGAGTACTATAAAACAAGTACATCTTGCAACTTGGTGTTGTCCATCACAGCAAGGGAGTACTATAAAACAGTGCCTCACAGACTCACAGTCCATCATACAGCACAACTGTGGAAACAATATAGTACTATAAAACAAGTACATCATGCTACCTCTCGATCACATCGATACTAGATAATTCAGAGCTGTACAGGAACGACTCACACACGTACTGGAACCGTTCACACAGGTATTAGAATAGTTCACACAGGTACTAGGAAAGTAGACAATATTGTCATAATCTTCAGGTAAGCACATTGTGATCTTCAGGTATGCACACATAATTATGAATTGTTGTCTTGACATGAACAAATCTTCAGTCTTCATTGCAGAACCTAAACAAATACACAAGGTTTACATTCATTTATCCAAATGACAGCAAGCTTTAGGATAAGAAATAAGAACAAAAGAGCCTATGCCAACAGTCAAACTAGTATGTGGCTAATTTTCTCGTGGTCCTTGCTGCAAACAAAACCTCGTGGTAATACCACCTCTGCTCAATACCCAGAATTGTAGCAAGGAAAGAATAATTTATATCTGGCCATGCATAGCAATAAGAAAGAACAAGAAATAATGAGATAACAACCAGCAACGCGGACAACATAGGCCTATGTGCTTAGCGGGTAATGCAAAAATTGTTCCAAGTTCAGCATTAGCAAGATAAAATATCTGCATATGGCCATCTAGAGTACTGGTGAGAAGTAAAAGGAAGGCGTCACAATTTAATCTGTTTGTCGAATTTGAGCAAGGCATAGGAAACCAAACCATTCACTACAAAAGCAACCGTGAAGGAGGAATTGTTTGTGATGCATTGTAGTGCAAGAGATATGGGCAGTATAATCTAAGAAACCAAGACACGACTTTAATAGCTGCAACAAATAGCAGAAGCACACTGATAAAATAAGAGGTGGCATAATAAGGAAGCAAACATCAATAAAGCACAATCAGCTCTAGTAAATTTGTTAATAGTATTGACAAGAAAACACACCACAGGAACTAAAGCTACATTCTTGGATATTTTGGACTAACGCACCAATGAAACAGTCTGCATGCTCACATACCAAAGTGAGGAAAAAGCAAAGCTGCATTTGACAATGTTGCTGTTGCTTGATCATAGCTGGCTAGTAGAAAAAGGCCTATGGAGTAGTACCAGTCAACCATCCGTCCTACTACTAGTACATCCTCAATTCTCAAGCAGTAAAGAAAAAACATAACTAATGGATTAGCAGGCCATAACCCTTTTCATGAAAGCTATACAAGAGTAAAGGCTTAGGTACTTTTTATGGCGATAAGAAAACGTTTTCAAGCATTTTTCTTCTCATCTGATTGGATAAAATGCATTTTTATGGTGCAGCTAGAAGCACATTTTCTCTGATTGAAATGAGATTGATAGTACTCTAGCTAGCTACTTCTAGGAGCACACCACATGATGCGCCAGATCAGGTGCAGCTAGAAGCACATTTTCTTGCTGCTTCAGCACGATGGCATCTAGTTGTTGTTGATGTCTAAAAAGGCAATTATGGATCGGGGGAGTATCTAAGCTGTATACTGAACCAGGTTTCAATGCAAACAATTTCTCTGCTACCGTTACATTCTGAATCAGACAATGGGAAATATAGTTTTAAGTACATCGGTCAAGTGCCGTAGCTGCAACTTCCAACATGCATGACCTTGTGGAAACCAAGTGCATATTGTTCTTCTGATACTTACGCATGCTGTGTGCAGTTGAGGATTATGAAGAAATCTTGAAAATCTTGACAGAGAATGGATGGTTACCTTCTGTTTCCTGAGATGGACGGGGTGGACCGACAGTAGCAGCAGCCGGTACATGGGCATGGAAGGGGGCCGGAGGTGAAGCAGTAAACGCAATCGACGCCGAGGAACCTCCAACATCTGGGCCTGGAGGTGGAGCAGGGACGGCGACGGTGACGGAAGGTGGAGGAGGGACAGCGAGAACGACTTCAGATCCAGGGGCATGAGAGGGGGCCGCATGTGGAGATGGCTGCGGCGGCTCCATCGACTCCGGCATCAGGAGCTCCGTCGAGGATCTTGCTCTTTCTCGGCACCACCACCGCCGGCAGCTTCTCCTCCTCCCCGAGATCTCGCAGGCAGCGAACCAGCGGACGGGATATTTTTTCTCTCAGCGGCAGGCAGCTCGTGGGACAAGCGGTGTATGCGAGCCCAGCGGCAAACTAGCGGGCGACGCGGCCTGCCCGCATCAGCCCGCAAGAAGTTATGCGGATGGCCCAGCGGGCGTTATGCGGGGTGATCTAGCGGGGCGGCGTCGCGGCGCTGCGGGACTGCCCGCCCCACCTGAAACCTGAGCTGCGCCGGGGGGTGATGTGGGGCTTCTAGGCCTCCACCGCTTTTTCCCTCTCGCCTATTTAACCCCCTCGAGACGTAAACCCTAGAAGGATCCCACTTTAACCGAGAAACACCCGAGGCCGCCGTCATCGTCATCCTGAGATCGGGAGGGTTCTGGAGCTCTCCCCGGCACCCTGCCGGAGGGAGAAATCATCACCGGAGGGGTCTACACCACCATGCCCTCCTCCGAAGTGATACGTGAGTAGTTCGTCCCTGGACTACGGGTCCATAGCAGTAGCTAGATGGTTGTTCTCTCCACTTTGTACCTCATGTTTAGATCTTAGGAGCTGCCTATCATGATCAAAATCATATTTATGTAATGCTACATGTTGTGTTTGCTGGGATCTGATGAATGTTGAATGCTATGTCTTCTGATTAACAATCTATCATGTTATTTTCATGCTTATGTTATTTATGATCTTGCGTGCTCTCTGTTATTAGTAGATGCTTTGGCCAAGTAGATGCTAGTAACTCCAAGAGGGAGTATTTATGCTCGATAGTGGGTTCATGCCTCCTTTTCATTTGTGACCGAGTGACAGAAACATGACAGATGGAGGATGTGAAGTTGGCATTAGGGAGAAAACAATGATGTTTACTTAGTTTACATTGTTTACATTACACACTTTACTTACGGCGATAATTTGTTTCTTGCAACTTAATACCCAACTTTGTTCGGATGATATTTGGAGGGTGGATTATTAGTCATAGATGCAGTTGGATAACGGTCTATGTATTTTGTTGTAATGCCCGCATGAATCACATAGTAATCTTTATGTCTTGCGTATGCACTACGGTGCAACCTTCATCTTTGTGAATTGCCCTGCTGTAATTTTTTCAGCACACATGTTATCTATCTTTCACGGAGAGACACCATTAGTGAACTATGGACCCCGGTCCATTTTCCTCATACTGATAAAACACCTACTGCTTTCATACTGCTCTCATACTGTTCCTACTATTTTCCTACTGTTTTCCACACCATAAGTTTAACCTCTTAGTGTTTAGAAAAACCGGTGAGATTGACAACCTCACTGCTTCGTTGGGGTAAAGTGATTTGATTGTGTTATGTAGGTTCCACGTTGTTTCTGAACCGGTACTGCGCCCTGCCATCTTAGCTGCTTCAACCTTCTGAAGTTACTCCTTCCTCCTTCTTCCTCTTGGGGTCTCCCGACGAACATGTGTTCACATGCATCAATGTGATTGAGCTTTTTATTTTGTTAAACATAGGTATTGAAAACAATTTTTTTAGAGAGATGTGTATGCTTATGTCAACGAAAGGTAAAAAGAAAATACAGTATGTCACAAGCCAACTAGACTTCACAAGAGCTGCTCCCAGAAGGACGCATCTGGGTAGAAGGTCATACCTCTTTCTCTTTTGTTTACACAATTATGCTTTGACTGATAAATCGGGGGAAAATAGTGAAGAGAATTTGTTGTATTAAGTTTGGGGTTCGGCACCCCGCTGCCAGCTCTTCTAGCAATTGGATAAGCGGATGAGGCCACTAGTCCAGGGTGTGAAATCTAATCAACAAGTGAGATAAAGATTCTTTATTGACGTCCTCATGAGCTAAAATAGGAGCACAAAACTAAAGTAAGTTTGAAGGTTTTAAAGGGAACACATGAGCAATTTACATTGCAATGGCGGTTAAATACCACAGGTAGGTAGGTATGGAGGACATATTTGGCATAATTTGGTTTTTGGGAGTTGGATGCACGAGTAGAGCTCATACTCGGTACGGGTTGAGGCTAGCAAAGAGTAGGAGCGGCAAATCAAGAGAGCATAATGGCCATAATCATGCATAGCGACAAAAACATTATTAATAAAAGCATAAGTGGTATTACAAGTCAAAAACTAAATGATCATAGAGGCTAGAAGTGACTGGTTTGTAGTCATATCCTTCATGTAAGCATGTGCCAAGTCAACGAAATAAAACATTCAAAAGAGAACACCACAAATTTATGCGTCAATGTGATAAAAATAACTCATGATTCTTTCAATGGAACATTAAACACTCTCATTTACTTGAGACAAGTCATGCTACAAAAATAACCACTAGGCTTAGAATTAAAATAACATCTTACATTACATGAAAAAGTCTAGCCACAGTCTATACAAGCTTCTTTTTGCACCGTTGTAGATTTTACCACATGCAGCATTTTCTTTTTCTAACAAGCACCAATCAATAAATGTTTAAAAAAAATCTCCAAATGATACAACAATTAAGAAAGACGGTACTAACATAGCTCTACTAAAACTAACAACTCTGAATAAGAGATGGATGAAAATAGGAGCTAAAATAATTGCAGCAACTAGAAGGAAAAACTAAGAATACGAGAATAACGATTATTCATAAGAAAAAGCGAAGCGTGTCTCTCTCCCAAATAAGAATGCTAGGTTCAAGTGATATTTATTGCAGAAGAAAAACAAAAGAAAACAAAACGAAAAATAAAAGACACTCCAAGTAAATAGCATATGATTTGATAGAATAAAAATATAGTTTCATTAGAAGTGACCTGATAATTTGCTGATGAAGAAGGGGATGCCTTGGGCATTCCCAAGATTAGACGCTTGAGTCTTCTTAAAATTTTATGGGATGAACCACGGGAGCCTCCCCAATCTTTGGCTTGGCACACTTCTTGATCACATTATATCACCCTCTCCTCTTGACACTTGAAAACTTCCTTCACACCATACTCAAAGTAATTCTCATTAGAGGGTTAGTGGACTATAAAAACTTCATGGGTTATGCATGGTTACAAGTGCTATTGATACTTTTAAACATTATCTATATTCACTGATGTTTTCGTGAAGCAAAGAAATCCACTCGACATAGTAAAAGAGCAAATACAAGAAAAATGGCAGAATATATCAAAACCAGAACAGTCTGTAATGACGAATTTTTGTTGGGGCACTTAAGTTGCTCAAATCAAAAAAAATAAAGAACAAACAACTTTCGGAATTAGCTGAGGAATAAGCACAAAAAGTTTCAGGTCATTTTCGTCTTTATGTGAATTATACGATTTTTTACTCTGGACAGCAGAAATCTGTTTTTTGCGCAGAAATCCAAAACCAACTCCAACTTTCGCTGGAAACTTTACATGGCACAAATAATGCATGAAAATAAATATACAAAGTAGTTTATATAGAATTATACAACACCTTGACTCAAAGGAAACAGAAAAAAACAAAGAAAAAAATAAAACCATGGGTTATCTCCCAAGAGGTGCTTTTCTTTAACGCCTTTTAGCTAGGCCCAAAGTATTTTCAAGTGAAGAAGAATCAAGAAGCAAGTATAAAACAAATTTAAGTCTCACCCACTTCCTATGTGTAGGAATATTGTAAAGAAATAAATTAAAGAACCTGAAACTATAAATCATGGGAAGGTAGAACAAGAGAAATTTCAAAACATTCAACAAAAAAAAGAGGTGTTTTAGTAACATGAAAATTCCCACAACCATATTTTCCTCTCTCATAATAACTTTTAGTAGCATAATGAATAAAATCAACAACATAATTATCACATAAAGCATGTTTGTCATGGTCTAAAAGCTCACAATTCATATCAAGCTAAAAAATAGTGGGATCAAAATTTAAAATAAAGACCTCTTCTTTCCCACTTTTAGCAATAGAAAAAAAAAGATGATTGGTCACTCTTAAAAGGTATGGAACACATTATAGCAATCATATTTTCAGTAGAATTATATTTTATAACATCAAGTAACGTAGGACCATCATCTAGAGCATTATCATATAAATTTTCTAAACAAACTTCCTCATTACATGCATATCAGTAGTTGGAAGAAATAGAGGATTATCATAAGATTTATTAAAGTAGCATGGATTGCAATAGAACAATGTATGAGTTAAAGAGTTACTATCATTGGGAGGTAGACATGGCTAGCTCCGTTCTTCCTCCTCTTGATCATCACTCTCCTCCTCTTTTTCATCCAATGAGCTTCCAGATTCAATATTTTCTTCTTCCATAGGCTCCTGCAAAGCATTAGTTTCCTTTGGTTGAGAGCATTTATAAAGATATTTAAGAATATAGCCATTTCCTTCCTTGTAATTATAAAAAAAAATCAAGTACATCATAAGTCTCATATTTATAAGGTGCATCATCATTATTTTTAAACAAATAAGCAATTTCGAATGCACCGTTCCAAGCAATAAATTCTTGAATTTGTTCCACATCATAAAGTTCATAATTTGCATTAACATAAGAAGATATGGTAACATTATCATTACATTCACATTGAAAAGGGAGGTATTTATACCTCCTAAAGCAACAAGATTTATCAAAGGAATAATTAATATTATAAGTAGAACAAAAGAATTTAGCATAGTTATGCAATTTATTAATTTGCTCCCATAAGTGTATCCATTTTGGTGACAAGAGGTATTACTTATAATTGTTCTTCCGTGAACCCATCTTGCCAATAAGATATAGTTACAAAGACATCAAGCATTGATAGCAAGAATGAATAAAACAAGATAACAAAAATAACAAGTAGAATAAGAACTATTTTTTGTGTTTTTGATATAGAGAAGCAAACAAGACAAAATAAAATAAACTAAGTAAAACAATAACAAAGTAAAGAGATTAGAAGTGAGAGACTCTCCTTGCAGAAATCCTATTTCTCCCCGGCAACGGCGCCAGAAAATCTTGATGGTGTAATTGACACCCTCGTTGGTAATCCCCAAATGCAAGGTGTAAAGAGCACAGCAGCAAGTTTTCACTCAGAAAGAAACCAAGGTTGAATCGACCAGTAGAAGAAAGAAGCAACTTATGAAGGTTGATGCAGTTGATATGGTAGGGCGCACTACCGGTTCAGCAGCACCATGGAACCTACACAACACAATCAATTCACTTTGCCCCAACGAAGCAGTTAGGTGGTCAATCTCACTGGTTTTGCTGAAAACAAAGCGGTTAAACGTATGGTGTGGAAAACAGTAGGAGAACAATGTGAAAACGGTAATAGCAGTGTGAAAAGAGTAATTGCAGTGGTTGTATTATCAGTATGAGCAAATGGACCGGGGTCCACAGTTCACTAATGGTGTCTCTCCATAGAAGATAAATAACATGTGTGGTGAACAACCTACATCGGGGTAATTGATAGATATTGAAACATCCATGATATGATGATTACTATGTGATTCATGTAGGCATTACAACAAGACTCATAGACCGTTATCCAACTGCGTATGTGACTAATAATCCACCCTCAGAATATCATCCGAGCAATCCTTGGGTATTAAGTTTCAAGCAACAGATAATCACATTAAGAAAAGTTTGTAATGTAAACAATGTAAACATCGTTGTTTCCTCCCTAATGGCAACAACACATCCTCCATCCGTCACGCTTCAGTTACTCGAGCACAGATGCAAAGGAGGCATGAACCCACTATCGAGCATAAATACTCCCTCTTGGAGTCACTATCATCTACTTGGCCAGAAAATCTACTAACAACGGAGAGCATGCAAGATAATAAATAACATACACATGAAGATAACATGATAGATTGATAATCAAGATACATAGCATTCAATATTCATCGGATCCCGACAAACACAACATGTAGCATTACAATAAGATGATCTTGATCATGTAAGGCAGCTTACAAGATCTAAACATGAGGCATAAAGAGGAGAGAACAACCATCTAGCTAGTGCTATGGACTCGTAGTCCAAGGATGAACTACTCACGCATCATTCTGGCGGCGGGCATGGTGGTGTAGAGCCCTCCGGTGATGATTTCCCCTCCCGGCAGGGTGCTAGGGAGAACTCCAGAACCCTCACGAACTCGGGTTGACGATGACGGCGGTCTCAAGTGTTTTTCGTGGAAAAAGGTGGATTCCTTTACGGTTAACCTTCCGCGGGGAATAAATAGGCGAAAGGGCAACGTCGGTGGGCGGCCAGGGGACCCACACTACCCCACGGCGCGGCCAGGGGAGGCGCGTTGCCTTATGGTGTGGGGCCCCTGTAGCCTCCCTCTGGGTCTCCTCCGGACTTCGTGGATATTCTGGCAAATCTAAGACTTCTGGGCTTCGAATCGTCCAATTCCGAGAATATTTCCAGAACAACTTTTATGAAACTAAAAACAGACGAAAACAGGAACTGGCTCTATGGCATCTTGTCAATAGGTTAGTCCCAGAAAATTGACATAATGTGTATAGCAAACATGTAGCAAGTAACATGAAAACGACATGAAACATCAGAAATTATGGATACGTTTATGGCGTATCACTACTAAGAGATATAATCTTAGCAGGAGATATTATTTTCCAATGAAAGCATATTTACACTTAGTGCATTAATCACTACTATTTATAGGCAAAGATAGAAACCTTTTAATCTCCCTCTTAAAGAGAAAGGAAATAATTTCAGTTTCAAAGTTCAACAAAATTATTAAGATGGGCAGCAGCATCATCAGAACTAACACCAGAAAATTGATCTCTCCTAATAAGATTGAATAGGACAGGCTTAATCTCATAAAATCAGCAATAGGAGCCGGTGGAGCAATATGTATGGTAATAAAACCATTGTTGTTTGTGCTAGTGAAGTCACACAACTTAGTGTTCTCAGGAGTACACATTTTAGCAAGATTAAAAACAAGATAAAAATAACAACTAGAAAAAGACCTATATTTTTTTGTGTTTTCGATATAGAGAAGCAAACAAGAAAAAATAAAATAAACTAAGCAAAACAAAACAAAAACAAAGTAAGCATATTGGAGGTGAGAGACTCCCCTTGCATAAATTCTCTTACTTCCCGGCAATGGCCCCAGAAAAAAGCTTCATGGTGCAGAAGTGCACTCATTGGGATACCCCAAGAGGAAGGTATGAAGAGTAGGACAACAAGATTTCCCTCAGAAAAAAACCATGATTGTATCGTTGTGTCTCAATAGACAAGGCCGGCTTCTGCTTTTCTAAGAGAAGATAGAAATTTGCTCTATTTTTATTCATTCACACAGTACCACGTACATCTAATCTGGATTGATTAGGGCATGGATGTACTCTAGAATAGATTTATTTTTAGGAACATATAATGCTGATTTGATTATATGGACATATATGTGGTATAGTGCTTCATATTTATTTGTATGCGTGCACAAGAACCTTGATAAGAAAATATAGGCGTGTATTCGTTGCTAGATTCAATCTGATCCTACTAGATATGTATTTACCACATAATAATGTGCTATGATGTATATTTCTTGAGGTTGCTTCACGCGAAAATCAAAGCGCCGCCTCTCGACCCGTGCGGCCGTGCCGCACTTGGGTGCTGCCCGTCTTCCTTCTCTGGCTCCTCTTCCTAGGTGTCCTGCACCTCTTGCCGCCGTTGGCGACGCCGTCGGGGCTCCCACTTCGTCTTCTCGGACGGAGGTGTCACTGGTAGAAAATAGGCCTATAGTCCCGGTTCGCAAAGGCCATTAATCCCGGCCGCACAACCGGGACTAAATAGGCGCGACTAAAGCCCCCCCCCCCTTTAGTCGCCCCCTCTTACGAACCGCGGCTAAAGGCCCGTCCACGTGGGCGGGTGGCGTGCGCCGGGGGCGGAGGACCTTTAGTCCCGGTTGGCCACACGAACCGGGACTACATGCTTTTTCGTTATTTCTTTAATTCATTTGGGTTTCTAATGATTTTTTACTCCCTTTTTTCAATTTTCATTCCCTTTTTTTCACTCCAAATTTTCACTCCCTTTTTTTTCAGAATTTTTATTATTTTCTTAGTGTCTAACTATAATTATCTCTAGTCAAATTTCTTACTCGTGGTCAAACTTCCCGCTCGGTCACCCATCCTCCCACTACTCTAGCACTAGCACGCTTATCTTCCGAGTTCCATCCCGTCCCGCATCCAAGTGTTTCGCACGCATGTATGTGATACTAATATCATATCAATCCTATTAACATGTTGATCGATGCCATATTTCTTTATTGTCTGAATGTCAAATAAATATTTTAATAAACAAAAGCAATGATGTAATTAATAATTTTGAATAAATAAATAAACATTAACTTTTTAATTTGTATTATTTCTAGAAAATATTCAGAAAAATAAAACTAATTAATTTTAAAATCTTAAAAATACTATTAATATATCAAAATATTTAGAAAAATAAAACTAATTCATTTTAAATCTTAAAAATACAAATAATATATCAAAATATTCAGAAAAATAAAATTTAAAATCTTAAAAATACAAATAATATCTCAAAAAATTCAGAAAAATAAAACTAATACATTTTCCCCTTTCCTAAATGCAAAATAAAATCTTATAAAATTCACGAACCAAACCATATGAAATCTAAACCATATAAAATTTGCAGATCCAAGTTTCGACTATTATTTTGGACACAAGAACTGTTTTGGCAATGACTATCTGTGAGAATGATTTGAACCTAACTTTTAAAATACATAACCAAAATGGACAAACTAAAATGTTCTGGATAGATATTGAAAAGATCTATCCATAGCACTTAGCCTCACATCAAGGTCAACAACCAAATGAAAATACCATCCTTTTTAATAAAAGACCAGTAGGCTCTTCTATTATTTTTAGAATGAGTTAAAAAATGTATTTTGAAGTAAATCCAACTGGATGAGTTTGGTATTGACTAGATCTATGTTTTCCTGGCTTAGATTAATTTTTGGACCGCTAGATTTGTTTTTGGTGAACAGATATAGAAACAGTACTTTTTGGTGAACAGATATATAGAAACGGTAGTTTTTCTGTTTTGTTTGTTTTCTTGATGTGTTTTTGTTTGTTTGTTTTGAAATGTGTATTTGACATAATATAGAAATAATATAGCTAGGAATTAATATAGAAATAATATCCATTACATAAAAATATATCCATTACATACTAATATATCCATTACATGCATATATCGAACGCAAGATGCGGTACACAAACACCATCTACTCGAGCTCCGTCGAGTAGATGCGGAACAACTCGTAGGCAACGTATGCATCTATGGCTGCATAGTCGAGGTTGATCCGGTCCAGTGGGTTCTTCCCCCAATACATGTGATTCTTGGAGGGGAAACCAGACTTCATGGTTTTGTAGTCGACGTGGATGAAGGCAGTTGCCATCGGAGCCATCCCGGTCTTGTGACCCTACAACTCATCAAAATGGATAAGGTCCTGAAGATCAATGTAGTGATCTTCAGATATCATAATACCCAAGCGCATCAACTTCTGCCGGTCTTGAGTGATGTCAACGCTGCAGAAGTCGTACCCCTTGTTGACAAGAAAATCAACAAGTTCCGGAGAATGCTTTGAACTACTGCAATAACAAAAATAGAACACGTGTTAGATATGTTGCAACACATGTATTCTTCCAATGCAACAAACAAATAGAAAATGCAACACTATCCTACAAGAGAGATTGTACGTGTGCGTTACCTTGCCCATTGGAAGACCAACACGATCTCCTTGAAGGCAATCTGGATGACGGCAACATCCCGTTGATTCGCCGTATACTCTAGATCAAGCCCGAAGAACTTATGGTGTTCATCGGCTTCTTCATAGAGATTGCTCAAATGCTTAAGAAGACCGGGGAGCCTCTCGCACGTATTGGTGTAGGCCACGTCGAGACTCTTGCGGCATGGTGTGGCCACACGAAGAGTGTTCCAAACTTGAGAACCCATGGGTGCTTGGTGGAGGAAGAAGAGAGGAAGAAGAGAAGAGAGAAGAAGAAACAGAGACTCTCGGGTGCGCACTGTAGCAATGGCCTTCTGCCTCTCGCTCGCGAAATAAAACCGCCGCGCGGGAGGCGAGCAGTTTGTATCTTTAGTCGCGGGTGGCCAGGCCAACCGGGACTAAAGACAGGGAGGCCCGCAGACTAGATCATTAGTCGCGGGTGGCCAGGCCAACCGGAATTAAATCCCTCCACGCGCTTCCCAACCCGCGACGCATGACCTTCAGTCGCGGGTCTCCTCCCGAACCGGGACTAAAACCCCTTTAGTCACGGTGCGCAAAGTTTGGGGACTGATGGGGGCATATGGAAGGCCTTTTTTCTACCAGTGTGTGGTGGATCGACGATGACCTCACCCGATGGTGCTTCGATTGTTGGTGGTGACTGGTGGACTAACGGCGGGCGGTTTCGATCAGGGTCGAGTGGGTTGCGTCGTGTCGATTTGACCGTTTTTCGTACGTAGAATAGTTCAAACATTACTGAAATACGAATATAATATGTTAGTTCAAGGGCATTTTAGACTCCCACTCATAACTATCAAGGGCATTTTAGACTTTTCACAACGTTACAGTAATTTAATATAGATTCCGACTCACAACGTGTCAGGACATTTTAGAATACTTCAAACATTACGATAATTTAATATAGAATCCCACACACAAAGTTCAAGGGCATTTTAGACTTTTCACCATTAGCAACTCACACCCGACTGCCATTTTACCAAACAGTTTTACTACTCACGGCAGCTTTTCAGCACAGGAGGTTTTCCACAGCCCACAGCTCACAACTGTTTATTTGAAAACCACAGCCCAACTAAACACCCTCTTAATGGGCCGCCGGGGTTACTAGGTGGGAATCGCTGAATATGTTAGTGCCACCCGAATCTTTGGGGGACCATTTTTCCAGGTTTCGTTTCCATCAGGCATCCGAGCAGCTCGGCCCACTTCCCTCGGTATTGGGCATCTCTAGCTAGTGGCGATACGTCCAAAGTGGTTTAGCGTATACGTCGCCTTCCTAGGCCCATCATGGTTCAATCCGCTCGATCAATAGTGATTATTTCTCCCATGAAAAGATATCAATTGTTAGTAGTAGTAGAATTACATTTTTTTCATGATTGTTACTGCAGTACTACGACTGCAGTACTACTATTTACCAATACTGTGTGCAGTTAACCTGACACGTGCAGCAACAAAAACACAAAGCCAACACGAACAATCGCAAGGAGTAGTAGTACGACCCATCGCAAGCGAAATCAATGCACCGCCCTGGCTTTCCACACAAGATTCATTGTAAGAAGAAGGCTAGGCCTGAAAAGGACATCTTCTCTCCCCTTTTTTGGTTTCCACCTATGTTGTCAACACGACTGTTAGCTGTCCCTCTCACCTCACGGCCGTTGCCGTCGCCGCCGTGGCCGGCAGGTCTGCCGCTGGCCACAACCTGGTCTCGGCGTTCACCGGCCGTTGCGCACCGACAGATAAGTTCAATCCAGAGGATAGGCAAAATCAGTTACCGGGATATACTAGTTTTTTAAGGTCAAATCATCCAGGTTTATTGAGCATGTGCTGCGTAGCCATTCCAGCAAGGGTCCTCACTCTGCCACTGCCCCCTCATCTCTACAATTATATAAGCACACTCCATCTGCCAGCTGCAGACTGTCTCACTAAGAAGGAAGACAAACATCGTCTGCTCTCAAGGGAAAAAACAGAGAGGAAGCTTCACTCCTTCAAACCATGGCAACCGACGGCCTCTCCAACGGCGGCAGCACTCAAGGGAAGCCCATCAGGTGCAAAGGTTCGTCACCCTATACAGACAATTACTTCGCCCGATCGTCTTCTTCAGTTCATAATATCCTCTTCTTATCTTTGCCGGCCGGTTCGCGCGGCGTCATGAATGATTGAACAGCGGCGGTGGCGTGGGGTCCCGGCGAGCCGCTGGTGATGCAGGAGGTGGAGGTGGCACCGCCGGAGCGCATGGAGGTGCGCGTCAAGATCCTCTTCACCTCCATCTGCCACACCGACCTCAGCTTCTGGAAAGGAGAGGTACATGTTCCCCAAGTAGTAATCGATTAGTCGCATGCACATAACACTACTGCGAATTCTGATTCTTCATCTGACACACCATGTTTGTGACTATCCAGAACGAGCTTCAGCGCAAGTTCCCTCGCATCTTGGGCCACGAGGCCGCCGGGTACGTTACCAAATACTACTAGCTCTAATAATTATGATTCTAGCTACTACTACTTTCTTGTTTCAAGCCATTCTTGAGGCCAGAGATATGTCTTGACTTCCATATATATAGTGTATAGGTTTGCCGTTCGAGTGAGGTACAGACTTATCTGTGAATAGTGCGGTGATTAATTATTTTCCTTTAAGAACTGGCACCATTTATTGCTGTTCGACAGAGAAGTCAAGGGTCTTCTGTATACACATGCAAAATCGCATCTCAATTCCCCTATTGGTTTAAACAAAGCCAACCTTGCCATGTGCAAGAGTTATTCGGAGGGAAACATTTTAATGGACCAACTAAATTCGGAAATATCTTCCCAGTTCGTGTAAAAAAATAAAACAGAAATTATGCATACACATACTGTACATGCATCTTCTTCTGTACAACTGCTCGACGGGAACAATATTTTGGTAGGTACCGGATCGTAGCCAGCAGATACATAGAATCAGTGCACATATATGGTTACATATGCACATCATAATATAGATAGTTTGCTGTTGGCACATGGTGTGGACGTTCAACGACCGACCCCCTCCTTGCTGGCCTTGGATCTAGCAACGGCGTCCCCAAGGCACGGCTCCCATCACACCAGCTTTTCCCATACGCACACTCTTTGGCATGTTGCTAACATGTCCTACTTGTCAGTTGATGCGATGCCGACACTGACATTGACTTTAAGAAAGCACCAATTTGGATGGGTTACTTTGTCCACTGCACAAAACTACCAGGTTCTTCCAGAACAGCAGAATTCGGAATTATAGAAAAAAAAATCTGACTTGTAAAAAGGATTACATATACCTTATGACTTGTCAATATAGCATGATATATTTTATCCAAATATACTGTAATTGTGTTATTGCAGATGATGAGTACAGTGATTTGAGTTTTATATTAATCTATTTTCCTCTTATATTTTTTACTAAAGATATCACTGTCACTCGTGTATAGAGTGGTCGAGAGCGTGGGGGAGGGGGTGGAGGACCTTGCGCCAGGCGACCACGTGGTCCCGATCTTCAACGGGGAGTGTGGCGCGTGCGCCTACTGCGACTCCACCGTGACCAACCTATGCAAGACCTACCGCGTGAACCCGTACAAGAGCACCATGGCGCTCGACAATGGCACAAGGTTTTCTGTCGTAGATCCGTCGAGCGGACAGCGACAACCGGTCTACCATTTTCTCAACACCTCAACATTCGCCGAGTACACCGTGCTCGACTCCGCATGTGCTGTGAAGATCAACCCTGCTGCCCCGCTCGAGAAGATGTGCCTTCTCAGCTGTGGAATCTCAACTGGTAATTTGTTCTGCTCAGTTTGAATTATTTGTCTAGTTGATCCTTGCTTTTCAAGCCACATGCACGTTCCTATGATTAAGATATTGGATGGTCCTCCAGATTTGATTCGGCACTAATTAACTAATCGATCAATCAGTCTGAAGTAACTAACATGGCACATACAAACAAATTACTGGTAGTATGGGCTTATCATCTACGTGCCGGCTTTGGTTTTTTAAATTACAACGGCATCCTTTGCTGGCAATTGGCAGACTGATAGCAAACACAAGACACTGTGCACAACCGCCAGAGGATCTTCCAAGAAGAAAACATGTAGTTAGCTGTCACGTAGTAGAGTTGCTGTCATACATCGGTTTCGAAGGTGGCAGCTAAGCCCCGTAACCTTGAGAAGTTATTGAGAAAACTAATATGCTTACATCACACGGAAATAACCGAGTATTCCTTCTTCAGAAGTTCATATTGTCAGTATATTTGTTTTTACGGATTTACTTGTGGTCATTAAAATTATTGTAATATTATTGTGTCATGTAATTCTTATTGATAGGAGTTGGAGCAGCATGGAACACTGCAAACGTGGCCAAGGGATCCACCGTGGCAATATTCGGACTTGGCGCCGTCGGTCTTGCGGTCAGCCAATTAATTATTTCTTTCTCCTAAATTTGCATCATCGTGAAAGTAAAAGTTATCATTTTTTCGCCGGCACAGTTAAAGTTACCATTACTGGTGATTAAAAATCTCAAAGCTGTCAGTAATAAATCTGTTTTCACTTTAGGTTGCTGAAGGAGCAAGGATCAGAGGGGCCTCACGGATCATCGGTGTGGACATTAACCCTGAAAAGTTCACCAAAGGTGCACATTCCGCCACGTGATTTTGCTAATTAATTAGCCATTTCCTATGTCACTTTCTAATCATAAAACCAAATCGGCAATGTTCTTTTTTCCTTTCATAAACCCATTCCGTTGAATGTCATCTTCCGTTTAATGCCAGAAAGAGAAAAGGGTATATGTCGGTAAAAT
The DNA here is from genome assembly GCA_028641055.1 of Alopecurus myosuroides. Lineage (NCBI taxonomy): Eukaryota > Viridiplantae > Streptophyta > Magnoliopsida > Poales > Poaceae > Alopecurus > Alopecurus myosuroides. Next base: position 78,222,505 of record CM054058.1, read on the forward strand.
AGAAACACATACAAAAGATCTATTACGGTATCTACATATAGGAATGCAACTATATAGACCGACCATATATGTCATCGTTTTCCGTGTACGAAATATACAGGGAAAGAGATGGGCATCACTGATTTCGTCAACTCCAAGACGTGCGGCAAGCCCGTCCACGAGGTAATCAAGGAGATGACGGATGGGGGAGTGGACTACAGCTTCGAGTGCAGCGGCAACGTCGATGTTCTACGAGAGTCTTTCATTTCATCACACGACGGATGGGGTTTGACTGTGGTGCTTGGGGTCCATCCAACACCTAGGATGATGCCGGTGCATCCCATGGAGCTATTCGATGGCCGACGGATCATTGGCTGCACCTTCGGGGACTTCCAGGGAAAGTCACAACTTCCACTCCTTGTCGAACAGTGCATGCAAGGGGTAATCACCTTTCCTTTTTTTTATTCACACCGACAATGCGAATTTAACTAAATAGTGAGATGAAAGATAAAGTTTACTTATGTCCAATGTCCATGAATGTATTTTACAGGAGGTTAAGATAAACTTTGATGGCTTCATAACCCACGAGATGCCATTCTCGGAAATCAGAGAGGCTTTCCAGCTCCTGGAGGAAGGCAAGTCCCTGAGGTGTGTGCTACGTTTGTAGTGCGCCCACGCAGAATTGAGCAATAAAGGAGTCCTGGTTGTGAAATTTGTTGTGCTTCTTACTTCCATGTGTTGTACATCTTGTATAGAAATATACTGAAGTATAAATTTCAACCAATTCGAAAGAAAAATATCTCTCGCAGAAAAACAAATATACAATATTAGAAACTGGTTGTTTTTTTTATATACTCATTGTGCTTATAAAATACACTTGTCAAAGTGGGAACACTCGACACAAAAGCTATGTAATACTCGGAAAAATAATGTTCAAAGACACTCAACAAAGTGGTCAAATTAGGCAAACAAGATGGACAAGTGTCCCAAGCAGTCTCCTTGCCATAAGTGGTTCGATGCTACCATCATTGCCAAGTATCACCTAACAGCCAATTCGCAAAGAATTTCGCTAATAAAGAATGGGCAATTACACACAATTAAAATGGAATAGCGAACGATCCTTCTTGGGCTCTCAGCACGAGGAGATCGCCGATACTTCCCCTGCCTTTGGCCAGCCGCTACGGCGGCTGCTGGGGGAACCTCAGATATGTTTTTTGGGTCCCTTATGGTATTGAAAATTTTATTCTCCGGTGAAGGACCTGAAGTGGCGATCAGAATAAAAGTATTTCAGCCCAACCCTAATCAATGTTCTTCCTCGAAGGACCTTCGACGGGCTGGAGATTCTAGTTGATCGCCGGGCATTAAGTCTGGCGTGATAAGCGTCTTTCTACAGCGAGGGTGATGCACAGAGGGGACGATATCAAAGAACATTGGTGTCCTCAGGTTCCACTTCCTCTCAGTGAATCTCATCCAGATATGTCTTCGTCGGAGAACTTGCATGTTTGGTGATCCCCTCTCTGTCTGGCCAGAGTTGGTTTTATGTCTCTTCCCACCTCGCTCCTTGCTTATGTGGATGACGATCTCTCGAGATTGTGGTCCATGGCATCTCCTGGTCTATGTCGACAACTTAGCAACCCCCGCGTTTACATGTCCCTATGTTTTTTCAAGCATTACCGACACTAGTTGTGCTAGACTTGAGGCGCACAGGGAGCATCGACCTTTGCGCATGACGCACCTTTGAGGAATGCAGAAGGGAGATTGTGATGAACTTTTCATGAACTTGTGTGTTATTTCTGTTTCTTGTAGTGATGGTTTCAGGTAATATGGCTTTGGCATTGTCAGAAATATAACAGAAAAATGGGCCACTTCACACGGTTTACAGAACCGGTGAGTGCATGGGAGGAAATGTGGAGGATCTCGCGCAACGGGTTTACGTGGTCTCCATGTTCAACTAGGAGTTTGCACCATGACTAATATCGGCGAGACATACTGGGTTAAATGGTTTAAAAAACCATGGCTGCGGACTGCTAAATCGGGACTAGAGGACCACTCCCCCCCGTTTGTCTCGGGTCGTAAAGTGATATAGTCCCGAATTTCTATTCAGGACTGTTGAATCGGGACTAGAGGACCCCTCCCTTTTGTCTCGGTGGGCCACAAACCGGAACTAGAGGCCCTCAGCGCGGCCGCGCCGGCTTGACGACTTTTAGTCCCGGTTCAATACGAACCGGGACTAAATAATTTTTTATTTTTTTTCCAGTTTTTTCATTTTAATTTAGTCACTATTATTTCTAACTCTAAACATTCTCCATTAGTCTCAATTATTTCTAACTCCGATCACTCTCCTTTCATTCTAAACTGACACTTCTCAGCAGGTACCAATTCTGAGACTACTCCACTCTTAGCATGCTTAAGTTTTTAGTTTCTTCTCTCTTAGATTCCAAGAAACAAATCATGTTTTCCTGACAATATAGTATGATGTCAATCATGTTAACCATTGAACTATGATGTCGCACGTCTTTATTTTGTGAATCCAAAAATTTATTTAGTTAAACAACAAGAAATAAGTAATAATAATATTGAATTCAAATAATCATGAATTTAAAGAATTAATTTTGTTGCCTTTTCCATTTAATATTGAATAATTCGTATCTAGAAATCCGCAAATCGAAAATTGGCAAATAATATTGTCTAAATTGATTAGAAAACAGAGGGAATTTCAAATATATATGATCGACTTTCATACCATATTTCCTTTCATGTATATGTAGGACTATTAATTATTTAGTTCATAACTAGCTAGTGATTCACCACATGGCATTAATATTATAATTTTAATATATATAGATGTAAATTTTCCTTCAAATGGTTAGTCATTTCAACATATCTTCGGATAGATATTTTTGCTCTTACTCCATATTACATAAATAAATACTTTCCATTGTGCTAATAAAAATATGTATAGGGTTTAGGGTTTAGGATAGATATTTTTGCATTAATATTATAGTTTTTGCTCTTACTTCAACATATCTTCGGATAGAATTTTAATATTTTTGCTAGTTCATAACCCTGCAATGAATTTTTTAAAGATTTTTTAGAAGTTTTTTATATGTTGTTTAAATTTCGGAGACAAGAGGGAGCAGAAGAGCTCGGGTGTCAAATTAAATTTTCGACATTTCATCACATATACATCACAATTGCTTCATAAAGCTTGCTCACATCAAATATAATTAAACATGCACATAATTAATATATATAATAGTATTACATAAAGTTTTCTAGGTAATATATATAGACATAAAACATCGCGTCACGAGAGGCTACCAAGCAGTAAATAATATAGAGACACGGTAGTACCCATCTACTCGAGCTCAGACAGTAGGAGACCGGGGAACTAGGTGACACTGCCCATAGCTAAAGATATTAATAAAACGGTACAACTCGAAGGAAACGTATCCATCTATGCCTGCATAATCAACGTTTTTCCTGTCAAGTGGGCACTTCTCCCACAACTCGTGTTGCCGACTGGGGAATTTTCTCTTCACATCACCGTATGCCTCATCGATCAAGGCGGTTGCCATATCATCCATCGAAGTCTTGGGATACTTGAGCTGGAACAAGTCCCGGATATCAAAATATGTCAGTGAGATGGTATCTCAGTGTTCCAGGTGCGCATCATCTTCAACTTGTCATCCGGTGTATCAACGCTAGCAAAACGTATGCCGCTATTGACAAGGAAATCCAGAAGATATGGACAATGTTTGTCACTACTGCAAAAAAAAGGAACAAATGTTAAATACCGCGCAAGAAGTATATTCTATCAATACAACAACAAATGAAACAAATATTAAATACGGATGCAACAAGTTTATTCTTTCAATGCAACAACTAAAGAAGCTCTCTATCCAATAGCATTCAAATGACCACATGTTGCTATCCTATGCAATTTTTCCTATCCTATATATGTATCAAAAGAAGCTCACTTTCCAATCGGATTCAAATGGCCATACATGTTGCTATCCTATGCAATTTTCATATCCAATATACATATTCAAAATAAGAGAGGAGAATGGGGAAAGTAGAGAAGAGATCAAGAGGAGAATTTTGTGTATTATCTTGCCCATTGAAAGACAAGGACACGCCTCTTGTGAGCAATTTGGATGATGGCCACCTCTTGTTGATTGGCCGTGTACTCGAGATCAAAGCCAAGAAAGTTGCCACCATCCTCGTGAAGCCATCGCTTCAAATCGGCAAGAAGACCTGGGACTCGGTTGCCCTCGTTCGTGTAGGCAACATCGAAAGTTCTACCATGGTTGAGCACTTTCAAAATCCGAATATCATTTTGATCTATGGTGGAGAATGGGAAAGAACAGAGGAGAGCAAGATGAAGAAGAAGTAAGGTGCGGTTACTTAGAAATTAGGGAGATATCTCTGTTTTTGTAGCCTCTCTCGATGGAACAAATTCCAAAACACGTGGGAGGCAAACGGTTTGGACATTTAGTCCTAGGTCGTATTACGATCCGAGACTAAAAGGTTTCGGTCCAGGCGAACGGTTGTCAGTCCACTTTTAGTCCAAGACCGTCATACGACCTGGGACTAAAAGGGTTCGAGGCGAGACGAATGGTGGCTTCGCCCCCCTCTAGTCCAGGTTCAATAGGTAACGGGAACTAATGCGCACGACGAGAGCCTCTTTTTCTACTAGTGCACGAGATTCTCAATGGTATATCGGCCAAGCGGTGCACTTCAGTTGGTCTACCATATCCTCGGTACCTCTACCTTCACTGAGTTCACCGTGCTCGACTCCGCATGTTAGCTACTCCATAGATCACTAGTACTCGGTGGAAGGATTCAGTTACATGGGTAGCTAGAGTTCATCTCTGGAGTCATTATTACAGGAGGAATTTGGTACAAGGTGGGTAGGTTGGTGAGGAAGAACAGTAAGTCGCCGCAGTTGCCGTGATCGAACATTCGATGCACGTTCCTTGGATCCCGTGTCCTTTAAGTAACCTCAGCTTTGCCAGTCGGGGCCGACCACGCGTGTGTTCGGTCTGCGCGTCCGGTTGCTTGGTTGGCAGGCCTCATTACCAGATGGGCCGATGATGTGTGTTGGCGGTGGCCCATCTGGTAGGTTTCTAACATCTGGTAGGTTGCTAACACCCCCTTCCCCTAGCGTTTCGGCTTGTCCCCAAGCCGCTGCATACGGAAACCTTGCTCTGAGTTCTTCAACATCTTCCCAGGAATCTGGCATAGAGGGCGCGGACCACTTGATCAGTGCTTGCTCCACCCGGCGGTTGGCTTTGACCTTGGTGCGATTCTCCAGAACTTGCATCGGTACCACAAACTTGTTAGTTTCATCAGGAAGCACTGGAATTACCTGATCACCTGCCTTGAGCGCCTTGCGCAGGAGGGAGACGTGGAACACAGGATGTATGTGGCTAGTCTCTGGCAACGCCACTTTGTAGGCCACCTGCCCTTGCCTGGCCACGACGGTGAAGGGGCCGTAGTAACGAAATGCCAATTTGTGACAGGCACGCTGCGCCACTGAACTTTGAACGTACGGTTGAAGCTTGATGTAGACTTGATCCCCCACAGCAAACGATCGCTCTGTACGATTCTTGTCAGCTTGTTTCTTCATACGATCGCGAGCGCGTAGCAGATGTAGGCGAATGAGTGCTGTCATCTCTCTGCGCTCATCCAGCCATGAGTTGAGTTCAGTTACCGGTGTTGCTGTGGCCGCTTCGATACCCCAGTGCCTTGGTTCATGGCCGTAAAGAACCACAAACGGTGATTTCCCTAGCGCGCTGTGCCACGAGGTATTATACCAGTATTCAGCAAGGGCCAACCAGGTGCTCCACTTCTTCGGACAGGAGTGGACGAAGCAGCGTAAGAAGGTCTCCATGCACTGGTTGACACGCTCCGTCTGCCCGTCCGTCTCAGGATGATAAGCTGTACTCATCCGCAACTGAGTATCAGATTGTTTGAACAGCTCGCGCCAAAATCGACTGGTGAATATTGGATCCCTATCAGAGATGATTGCCTCTGGCATCCCGTGAAGCTTGTAAATGTTATCGATGTATGCTGCAGCCACTTGCGAAGAAGAGAAGGGGTGCGCCAAGGGAACAAAATGGCTGTATTTCGAAAACTTGTCGACGACGACAAGGATGCAGTTGAATCGTCCTGATGGTGGGAGTCCTTCCACGAAGTCCAGGGATACCATTTGCCAAGCCTGGCAAGGAACTGGCAAGGGCTCCAAAAGCCCGGGGTATTTGGCCCTGTCTGGTTTGGCTTTCTGACACGTGGGGCATGCTTGAACAAAAGCCCTCACTGCTTCCTTCATCTTGGGCCAAGCAAAAATCGAACGTAACCTTTGATATGTAGCTGGTGCCCCGGAATGTCCTCCCACTGCTGAGTCGTGGCAAGCCTTCAGAATTGCCTGTTGTGTGCCAGAATTATGGCCAAGCCAAATCTTGTTCTTGTAACGCAGCAATCCATTAGTGATTGAGAAATGCACATGTGATGCTGGGTCGATGTGCAGTTCCTCGATAATCTTTTTGGTGGCCTCATCAGTTTCATAGCCTTGTTTAATGTCTTGTACCCAGTCTGCCTGACAAAACGAAATTGCATTGAGTGTATCCGCATCACTGTAGGGCATGCGTGACAAAGCATCTGTAGCACCGTTGTCCTTGCCTTTGCGATAACACAATCGGTAACGCAGTCCCAAGAGCTTGGTGAAGGCACGTTGTTGCCAAGGTGTATGCAGCTTTTGATCTTCTAAATGGATCAAACTTTTCTGATCAGTTCTGATGATGAATTCATCATGTTGCAAGTACTGACACCAATTTTCAACAGCAAAGAGTATTGCCATTAGCTCCTTTTCGTATGTAGATAACCCTTTGTTGCGTGGCCCCAATGATTTGCTGATGTACGCCAATGGGTGCCCCTCCTGCTGCAACACTGCCCCTATCCCAACATCGCTGGCATCTGTCTCAATTATGAACTGACGAGAGAAATCTGGCAAAGCCAGTACTGGTGCCGACGTGAGGCATGTTTTCAGAGCTTGGAATGCTGAATCGCAAGTGCTTGTCCAAAAAAATGGGGTATTTTTCTTCAGCAAGTTGGTGAGGGGACGAGCTAGGATGCCATAGTGCCTTATAAATTTTCTGTAGTAACCTGCTAGCCCCAGAAATTGTCGCAGCTCTTTGATGTTCTGTGGCGTGGGCCACTCCTGTACTCGGGCTACTTTGTCTGGTTCCGTGGCAACTCCGTGCTGACTGATCACGAAGCTAAGGTACGACAAACTTCTTTGAGCAAACGAACACTTGGTGCGCTTGACCTTCCACTGATCTTTGCTCAACAGCGAGAAAACTTCATTGACGTGTTTAACATGTTCTTCCAACGTCTTCGAATATATCAGTATGTCGTCGAAAAACACGAGGGCAGAACGGTGCAGGACCGGCGCCAACGTCGTATCCATGGCAGTCTGAAAGGTTGCTGGAGCCCCAGCCAACCCAAATGGCATCACCGTGTACTCGTATTGCCCAGCATGGGTCTGGAAGGCCGTTTTAAACTCCTCCCCGGGTGCTAACCTGATCTGGTGATATCCTGCACGTAAATCCAGCTTACTGAACCAACTAGCCCCTGTGAGCTCGTCGAGCAACTCATCGATTACTGGAATGGGAAATTTCCTGGGTACTGTCAATGAATTGAGACGGCGGTAATCGATACACATACGCCATTGTCCATCCTTCTTGCGAACTAGGATCACTGTTAGCTACTCCATAGATCACTAGTACTCGGTGGAAGGATTTAGTTACATGGGTAGCTAGAGTTCATCTCTAGAGTCACGATTACAGGAGGAATTTGGTACAAGGTGGGTAGGTTGGTGAGGAAGAACAGTAAGCCGCCGCCGTTGCCGTGATCGAACATTCGATGCCCGTTCCTTGGATCCCGTGTCCTTTAAGTAACCTCAGCTTTGCCAGTCGGGGCCGACCACGCGTGTGTTCGGTCTGCGCGTCCGGTTGCTTGGTTGGCGGGCCTCATTACCAGATGGGCCGATGATGTGTGTTGGCGGTGGCCCATCTGGTAGGTTGCTAACATCTGGTACGTTGCTAACACCGCATGTGCGGTCAGAGTGCCTTATAAGTCGTGGTATCTGAACAGGTAATTTTAAATTTTATCACCTAGAATAATTTATACCCAATTTGATCCTTGTTTTTCAACGCCTCTTCCCCGTTGCTATGATTATGATATTGGGTGGTCCACTCAATTTGATTCGTCCGGGATTAACTAATGGATCAATCAATCTGAATTAACTAACTGGGCACACATAAGAACAAATTACGTACTGGCTTGGAATTAGCATGGGCTTATCTCTGGGTGCCGGCTTTGGTTTGTAAATTTGAAAGAGAGCATAGCCATTGGCAGACTAAAACCGAACGCAAGACTGTGCAAACCCGTACGTCACTGTCCCTCCTCGCACCACCGCCAGAGGATCTTCCAAGAAGAAAACTTGTAGTGATCTGTCACGAGGAGTTGTTGCTGTCACACATCGGTTTCGAAGAAGGTAGCCAGGCCCCGTAACCTTGAGAAATTATTGAGAAAACAAACATTTTTACATCATCAGACAAAACACTGCGTTATATCCGTTCTTCAGATTGTCTGTGTTTTTGTTTTTACAGATTTAATTGTGGTCATTAAGTCTTTGTCAAGTAATTTTGTTGTCAATTGGAGTGGGGGCCGCATCTAACACGGCAAACGTGGCAAAGGGATCCACCGTTACCAGATTTGAACTCTCTGCCGCGCTGGTCTAGCGGTCGGTCAGATAGTTGTTAGTACTTCGCAAAACAAAAAAGGTACTGATCAAAGTACAAAAAAAATGTACTATTAAAAGAGTGCTTTGTACACACGTAGGATTACTCCCTCCCCGGGCCCACAGTGTGGTGCTGAACGTGCGGGCCGCACAGGGCCCCAAATTTTTGGGGGCCCAAAATTTGATTTTAAGTTTCTTTCATAATACAAAAGGGCACGTATCTGTAATCTGATAGACGAGGAGCAATGGGCGTATTGGTTAGCTTGCTTTTTTTTTTCTATTAGGTTGGTGCCTGGTGGTTCGAATCCTCCCAGCCCCTATATATATCGCTTTCATTATTTTAAATGTACATGTTTCTATTACTTTTAAATGTACCTGGGAGACACAGTGATACCTTCCATTGATAATTCAGCTTCTAAAAAAAGTTATGTTTTGCTCTGAGCGGTTCTATTCAGGTTACCTATCTTAGCTACTATTAAGCCTTTAAATTAAATTTATGACAAGGCTAAGCTAGTATTAAGCATTTAAATTAATTTTTATCCTATTTTTCAGACAGTGGCTATAATTCTTGGAGGGAAACAAAATTAACAGTTAATGATGTGGGTTTAGAACAAATTAAGGCCCTCACTTGAGACCTTGACACAACGGAGTCCAGCATAGAACGAAGCCTAGCTTTTGATCCATTAGACTAACTAAGCAAGAAAGAAAGCCCGACGAAAAATGTCGAGTGCCAAGACGCTAGGTGTCAATTTGTCATATTTTTTACTTTCTCACTTATGATTACCGATCGCCAATCATCCGATGCCGGTAGACACTTTAGGAATCACCGTTCGCCTGATTTTAGAAATGATTGTTTGCCTAATTTTAACGAAGTGGGAATAGAGCCTCAAATTTAGATTTGGCACAGGGCCCCAAATTTTTCTCGCCCGGCCCTGGACACTTTTTTCGGAATGGAGGAAGTATAAAAAGAACACGGCAACCTATCGATTATTCACTTTAGGTTACTGAAAGCGCAAGGATAAGATGTCCGTCTCAAATGATCGGTGTGGACATCAACTCTGAAAAGTTCACCAAAGGTGCGTATTCAGCCACGTGATTTGGCTCATTGATTAGCCGGTTCCTATGTCGCTTTCTAATAATAAAACAGTGTCATTTTTCATCTCGCAACTTCGAACCTTCTAATAGACTGTTTGTTTCCAAATTAAAGTGAAAAGGGTGTATGTCGGTAAAATAGCAACAAAGAAAAGTAACTATAGATGTCACTTCCTCTGTACACAAACCATAGGCATAAAAGATAGTGTTACGTGTCTTACGTGCAGGCCAGAGATGGGCATCACCGATTTTGTCAACTCTAAGGCGTGCAGCAAAAGCCTGTCCATGAGGTCATCCGGGAGATGACGGATGGGGCCGTTGACTATAGCGTCGAGTGCACCGGCAACGTCCACGTCATACGAGATGCTTTCCACAGGACGTATGTATGTAGAGAGAATTTTTTATTTGGCCCTTTATTAAATTTGTCTTTCTTATTTGGTCCTATAATTTTTTCCACCCAATTTGACACATAAATTTCGTTTTCTTCATAATTTAACACAACCATTTTTTCGGTTTCGTGTTGCCGTCATGTCGTTAGTGG